>JAODJW010000026.1:22663625-22681161 GCA_026777045.1 Hyperopisus bebe | reverse complement strand
ATGCTCAGCTGGCTGCGGTGTCATGTCTCCATCTAACGGAGACCGTGCCGAGCACCTGCGGTGGCGGGGGGGGGTCCCGCAGAGCTGCCTCATCACTGCCGAGAGCGGAGCGGGGGCGGCGGGGGGGGGGCGCTCTCACAAACAGGACCACCGTGGCTCTGCTCGCTCGCAGAATCAAAGGTCGCCAACGGGGCACATCCCCCCCCCACGGCGAATGCAGCGTGCAGGGGAAGGAGGGGGGGCGCGTGTGGGGAAAGGCCCGCGCCGGGTGTCCTCATGAGGCTGGCAGAGGAAGCAGACCCACTAGCAGCCTCCCACTCAGCCTTCTGCGCTGATTTGCAGGGGAGCAGGACCACGGGTCAGCTGCCAGCGGAAGAGCGGAGGTCCTGCATGGATTGATAGTGCTTTTAGGCTGGTCTCTGCCCAGCTCCCACACAGGGGTGGCGACAGTGGCTGCCAATTATCATGCGGGCGGTTACGACCCCATCCGAGCGTGTGGGTGCGATTTTAGTTAATGGGTACTAGTAGCGAAACACGAATGTGGGACTATCGAATGGGTGGGTCTAACAAATTAGATATCGTCCAATCGGGGGTGGAGCTTATCGACAGAACGTGAGTGGGCGGAGCCTTGAACTGTTACTTGGGGTCCGGGCAAGGCTGGTGCCAGGTGACCCCCCCCACCCAGGCTCTGTCATCTCACAAAAGCTGAGCACCTGCATCCCTCTTTCTCGCCCCTCCCTCCCATCAGAACCCCGACATCGAGGTGGATGAGAACGGCACGCTAGACCTTAGCATGAACAAGCAGCGGGGGGGCGAGCGGGAGGGCTGTGCAGTGCTGACGCCACTGGAGCCGATGTCGCCGCAGAGACAGGCCCTGCTCAGCAGCCGCTGCTACCAGATGGGCGAGGCCGACTGCTGGGACCTGCCTGTGGACTACACCAAGATCAAGCGCATCGAGGAGGACGACCCCAAGGAGGTACGCGGGAGGGAGCCTGTCTGCACACGGAGTCTGCCGGGCTCGCCCGCACCGACACTTACCAGCCCGGCAATCATGCAGAGATGTGGCCGTGTTAGTGGAGGTTCTGATTCTTTTTAAAGGCTAAAGCTCCATTGATGACGTATGTGGGCCTCTGTCCGGCGCTAATTATCATTTTAATGTAAACCAACATTTCTGTGCATCAGAATCGCCAACTCATCTCTTTTCTTTTACATATAACGTTTGTTGATTTCCTATGCGAATAATGGAAAGTTCCAGACCATGAGACAATCTGATTGATTTAGATAACCTTTTAAGGGGGAGGGTGGAGGGCGGGCGGCTGCCACCAAGTAATCGATGGCGTACGAGTGTAGCCCTGCATTTTACTTCACGGCAGCCTCCCGAAAAGGGGGCAGTAAATATATTTTGGGCTGAGTGCTGCACATGCATAAAATGAGGCCTGAAGGCAGCCTGCAGTGTCTCCCGGCTGAGGGGTCGTGTGGTGGGGCTTTTCTGCTTCGCCACAGCGCCATCTAGTGTGCAGGAGCACATGCTGCACCTGCAGAAGGCAGCTCCCCGAATCCAGGGACTGAGCTGGAACATTAGGCGATGCGGAAGTACGTGTGAGTAGTGAGCTGTGTGCATTGTCACGGATCTACCGTAATCTACCAAAAACGCGGCACAAGGACATTGTTCTTTGTGGACATTCATAAGAAGTTGAGCCCTGCGTCTCTACAGTGGCTGATCGAGAGGGCAGCTCTTTCCCGAGTCAGTTATGCTCTATCACACCAGTCACTAGTGTAGCATTCCATGCCATAGCACTGCACTGAGTCTGTTATTGATTCCTGGCACAAACACAGCAGGCTGGTTTGGGTCTGTGCGTGATGCTCTCCCCGAAAGCCATGATTGTCAGACACCGTTACACAGCAGCACGTGGGTTTGCAGACTGCACAGACTTCGGTATCTGTCGCATTAAAATGATCACCGTCCAAGGCTGCGGCAAAAGTGCAGACATGCCTCGTGTTTCCGCAGCACTAATAAACTACACTGGCTAAACCTGGTCCCCAAATTAACCTCCTCCCAAGGACGCGTCACTCCAGCTGACTCCTTTTGTTTTGTGATTAAAGATGAGCTTCAGAACACCCCCGACTCTGAGGTCGGAGAACGCGGCGGCGTGTCGGACACGCGCCTTCCCGGGGTCTTTAAAGCATCAGAGTCTGGAAAACACTGCGAAGAGACCGTGCTTCTGCGTTTGTGGTGCTCCGGCTGCTTCCTGAGGTCACACTTTTCCCTCAGAGGGCCGAGGTCTCGGTGGAAGCTTTTGCTGTCCTACCTTCTCTACCATTTCGCTGGTCTATTTTGGTATTTACCACATGCCTCGTTCTCTGATGACTCAAAATATCTTTATACAGCTTAGTGCTTTCTGAAGCAGTCGGAGGAGGGGTGCAGGGTTTAATTTAAAGACCCTGGATATAGGATCCACCCTGAGACAAAATCAGCCCACTCTCTGGCCATCGGCCTGGATCGGTAACCCTCAGCTCATGTCTCTGACTGGCAGCTCATCCCCCTCTGGCTCCCTGCATATCCACCCCCCCCTCCCTTTTCGCGCCCAGCCCAAAGGGCTTTGCCATCAATCGGAGTCGACAGGCGCTGCTGGAGTTTCGACATAATCCCGGCCTAAGTCTGGCGCGGTTGTCAGGGAGACGCTGCAGTCGAATCCTCAGCCGGCTGAGAAATCCATTTTCAGTGGAGGGCGTGACGAGACAAGCGACACTCCCTCACCCCCCCTCCATCTTCCACCCCCCCCCCCCCCCACAGGCAGACGATCTGGATCCCTTCCACGACATCCTGGAGGACCGGCAATACCCGGGAGATGTCCAAGTGCCCAGCCCCAAGTCCAAATACGCCCCTTGCAAGGAAAGCAAAAAGGACCTGATAACGTAAGCGTGGGGGGGGGATGCTGTTTGCCTTCCTCCACCCCCCCACCCCGTCTGACTTCTCTCTTCCTCTCTGTTGTCCTGCTTCAGAGGGACCCCACTGTCTCCCCCTGGCACAACTGGCATGCTTACATATGCAGCATAATGCAGAGTCTTTCATTTGACCCGAAGTTATTAGCTAATGTATTCTGGCTTTTTTCGTTTTATTTTTTGATGCTTTATTGTAATAAAACATCATTCTCATTTTACCTGTTCATGTTGCAGCTTCTCCCTAGGATGTCCTTAGAAAAAAAAACAAACTTTAGCAGACAGTGAAGCTAAACTGGAAACAATGAAAAAAAATTCAAACGTGCTTAAGCATACTTACTCTGTTTGGCTGTTTTTTGTTTTGTTTTGTTCTGTTCCGTTTTATTTTTTAATCTATGTTTTTGGTGACAGATGTCCAACACCAGGGTGTGATGGAAGTGGTCACGTGACCGGTAATTACGCTTCACATAGAAGGTGTGACTTCATTTTCTCATGGTGGATTCAGTCGTTTCAATTTATTGTTTTCAGCTTACCTCGACAATGCTGTCAAACAACACAGAGAGTCTTACCCTGTCGGTTAACCCTCTGAGTACCACGTGGACTTCATTCCTTTGGGAATCCTAGCTCGTCCACCTTGCTGGGCATCTGTCGACACACCAGCTATGAACCGGCCCCATTCGTTTAGTGATTAAGGAGATTAATGGCCGTTAATGATCCAAAGGCCAGTACTCAGAGTGTTAACCGCGTATGTTCCCGGCCCAATGTCTATGCTCACGCACCATGGCTTTTGCGTTGACACTCTCTTCTCTGTGCGTGTGTGCGTGCGTGTGCCTGCACGCGTGTCTGTAAGTGCGTGTGCCTGTCCTTGTGCTTCGGTGGCTCGCTCCGCCGGTCCTCCGCGCCGCTAATGTTCCTGTCCTCGTATATTTTTCCAGTCTTTCTGGCTGTCCTTTAGCTGACAAAAGCATTCGAAGTATGATGGCCACCAACTCGCAAGAGCTCAAGTAAGGCCTCAAATGAATGGTTTGCTTTTTGTTTTGTTATGTTTTGTTTGTTTAGTTTGGCTTTCAGACATATTGTCAGTTGTTTTGGGAGGGGCGAGAACAGAGTCTCAGATATTTTTCCTTAAAGTTTTTTGTTGGTATATAATCTAGGATGTCACAGGTAAGTTCTATAAATTGTCTGTTAACAATATCTTAGTTGATTGTGTGATACAGTTCAGATTCATTATTAGAGTATTGATTTGTTTTTTACATACAAAAACAAAAAGATTTTTTTCCGAGACAAACAATAAATCAGAGCCCCAAATGTGTCATGTCCCCTAACCTGAAATCACACATGGATCACTACCAGCAGCCGATGTACTCACTGCCATGTGAAATGTACTTTCTTTCTGTTTGGAGTCTGCCAATATCGATCTCTCAACCTCAGCATGAATCTGGACCACATCCTTTAGACTGGACAGGCGGAGCTTACTTTATGACAGGCATGGAAGGAATGGGAAGAGGGCATTCAAGGCCATGACAGGGCCTCCTTCACCGATTGTGTTGTACCCTTCACCAGGTGTCCGACACCAGGGTGCGATGGTTCAGGACACATCACCGGGAATTACGCCTCGCACAGAAGGTAAGGAGCCACGCGGGGCACCGAGGCAAGTGACGTACCTGTCTGTGCGAAGTGCATTAGCGCAGTTAACGCGAAGCCCCTGTGCATCTTTTGAGCTAAAATGAATAGGGTCTGTCTGGCAAATGTTAAATTGTAGCCATTAGCTTTAGATTTTTACAAATGAATGATTCATCAGCACAAGTCCATTCATAAGACGGCTTTTACTTTTACGTCTGCTGGTAATAGACCAGTTGATTAACTCGATGTCCACCCCCTTCTCCCCTCCCCCATCACCCTTCAGTCTATCAGGGTGCCCGAGAGCGAGAAAGAGTGGGATAAAAATAACGCACAGTAAAGAGGATAAGGAGGACCAAGAACCCATCAGGTACAGTGCCCCCTAGAGGGTCAGTCCAGTACTGATCAAGAGCTCTGACTATTGTGTTTTTGTTTGATAAAATTTCCTAAATTATTAAAGGTGTTTGCTGTCTCTGCATCCAGTTTGAATCCAAAGCCAGTCTCTATAGCCCATGTACAGCCTTGCAAAGCCAGGCCAGCTTGTGGCCTTTAGACCAGTCAGATTCCACTGGGAGTCTCCTGCACGGTGCCGCATTCTGTTACTGGAAAAAAAAATAATCCTTGCATTATGCATTCTAAGGAAAGCCAGACACTGAACACCATTTATTTTTCAAGAATCATTCAATAAGCCTCATTTCTACTGATATCTTGCCAACAGTGAAAGTAACCCGGCTTTCCCGTCAGCTGCATCATACGAGAGCAGTACGCTGGAGATGCGAGTAATTTTACCCGAACGCATCTAGTACATCAGTTTCAGCATCACGCACTAAGCTCTCAATAGTATGCATTTGTTTTAGAAAAACAGCATTTTTACATTACATTACATTAGGAGCAGTGCCTTTGTACCTGGGAGAGTAGAGAAGTTTGTAGTATGTTTTTTTCTTTTGTTTTTCTTTTGAAACAAACTCGCAGCTGATGTCATGAAGTGAGTGTGAAAGCTGGGAATTCTTCAGCTGACATGTCAGCTGCAGCATCTGCTCATCGCTTTCTCACTGGGCCCGTCACGCGGTGGTTGGTCCATTTGGACGGACAGGAATAGTTTAAGGTCGACCATACCATGACTGGGCGCTGTTCTTTGGTCTTCAGTAGCAGTTGTCGAAACTTAACTATGTTCACTGTTTTTGGTCAAACGAGTCCACGTCAAAATCAAAGTTGTGATATCTAGAAATTTCTCTCAATGGGTGTACGCTTTTCAAAAGCCGTGATTGGCTGCTCAGATCTGGTGACTCAGATTTAGCGTATTGTAAGTTTTGTCTCCAAAAGGTTCCCTTCACCATGCTTTTGGAACACTGTGCGAGACAACCAGAGGGGGGGGGGTCACTGAGTTCATTTCTGGCCTGCAGGTGTCCTGTCCCTGGCTGCGATGGGCAGGGTCACGTGACGGGGAAGTATGCATCTCACAGAAGTGCATCAGGCTGCCCCCTGGCGGCCAAACGGCAGAAGGACGGGTACATGAATGGCTCCCAGTTCACATGGAAGTCCGGGAAGACGGACGGCATGTCCTGCCCGACCCCGGGTTGTGACGGATCGGGGCACGTTAGCGGGAGCTTCCTAACACACAGGAGGTGGGTCAGTGCGATTAGTATCTTATCCACAGTGACAGTAGAGTACCATCTGAGACTGAATCCAAGGATTTCCACAGTTATATCCTTCTGTGTTATTTAGCTGATGAATTTCTTCAATTAGATCATTTATAAAGATAGATGGTTGACCTTTAGAAGTTCATTACAATTACCTTACCTAATTACCACAGTAGCCCGCCCCCCCCCCGAGGCTCGAACCAGCAGCTTTTGCATTATGAATCCATGACCTTAACTACTACACCACCTGCTGGCCCGATTAGGGATAGCCTGGTGGAAAGATTCAGAAGTTATTTGAGCAGTTGGTGTGTCTATATTTCACTTGTTTGTCTTTGGGGTAGGGGGGGGGGACTCTTCCGGCTCACTGGAGCAGAGCAATAAAAGTAACACACAAAAATAAAATATCAGTGTACTGTGTCAGGTAAAGAAAACAGGTCTGGTCAGTCATTTGGTCTGTGCCTTCCACCTCCGGGAAAATTCACCACACGCTTCCCAAATGCAGCGCAGCCGCGGGACTCAGGCCAACGTGCTTGGGGCACGGATGACACATGCTGACGGTGACATTGGTCCTCTCCCTCCCACCAGTCTGTCAGGCTGCCCCCGTGCGACGTCGGCCATGAAGAAGGCCAGGATGTCGGGCGTGGAGATGCTAACAGTAAAGCAACGGGCCAGCAACGGTAATGCGGCACACTACAGCACACCAGCCGCACTGCACTGCACTGCACCCCACCTAGCCCTGCCCCCTCCCCACATCCCGCTGCACTGCACCCCACCTAGCCCTGCTGCCTCCCCACACCCCGCTGCACTGCACCACACCTAGCCCTGCTGCCTCCCCACACCCCGCTGCACTGCACCACACCTAGCCCCGCTGCCTGCCCACACCACTCTGCACTGCATCCTGCCTAGCCCTACTGCCTCCCTACACCCCACTGCACTGCACCCCACCTAGCCCTACTGCCTCCCCACACCCCACTGCACTGCACCCTGCCTAGCCCTACTGCCTCCCTGCACCGCGCTGCACTGCACCCTGCCTAGCCCTACTGCCTCCCTACACCATGCTGCATTGCATCCTGTCTAGCACTGCCGCCTCCCTGCACTATGCTGTACTGCACTCCACCTTGCCCTGCCGCCTCCCCACACTGCCCGCCCGCCTGCAGCAGACGCTGTTCATAAATATGCATGGCCTGCGCTCAGCTGCACTGGCTTCAGGCAGAGACAAAGAGGTGATGATTGCCTGGCAATCAGCGCCTCTCAATCACGCAGAAAAGCAGGGGGATAATCACTGCTTACGGCGGTCTGTGCACCTGACCTGCTGGCACTTTTAACAGCTTGTATCTCCCAAGTGACTTTAACCCCATCGGGCTCTCGGCGGTCTGTGTACGCGGGGGTGCCTGTGTGTGACTATTTCAAGCTGCCTGCATAAAAATGCATGCAAAATCCTGCCAGTCACACCCCGAAGGTGCAAAAGTACAGGTCCACTGAGCAACCTGGCTGTTAAATGAACAAAATGCATTTATATGCTTTTACAGTCTGCCGTTTCTGTCGATATTTTTTATCATAATCCCCACGTTATATTTAATCCGTCCATTTTGTCATTTAAGGCTGTGTGTATCTAAAGGTGTGTCTGTGTGCGGGTACATGAAATAAAATCAAGGTGTGTATGGGTGTGTGTGTGTGTGTGTGTGTGTGTGTGGGTGGGGGGGGCACATGCCAGAGAGTCACTTCCTGTTCCCAGGAAGCCGGCGGTGCTGGATGCCAAACACCAAGCGACAGCGAATTATTCAGACAGTTCGGTAACCATGGCAACATAATACCCGTGCATCCATCAGTAGTATGCAGCTTTCACGCAGCTAAGACACACGTAAACAAACTCCTTGCTGGTAAAATTGGGCCTGTTTCATGCATGCTTTTTTTTTTAGGTATAGAAAATGATGAAGAAATTAAACAGTTGGACGAAGAAATCAAAGATTTAAATGAATCTAATTCACAAGTGGAAGCAGATATGATTAAACTTAGAACACAGGTAAGACGTGTGTTTGTGTGTGTGTGTGTAAATGCAGGTTGATAATAATAAATGTACAACCTTGACTGGCATAGGGTGACCATATTTTGGCTTTTGAAAGGGAGGACGCTGGGGAAAGGGTGCAAAGAGGGGCGTCTAAGCAACACGATCATGTACATAGAAAGTGTTCTGACTAGATGGCAAATGTCAGCATGAATAAACAAAATTCCAGAGATTTCAGACAACTGGGTGTGATCACCCTTATTGACAGGAATATGAAGTGTATTATGCTAACGTTGCCTGTGCAGTACTGAATATGGAAGGTCATCTGATGTTCTTGGCTTCTGGTTCAGTGTCCATGGCTCTTATAACCCTTAGACATCACATGTGCAGTTTTATGGCGTCGATTTTCGACTGATTCCATATTTTAAGGTGGGCAGAGGGGCTTTTGAATTCAAAACAATTGATGTAAACAGTGTCGTCTTGCCCAGACAGCCTGGCTGGATGAGTTTAAATTCTCCTTCCAAAGACTTTTTGTCGCCTTTCTGTGAAAAGTTTGAAACACTCCCCAAAAATGACTTATTTTATGAATAAACCTTTTAAAAAAAGGCTGCTGATTATTCAGGAGAGGAGCGAGCTCAGGTAGCATGGTGTTTCAGGCAGGGAAATGCGACAGACCTAATTATAATACAGCGCACTCCTAGGGAGCGCCGCTGGGGAAGGCGCGCGGACGCTCGCGGCGAGAAGCAGGCCCAGCCGTCACTCGGAGCGTTCAAAAGACGCCCGGAAGCAGGAATGGGGGCTTCAGATCTGGCTCGACGGGGGCTTCCTCAGTGTGCTTCCGCATCGGGGATGGCGCCGGAACGCTGTCACGGCAAAAATGAAAAGGAGGAGATGAGGGGGCGTGATCGCGTATTCGGCTGCGACCTTGTTTCATGCATTTTCGCACATGTAGTTCAGAGAGTGGGGAGGAGAGAGGAAAAAACTCGCTCTGTGCTAAATTAAACACTGATTGCAGTTTGAAATGGCATTGGCTGCAAATGAAAGAAGTAAACAGGCCTTTCAGAGACCTAGGATTCATTAATTAAGACTCTGGCTAAAAAAGGTCTTTCACAAACAGCAGTTCTGAATTATGACAATTAGTAGTCACATTGGTCGAAAATACAGTTTGTTCTTTTTTTCCATTAAAAGCCTTGCTTATATATTTTCTTTATATGTAAAATGTATTTCAAGGCAAGTGATGGGAGATGTGAGGCTTTGAAATGCTGTGGGTGGTGCTTGTCAGTCATTAGCCACAGGCTCCGCCCACCTTGTTACTCCCAAGGCACACTGCTTGGGGGGCATGGGCTTGTTTTGTGCCACCTGACGGAGGTCTGTGGATCTCTCCTGTTCTCTCCCCCCTTTCTAGATTACCACAATGGAGTCTAATCTGAAGTCAATAGAGGAAGAAAACAAGGTGATTGAACAGCAAAATGAGTCTCTCCTGCATGAGCTGGCAACCCTCAGCCAGTCACTGATAAACAGTTTAGCTAATATCCAGCTGCCACATATGGTAAGGGCCAAAAAGAGCGGAACCCGGGCAAGTTATGGAACGTAACAGAACATGGCACAAGGCTTTGTGATTATGGGGGGCCAAGGGTTAGCACTGTTGCATGCTAAATTATTACCAGTAAAAATTGAGTTTACAAATACTCTTTCAAGTAGTAAAATGTGTATTTTGGGGGTGGGGGAGGGGGGCAGGTATAATCTAGCCAAATTATCTTTTATGCAAAGCCTGAGGGGGACATTGAAAATGACCACTGTGATCCTCTTTCAAATTATTATCGATTCATTTCTACACACAGAGAACGGTTTTACGGAAAAGATGACAGACCAATATATGCGGATTTCAGTCTTGGATGGTCCTATTTCTGGAAGCCACCGGGGGGGGCTGGATTGTTTTTGGTGATACCTTTCCAGTAGGGGAGGGTACATTTGGGGCTTTTGGTGGAGGATGGGTTGGGATACAGATTTGGTGAATATTGCCTTCCCCACAAGAAATGAGGTAATGCTTCCTGCTTCCACATATTCTGCTCTTAAGAATCAGCGGCCACATGTGTTCAGTCCATTTCTAAAGAGTAATGGGCACCTCCCCTCCCGCCACCGGCACCTAATCATCCCCGAGAGTCATATACTGCCCATACAACAAAAGACCTGTCAACCAATCCACTGCCTGCTTTGATATGCTTGGAGCACCATCTGGACAGTCCGACCACCACTTCCAGTTGGTGATTACAGTCAGGGGTTTGCCCTTGGACAGCAACCAATTAATAGTGCATGTCTGGCATATTATATAAAGGACCACAACAGTACTAAAAAGTATCACCCCCCATTCTCGATTATGAACATCAGTTATCTCTGTCCTCTTTTCACTATTACATATCTCTGTGTGTAGGTCTCCAGTCTGCTGAAACTTACTTCTTTTTGATGAATGGCGTCTAGTAACAACAAATTAAAAACAAAATTGGACTTTTCTGTGGAGTTTTCATAGATTCTCATAGCATATGCAATGTTATGTTATGTTTTGTAATTGCAAGTCTATATGTAACAACAGTATTTTGAAGGCATGACAAAAAACAGCTTTTTTCCATAAGCATTCATTTTAATTTTTTCCTTATGTTTCAAAAGATCTAGAAACAAAGAAAATAGAGGTAAACAACTAACATGACAGGTCCAATGAAAAATGATGGGAACCAGTTTCATCCACAAACTGTTCAGTAACTTATAGCAACTGAACACAAGATCAATGTGCAGAGGGACAGCGGGAAGCGTCGCACCGTGCAAAGCCTGCGCTCTTAAGGGAGACGACCAGTCGAACATCGAAATTGAACATCGTGTTAATGCATCTTTCGGATATTGCCAGAAACCCACGGTGATGGGGGGGTGTGCTGGTAGTTTTTTAAGGAGTTTGTTGAAGTGAACTTAAGCCCCATGTGACTTTGGTATCTCAAGCATGGCCTTTCCAAGTGGAGGCTGTCTTTCTTAGTGTGGGTTAGGTGCTGCGTCTTCTCGACAGTATTGTTGCCCAGTCCGGGCCCACTCCACGGCGACGCGCCGGCCTGGTCCCCTAGGCATTGCGTAAACAGGTGCTAGCAGGTCATAGTTGAACACCCCTGATGTTTGGCACCAGCTGTTCCCGACGGCACCATGTGGTGCGGCAATATAAATTAATAAACCGGTCTAAGCCCCAAGCGTGACAGGGAATTGTACCCGACCACAATCTTAACCACTCTGCTGTGGTTTTGGTGTGCATAATTAAATAATTATGGCCTAATAGGGTAAATTTGATTCCTGCTCTAAAATTAGGAAGGACTAACAAAATTTATCGTGTACTGTCCCTCTGGCTTTGCCCCATGTTCAGCTCATCATATAGCGCATGTGGACTAATACCATCCAATCTGTGTATCTGCTGAAACGCCCCCTAGGGATGCAGTTTAAGCCCTTCTTAAAATACATGCACCTCAGATATACTGTAACCCAACCCCCCCCCCTGCCCATCACAGAAGAATCCGAGTCCTTAGGTTTCATTTCAGTCGGTCTGTTTGTTCAGTCAACATCAGGAGAGTGCATTCTGGAAAAGGCAGTCCTGGTGATCCTGACTGTTCTGTGAGCTGGATCCAGTCACAGGACTCATTGCAGTGACTCACTTTGGGGGGGGGGGTTCCCTTCGTTTGCTTGTTTATGTCTTTCTTCATGTTTTTCTTTACAGATTCGTTTGATTTCTCACCTTATGTGTTCATTTGTTTGTTTATTTTGGTAGATGCTCTTGGTACTCTGCATTACGATAAGGGCCCCTCCCTTCCTGATCCCCCCCCCCAACCCCATCCTAGAGGCTGACTACCCCCCCTTCCATTGAGATGTGAAGAAAGGACCTTTTGGACATCAGGCTAATAGATCTTTGTTTACACCTTTCCCGTAGAAACCATCGCCACACAAAGAGGCTTCCCTTAGAAATAACAGCTGTTTACAGTTGCATCAGAGAGTAAGAGACAATAATTTTCATAGTCTGATTATCCTTTGTTTCCAACTTTAAATCTCATTGTTTAAAATATATATGTACTGTATAACAGAATTGCTGTTAAATTGCTTTTTTGCCATGTTAATTTCTTTTGGGGCGCGTTTGTGTATCTGTTTGAGTGTTAGATTACAGTAACAAGGTGGACGGTCCTGGGAAAGTGACCAAGCAGAGTTGCAAACGTATGACTTTATTTAGGGCCCATAGGACCGAAGCATGGCCGGAGGTTATGATACAGCACAGAGTCGTGTCTCACTGAACCCGAGGCTGTAGTTTTCTCATCACTGTTTAGTTTTTGCATTTGCCATCCATGCAGCATGCTCATGTGTGTGTCTGTGTGTATCTGTGTGTGTGAGGTTGCGGGCATGAAACGGCGGGGGGGGTGGGGTGGGGTATTCATCGATTCCTCCGGTTTCTTTTAACGTTGCGAAGGTTTCTTTTTCCCAATCATCACATCATGCCACACAGTCTCCATCTCTCCCTGAATGAGCTGCTTCACCTTCTCCCCATCTACCCGAATGGAAAAAGCTTGTTTTAAAGAGACAGCGTGCATTTGCTGGGCCAATCTTATGTCAGAACCCCTGCCTGGCGATGTTTAAATGCATATAGTTCACATATTATGCATTTTGGCTTTCTTTTTGGATGTGTCTCTTCAACTAATTGGTTTCTGCCGAATTTATAGTGCAAAACTTGTTTTCTATGATACAGATGTCTTTTTGCTAAATGCTAATACAGAGTAATAGTATACATAGTGTAAAAGCTACAGGGAGAGTTATTAGTCAAAACAGGCATGAATACATATAATACTGTCAAACAGCACCAGGGACCTGATGCGATCATTGGCAAAAAGCAACCTTTATAGTCGTTTCCCCACCTCAAAACCATTGTGGTGCTTCCTGATTAAAAAAAAAAAGTTTGGCTTGCGAGGTCATATAAATAGCATGACCACTGTGTGTTGCCATGACAACTGTGTAGTCATTTTCTCCTCAATGTGGACCTCATTGCATGACATCTCTCTGCGTGGACCACCCTTCAAAGTCTCCCACCCTTGTAGTGCTCTCCCTGCTAGAAATATGAGTCCAACATTATCCTGTGTTTGTCCAAAAAAAAAAATAAGAACACGCACCAACTGGTCAGTAATACTCATAAAGCTAGTCCGTGTTGAATGCATGTTAGGTTCATTTTGTTGCTTAATTTTTCAAAAATAAAATTCACCGGTAAAAGACGTAGTGGCTTAAAGATTGAAATAAGTGAATCTCATGGTGTTTCTTGTCTGACCTGTTGCCCTGTGACCTGGCTTAATTCTGCTCTTCTGAAATGTTTCACAGGAGCCGATAAATGAGCAAAACTTTGACGCTTACGTGACCACGTTGACAGACATGTATACGAACCAGGATCAGTACCAGAGTCCGGAGAACAAGGCGCTGCTGGAGAGCATTAAACAAGCAGTGCAGGGGATCCAGGTGTAGCCACGGCATCTGTGGCGGAAACACTCCTCCATCGAAAGCAAACGACAGACACACAGAGAAAACACTAACAATTAAACAAGGGGAATGCCTCGTGGTTTGCTGCTGTAATTTATCAGACAGTATTAAAGGTTCATTTCTGTTCTTTAAAAATACAAAAGTGTTATGCTTACAAAACTTCATAATGATTTTTTTGTCTTGTTTTAAAAAATAGTTAACAGCAGACTAGTTTTTGAAAACATTCACATTTTGTACGTTTTCATATGAGCTGACTTAGTGCGATGTAATCTTTATAGCTGCTACTGGATGCACATTTTTAGTGTATATATATGAACAGTAGGTCAAGAAATATGACAGATTCTTCTTAATGCTTTGATGAAGCATTTTAGACTCAAGCTAAGATGGAAGGCAGGTGAAGGAAAACAGACAGGAGACAAGTTGAAGTTGGAGACCAGTTTTTAACAATCTTTTTTCCTTGGATGATTTTATGAGATTTTAAAAAGATGTTTTGTGCGCAGATTGTCAAATAGCGAGACTTGGTTGTAAATTGCTTTATTTTTTAACAATGCTTGAAAAATCTTTGTCTTTTGTTTAAAATGGTTGGTAGTGGCAGGTGGGGGCATTTAAAGATGGTAGGCGATGTATATGAAAAGTAACTGACTAGATGTATGAATGTTACAGTTTTATTGTAAACATCATGACACGGAAACTTAATGGTGGCAATCCCAGAATCTAGAAAGGACTATTTTCTGATGTTTAAAACAAAAAAAAAGGAAAAAAAAAAACACTTTTAACATTCTGTGTTGTTAGATTCCCATCGTCATTCAGTCAACAACTATGTGATGTTCAATGGCAATAGAAAAATCTAGGTGTCATGCTGACATTAGAATCAGTTCTTTTCAATCTTGAAACTTCAGTAGCTAGAATCGGACAATGTTTCAGCAATATATAAAGACTAAATCACATATTTATAGATGTGGGATGCAATCTACATAAACAGTTTGGGTATATGCAATTTCTTATTTATAAGCATAGTGGAAAACTAATGAATCTTTTTACTATATGTAAAATATTAATTTTTATATAAATCTTTTAATACAAAAAACATTTAAAAAAATGAGAAGTGGACATTGAGTTAAATGAAAGAACCTTTATGATTTGATTTCCTTTATGTAATTTTGCACAGGATCACCTTCGTTTCCATGTTTTGATGTTTTTACAGAAACTAAAGCAGTACGTGAGAGCCTAAAATGAGGAAAAGGGGTTTTGTAAAGAAAAAAAAATATATATAGCTATAGTTTATGAAAGCGGGACTAACAGGGTCACTGTCCCCAAATATGTGCCAGAAGAATATTTGCACTTGTCCAATAGATATATCCTAACGTGTGGGGGGAGGTGTGCGATTTCCAGGTGTCCGCTTGGCACACGATTGGAACAGTAGGAGACACTGTAGGTAATCAAGAAGAATCACTGATGGATACTACAGGGATTTTGAATTGAAATATTATGAAAATAATAATAATAATGGTACCAGTAATAATATGAACTATAAACCATTGTTTTACTTCATTTTGGTTTGTATTATGAACAAGGAGAAATCAGCCCAGCAGCACTTTATATCTAATCACTGTACAAAATCATTAAATGGTAAATAATGGGAAAAAAGATTTTAAAAAAGGAAAAAAAAAGACTCCAGTTTCCCTAACAAAATCTATGGCTGGGAAATGAACTCTGTAGTAAACTCTGGGGTGATACAGAATCGTGTCTGTGTGGCCCCCACTTTCTGTTGTGCTATTAGTTGTAGCTACCATGTTCAGAATTGCCTTTTTGAGAGCTAACGCAAAGGTGCTTGTCGTTCACCAGATCTCACGTATTGTACTTTCTGCCATCTTATAGGGTCCCATTCCTCCATGACGGCATTAGCCTTTTTTCCACAGCATCGTGTCTGCAGCTTTTTGCCAGTATAGTAATGCTTTCAGTAGAGTAATAGCTAGTATCAGTTTTTGAATTAATTATCGTTATCAGTACAATGGAAAGGGAATTTAAGCACAAACTTGCTGCTCATCTACTGTTGGTACATAATATCAAATTTTAAAAAAAGTTAACTATCTGTGACTATTTACATACGGAACACAAAAGGTGTCACATATTAGACTGAATTTTCATATAAATTATTGTGAATTCATCAGAGTTTATTTATTCTAACTTCTTCATTTTGAAGTTGATTTAAGTAATCATTAATGAAAACAGGATTTTGTATAAACTATTGTGCTCTGTGGAACTGAAGTTTAATTTATTTTTGTACTACACAGCATGGATTTGTTGACATTTTAATTTTGCTATAAATGTGTGAGATCACAAGTTGCTGTGATATTTCATTTTTAAATTGTGAACTTTGTACAATTTTTGTCATGCTGGATGTTGACACATCTTACTCTGAATAAAGAAAAATTGTGTTGCCACATGTCTGTCACTGTCTTGTTGGGTTCTGTTAAATTTGTTGCTGGTCATGGGAATTTACTATGAATGCTGTGCATTACAGCTAACATTGAAGAAAACATTAATCAGGGTTGAAATGTAACTGTTCTTGAGTTAAGTCCTGAGAAAGATTAAATAAAATTAAGAAAAAATTAAAGCTTAAAGGGAAAACTTCTTAAAATTCTCACAATAACAATTCCTTACTTACTCTCCCTACCTGGAATTATTTGTAGAATCAAATGAATGAGGTATCCATAAAGTAAGGAAACAAACTATGACACATGATACATAATCTTTCGGAGATAATTCAGTGCGTATACTAACCGTATACTAACCCACTGGTATATTAGTACGAGCGTGTTTTATGTACAGTAGTCTACCACTAGAGGGCACCAAAAGCCTTCGTATTTGAGCACAGCACGCATACTAACATAGGTAAGAAGTATAAGAATGGAGGGAAAGAAAGCTTGTAAAAAGTTCGAAAAGTTCCCTGAGAGTGTGATGCAGATAACAAATATGTGCTCTTAAGGATAAACAAAGATAAATAGTTATTTCTTTTCTCAGAAATGAGTTGTCCTTTCGCTGATGGTGGAATCATAGATTGTGAAAAGCCACTTCAAGTGACTGGACATTAGATCTTTACAATGTCAGGGTTAAAAATAAATTGTAAAATAACGTAATATAATTATGCTATGTCAGAACATTTTCTCAAAAATAATCATTTGGAAAAAAGAAAACAGAGCGCCGGTTAATGAGTAATAAGTTGATTATAACACAGGCAACGCATACACAGAAGTATTGCATAGAATGCTGCGATCACTGAAAACACCGTAATTTTGCGCTTTGAAGAACGCAGCCTCCAACTGGCTCGCTGTCACGTCAATCAAACGCGGTAAGCCCGCCCCTGCCTGTCCCGGTCTGCGGGGCCAGCGGGTTCAGCGCTCCGCTAGAAAGGCAGACCCCGGTTATCCGGCGAGAGCACAGGCAGACCCCAGTTATCCGGCGAGAGCACAGGCAGGCGGCGCGCTCTCAGCACGGCGATGGCGCTGCGCACTGGCCGAGTCTTTTCTACTTTATCGCTAATGTTAGTGGTCTTACTGGTCGCCGGTAGCCCGCAGCTCTCCCTGTCGTGTCCCAGCCGCTGTCTGTGTTTCCGCACGACCGTCAGATGCATGCACTTAACGCTGGAGACTGTACCTGCCGTTCCTCCGCAGACCGCCATCCTGTAAGTACCCTTACATGAGGGGGTGGGCGCAACAAGTGGACTTATTTGGACAAGTTAGTGTCTCCATCTTTGCTCTGTATTCCGTATTATACTCCTCTGGATACTTCTTAA
>JAODJW010000026.1:22651302-22663525 GCA_026777045.1 Hyperopisus bebe | reverse complement strand
AGTGGACTTATTTGGACAAGTTAGTGTCTCCATCTTTGCTCTGTATTCCGTATTATACTCCTCTGGATACTTCTTAAAAAATAATCAGCTTAATAATGCCTTTTATGATACATAATGTCGTGTTTTGGGAATGGCCGCATGAACCCCTAATAACCAAAAGATTTACCGGTGCCAGTCAAATAGGAAACAGTTCCCTTTCTGTATCTCACAGAGCGTTTGATTTCGGATTATCTCCGCTCCATTATACTGAGACGCTCCTGTCCCGCTAGCTTCTTCTGTTCTTTTGCTTTTCCTTCATGCCCTTGCTGGGGCGGGGGACTCTGCATGACCCATTTGAGTCTCTTGCTGCACACCGCTTACTATGCCTTAAGTGGCGCGGTCGGAGGTCTTCACAGATGTGCACAGATGTGAGCGCCTTACTATTTCTTACATTGTTCGGCAACATCTTCAGCTTCTGACCGGAGGTATTCCGGTCATCCTGAATAAGGCTGATCTTGTCAGCTGTTTTATATTACACATATATAATTGGAATGACTGGACTTGCTTAATTGCTTAATATTTGTGCATATCGGGTTTTATTTTATTGAGCACGGCAGTTGGTTTGGTTGTTGCTTTCCTTTGTGTTTGAGAATGGAGGAACGTGACCAAAGTGCCTTTTATGTAGCAGTGCCTGAGGTGACAGATACTGTCCCCTTTGTGTTTAACCGCATAAGAGTAAGTTGAAGGTAGACAAATGGGTTGAGTCAGAAGGCTTACATTGGATACAGAAGAATCAAAGGTGCGCTTTGAACTCTGGTCATTTGTGCATTAACGACTTGAACAAGAGCCCCACTCCACCCAAGCCGCCTGTAATTTAGAGACACGGCTGGCCTGTGACCTCTGCCCTCAGATCTTAAAAAGTGCGCCTGCAAGTCGAAACCTCAACATGAAGTGGTCTTGTCCTGTTAGCGCACCTTGAAATTTAAGAGATCTCTGAGGATTTCTTTTTCATTTTGTAAACCCCAAAAGCTCTGCATATTAACTGGCAAGCAGGCACAAAGAGACCAGTTTGATGTGTTTATCTTGATTCATCATTTGAACAAGCATATGGAACCTCAGCACCGTCTGGAACCCATTCTAAGTGGTGGCACTGAATCTCCTTGAACCAAGTCTGGTAAATAGTGCATTTTTTTCCACTTCATATACGTTCATTTCTCCTTTTTATACGTTCATCTGGCACTGGATGGTATTCAGATGACATCTGCAGAATGTATCCCTTGGTCCTGAAAATCATTTCATACTCACGACTTGAAACAAGCAACCTTCCCTCAAGCCAAGAAAGATCATGTTGGATCATGATTTGGAACTGTCATAATGCTATGCTTATACTCCTTTTGCAGATCTCTTTATTCATCTGCGTTTTTTAAAATCCTTTATAAGAATTAGGCTATGTAAGGCAGATGGCTTTTTGCAAATGCCCTTTTTCTTTTGTGTTAAACTTCGAAATGCTGTTGTAAATGGAATAAACGTGACTTCGATTTCAGGGAGCCAGCAATTAGAAGAATTTAATCCTTGTGAGGTTTTTGCAGCTATTCTCTTGACCTGGAAGGGAGGGGAATTCCACAGGCAAGTGTTTTTGACACTGGTGTTGCTAGTTACCTTTCTGCATGTGTGCAAATGGAGCTTTTTCCACCTCCAAAATGGGCAGCCATGTCTTTGTCTTGGCAGTCTAGCCCACAGCACTTCCGTCCACTGCGAGTCGGCCAAAGCACCGCACCAGTGTTCAGCTTTCTGCCGCACCAGTCCGTGTGCTCTGGGCTCCCACGAGGCAGTCTGTCTGCCTGCTTACCCCCAGATCCCAATTGCCCAGCAACCCACACGGTCTGACGAAGAAATTTCTTCGCACAGAAGTGAAGCCAGACGTTTCCCGCCTGGCCAATGCCACCCCATGCCTTTAACACTAAACTGAAATATCCCACCATCCTCTCTCCAGCCCCTCTACCATCACTGCCACATAGAAACACACAATGAAGCCTTTTTCATAGATTGGGTGATGATGTGTTTAGCTTGCTGCCTCTGGGGCATAAGTGCATGTTTCTGCTTGGTGTGGACCCCTCTAAAACTCAGCTGGAGTGTTGACCTTAGTGTCATGGGGGCGGGCTCTAAGTGGGGGGGGGGGTCCTTTTGTCTCTTTCTGCTTCTCTTTCATTGTTGTTACTCCAAGTTCACTTGTTTCTCGATTTGTTTTGAAGTCTTTGAGTTTTGGAATATGAGCATTGTTTCGCAAAACAGTCCTTTGGCAAAGGTGCAGCCTTGAAGCCAAATGTTGTTGTTGATGCTGTTGTTTTGTTTTATGGATATAGCGTTTCCCCATCTGAAAGGCAAATTTTCCCTCCCACGCTGAGGATTAAATCAGTGTTTTACACTGGTAACCTGGAAGCATTTGTCTCTTTTCTATCCTCATACATTTTTCAGCTGTTTCCACAAGGGACTCTGTTTTATACATAACTAATCCTCCCTTTTATAATGGCTCACTCTACAGTCCCCGCTGTGGGATTTCCGTAGCTGGAGAAGTGATTGCTTTCACTCCGCCATTTTTTATTTTGGCTACTGCTTTTGAAACAGCGCCTCATGCCTGTGTTCAGTGTTTCTTCTTGCTCTGCAGCTTCACCCAACAAATTGTTTCAGACCGGTCACACCACCTAATGGCTTCTGTACTTTGTTTGAGTCTTGTTTTTGGCATACGTCTTAGCTTGACTCAGCCTTTATCACTTCGGTGAAAGAAAATATATTGTACCTTTCATAAAAAATAAATAACATTACGTCAAGTGTCTCGTTCATGTTGAGGGGAGACATTTTGCCAAGCTTGTTTGAACATGGGGTGAATCCTAGTTCTAAATCTTAATGGGCGGAAGTTTAATTTACCTACCTCCCCTTTTGCTTGAGGCAAGGGTGGTAGCTTGGGGTGTTGGGATTGAGAGTGTGGCTATTGTCTCAGGTCCGGATTGTTAGTCATATCCTCAGGCCAGATATTTAAACGGCAGTGGACAGTGAGATCCGATTTGTGGCCAAGACACCAGACCTGGGGGAGACAAGCAAAATCAAATTATTCTGGAAATCCTTTCTGTTCTCCTGCTTTCTTAATTTTGTCTTCTTACTTTTCCCATTAGACCAAAAAAAAAGTTGAGTCCCCCCCCCCAAGAGAAGCACGACTGTGTGGAATTTGCTGCTGTCAGGCATTGTGAGGTTTCCATTCTCTGTGGTATTGTGGAATTCCAGCCCAGAACCCCCACCTCTCCCAACACTTTGCTAACATGCAAAGGGAGATCCGAGGCAAGATAGCTGTCAGGAACCCCCCCCGTGGTGGCTGTGTACTGCAAGACTGACCACCTCTGTGATCCCCCATTGGAGACTTCAAGTCAAGTCAAGTTTGCATAACCATGGTAGCTGGTGTATTTATACACAAAAAGTATTAGATACTCTGAAAGGACTGAGTTAAAACATTCCCAATGATGTTGACGTATACCAGTGTGTCCTGTGCAGCAACAACTCATAGCTCTGATATATATTTTTCCTTAATATTGTCTTTCCTAAGACTTTTTTCTTTTCTTTTGGACCAAATGCATCGGTACCCTGGTGAACCATGCTTTTAATTTACACTTAGCCAAGAGAGCACATCCTGCTCTCCCTCTGAAGAGCTTAGTAGGTAAAGGGATTCTGTGATGTGATTTTTCTGCTTGTGATACTCAGTCAAGTTTAGTTCTTTGCTGATAGATGAAAGAAGCTTTGTCGGTGGGTAAAATGTGTTACGTTTTAGTGCCACAAATTACTTAAATCCTCTGAGGGAGCACTTGCCAAGCCACTGTGACTGATATTCTGATTCACCTTTTCCTGCCAAAGCCTTTATAGATCCTACATGAACCCTCTTCACAACTGAAATCCGATTCCGTCCACTGTATGCCTGCTTTATGTTCACTGCTTAATAGTTCAGGAGTCCTTTTCCCTTCTAAACATACGTCCATTAGTTTGGTAAGGAAGCCTCTTTATGTTCTCTGGTGGCTCAACAGGAGATGGATGCAGCTGAAAAACATCAGCTGAAATTTCAACTCTATATTTGAGCTAGCGATGTAGTTTCCCTCACCAGAATGCTCAGAACAATGAGAAACTCCGTGTCCGAATGGGCAGGATGCTCTCTACGTCACAGTTCCTGACACACCGGCCCGAGACTCCGCCCAAGCCATTGGTGGGTTCCATCGAGCCATCACGCGTGGTGTGCCGACACTTATGAGAATAGGCGCAGCATTGCGACTTTAAAATGCAGCAATGCGGCAGGAAGCCCCGATGCATGTCAGACATTCCAGAGAGGGGGTGGGAAGTATCCCATGAAAAGGTCGGGCATCACGAAAAGGGTGATGTGACAAAGAAAGGTGATCCAGTCCAGAAGGCCGCAAAGTACAAACAATAATGTGAGCTCTTTCCCTTCCAGCAATCTTGCATGTGCTAAATGTACTTCCCAGGCAATAGTAGGGTTTCGGTGCCACTTTACAATAAGACTACCCATATAAAGAGTTTATGAATGATTTATAATCTGGTTATTAATTAGATTGTAACACTTTGTAAATTATTAATAGACAATTTTAAACAAGTTATAACACAGTTTTCTTTTTATTAATGAGTTACCACCATTTACAAGTGGCAAAAGGGAGTCTTATTGTAAAATGGTACCAGATTTTGTTTTTTTTTTTTTAATTACCCTGATGCCGCACAGTTGTGTAAGTGACCTGCTTTTAAGCAACGCGACTACAGGGACATTTTGAAATGGTTTGTTTGATTTTCATCAGAGAGCAGTGTTTTTTGTTTTCTGGTTGGCGGTGTAGAATCTTTGGGGAGCCAAACCGACATACTGTGATTAATTCATTGAGGATACTATGTTTTTGGTGCCGTTTTTTGTTTGTCACGGTGTACATCGTGTTACTAGGCAATCACCGATTCTCCAGCCCAAACAAAAAGTTAAATTTTACACACTCGTCCAGTTCACATCTTCACCTTGTAGCTTTGGGTCGAGAATGTCATGTATTGTCTGCTGATAAGATTGCGGATGGTAACCTTAGACTCCTTGCCTATTGTAATTGGGACTTACAACAGTAAAAACTAAATGTTACTGAGAACACGGTGGCCGTGCTAGTGATCCCAAGTTTCGAGTGGTCTTGGTTCTATTGAAAAACAGAACATAATTTGTAAAAACAAAGTAAAAGACCCTTAAGTTCATTCCATAGGTAACTGGGTTCCCATGTGATTTTCTTTATAAGGAGTTTAACAGCGTATGTAAAATCTGTGTTTTTAACTATTCAGTTCCCTTCCAATTAATGTATGAGTATGGACAGGGGAGGGGCTGCAGTCTCTGCCATTGTTAACTGGTGCTTTTCCTGCCGGTCAGTTTGGCCTCCGCATGCTTTTATTTTGGCCCAGAGGCTCCTTTATGTCACCTCTGTGCTCTGAGCTGTTAGTGTGTTTAATGCTGTTTTTCACCTTCTCTTCCAAGATAGGGTTATTCTTATTTTTTTTTATTTCTACATATCATCCACCCCCAGAAAGGAAACCTCAAAATAAAAGCTTCGGACATGTTCTGAGCTCCTGGGTTCTCGTAATTCTGTTAGGTGACGCAGTCAGGCTTTCCCACAATGACCAGCATGAATACCAGCCATTACAGTATACTGGTGGTAGCTGATTGACCAGGTTTTGATTAAAAAAAAAAAAAATCTTTTGGTGTCAGCTGTTCACTCATTATGTCATGTAATTAATCTTGCTTTCTCTTCTTTCTAACGAAGTACTATAACTTGAAAGTTGAAAAAAATGTATTTTTTTCAATATGTGTGATCTGTTCATTAATTAACACAGTTCCATCCTGTAAGTACTATAGTTAAAAGTATTTCAGTAACTGCATCCTTCCCGCGGAGAAGCTGCGGGAAAATGAGAGGAGGAATGTGCAGGATTTGGCCAACGCTAAAAGTACATCCCTGTGTTGGCATTCAGTTACTTGCTAATAAGACTATAAAGTATGAAAACTTGGATTGTGAGAGGATTTATGATTGTCTACAGTGATTTCATGCCCATGTCACCTTTAACAATCAGTGGACTCCTCCCTAAGTAAATATTTTTGTCCCCATAATTGCCAGCTGACTTAAAGTAACCTATCAGGAGTTCCAGACACAGGAAAACGTACATTTGTTAAGTGCTGTGGTTTTCTTTTTGACATTTTTTTTCCAAATACGAAGTCAGTGCATAAGTGTAAACTTGTCCTAGTCTGAGTAAAACCAGGAGATGAATGTGATAATTACTCTATAATGAATTTGAATTAAATGACACAAACAGTAGACCTCTAGTCAACCCAAATGCAAATTGGCTTGTTTGCAGTGTACTGTTACAGGGAATGGAATTCTGCCCATTAATCAAAGACACTGTGGATTTTATTTACTAATGTAAATACGTTCATCATGAAGACATATGCAGCACTAAATTTGAAATATTCATTGTTATTTGACAGGTAGTCTTTTATTCACTGGTTTTGCTGGGGATACTGCTGTAATATGACCGCATATTTACAAGAGAAAAGCTGCCAAACATGGATATTGATCATAGCCACTTTCCTCGATTTTTCCTCGATTGACTCGATTTTTCTCATGCAAACAAACCAGCTAAAACTCTGTGACTGCCCACTTTTATGCGCTTTTCCACTGCCCCAAAGAACCAAGCAGTACCTGACCTGTTCCATGAATTGGCGCTTTTCCATTATAAATTATACAAGCCGTAGCCACGCAGTACCCACGCTGACAAGGCCCTGCTTACTAGCAGGATGGAAAGTATGACCAAACCGAGCTGGTTGTGTCACCACCATCTGATTGGTCAAAATGCGAGATACCGGTGATCTGCATATGTATTATCTGAAGGAAAAGGCGTATATTCTATATATTATTTACCAACCTCATACTTGAAAATTACTATAGAACAGCTGAACGGAATGGATTTGTAATGCAAATTTACACAAAATTTACGCTAATTCTGCTAGCGTTGATACTTACTGCCGATTCCCAGAGATGTGCCAGTGGAAATGATCACAAAGTAAATAAAAATAATAATGATAGCAGATAGTAAATCATGATGTACACCATGTGAACAGTAAATAAGCATCTCTTCGGATTTACGCCACTGTCGCTGTCCAAACTCGGCAAAGCCTTTACCGAACCGACCCAGATGCAGCAGAAAAGCGAAGCCAGCTGGAACTGTGCTGTAACTAGTCTCTCTTCGTGGTCCGGCTCGGTTCCTGTATGCCAGTGGAAACGCTCTATTAGACATCCTCCCCAACACCTGCCCACATTCTCCCATTTACCCTTAGGATGCAGAACTTGTTGCAACTTTAAGCTGTACTCATGTTCCTTTCAGTTTCTGCATGTTAAAACTTGAAAGGTTGTCCCAAATAAGAGCACAGACAGGCTGCTTTTCCCCTATGTATTTATCTATGCCTAGTGGGCTTGCATCCAAAATATTCTGCTGTTGTTAGGTAGCTCAACGCAAGACTGAAATGAGTCCCTACTTGGTTGTTTTTGTTCTCACCCCCCCCCCCCCCCACTGTATCCACAATGAGGCTACAAAGCCATATGTGGCCATAGCAGGGCAGTGGTAGAGAAACCACGATGCTAAGTTATCTGGATGGCAGTGCGCTAACTTTTGCCAAACTGCAAAAAGGAGTTTAGTTCCTTTACTGGACAATCCTCAGTATAGTTACTCAACTATTGAAACCTCCAGCTGCTTACAGCAAATGCTTGGAGGAGATGTTTCCCTTGTGTTATAAGAGAAGCAGGGAAGCATAACAGGTTACCTGCACAGATAGGCAGAGATCCTAGGTTGCCTCCAGATGCCTTTTTCAAATGCATCTTCAAATCCAAAAAGGACCAATTTGGTTGGTTGTGAGTAAATATTGTTGTTTTGCCTTTTTAGAAATGCAATAGTATCATCTTTCAGTCACTTTGACTGCAATCCTCTCAGACCAAAATGTTTGTAGTTGGTGGACTATTTTTTTGTTAATTTATTAATTTATTTTAAGTTAATTTATCTTTGGAATGCAGCATTAGTTTAACCTTTCTTCCAGCCATTTATCTACATTTATTTTTTTTCCAAAACCATGTGGTTAAAATTTCCACTGAAGCACCTTTGGTTAAGTAACGTGGTTGAAGGTGTCTTCCTGACTCATTCCTGGTCATCATCTCCTTATCTGCTATGCTGTCTGCAGCTGCTCCTCACTTCCCGCTCATATGTTTTGTTTTGAAGTATGGAATTTTCCAGACCGTGCATGTTTTGTCCAGCCACCCGTCATGGGCTTGTTTGTTTAATGCAGGCAACCGAACAAAATGCAAGCTTTTTGCACAAATCCAAAGTCGACAAGGTGGACGTCACACTGTGACACTGATGTGATGATGTTTGTCATTCTCCTAAATGGCAGTTAATGAGTTTTTTTTTTCTTCATAATGAAAGTCAGCTGTGACATACGTTTTTGGCTACAAACCTGTATTTTCACTGAGTGAGGTTATTCCCGATCTTGTATGGGGAAGCAAACAGGAAGCTTCATTATTCGTGACTTGTTTTTTTTTCTGTAATAATTAGTTGCCAACTAGCCCTATGGAGATTCTTCCATTCGGGAGTCCAATTTTAGTACCAGCTCTCCGCACGGAGCATAAACAAACAAGTCTTGGCTTGATGCACAAATGGAAACTTCTCCCTACTCCCCATCCATCCTGTCTAGTCTTTGGAATCTCTGGAGGAAGAATGAATTGTGTCCCCCAAGGTCTCCTCTTAGGGCCACAGGCTTAGATTTAATTGGACTGTGCTGTCTTGCTTCCACAGTAAAATAAGGCAGACCGTCCTTTAATGTGGTACATCATTTACATCCATCAGTCTTCCAGCTTCTTGTCCTGAGTAGGAGCCACAGTTTAAGGTCTCTTTGGAAGGATGACAATTAATAATTTTACCGAATTAGCATTATAGGCCTGCTATAATTCAAATGAATTGTCCTACAAATGGCTGCAATGGCTGGACAGAATCTACCCCTGTTGCATGTGCAGTACCAGTCAAAAGTTTGGACACATCTACCCATAGAAAGGATTATTTGTACTGCTCTCTACATTTTTAACATATATGACGTATATGGGATAATGCAGTGGCCAAACCAGTATTTACCTCTACATAATTCTTATGAGGTGGCCTTCTGGGTTGCTTTTCTAGCTGTCATGAAGGAGTTTCCCACACATGCTAAGCACTCATTGGCCACTTTTTCTTCACTCTCTAGTCAAAAATCCATTTCTATTCTATTCTATTGTGTTTAGTCCAGGTGGCCAAGTCATGTGATGTGACATTCTATCACTCTTCTTCGTAGGCGGCTTGGCTTGTCCGCATTACAGTACATAGCTTAAGATATTATATATACTGAGGAGGAATTTAAATTGGTACCAGCTTGCATCATTATGGGAAGCGGACAGGAGACCCTTGATACCAAAACATTCAACCATCTTGAAAATCCTTTCGTCATTAATATACAGAGAGAGATGCATGTTGCCCCTCCTCCCAAATGTGTGTGTGACTGAAATTTTGCTGAGTTTTTGTTTGTCACAGCCCCTTAATTTCATTTACATGCATCTGGCTCCTATAGTGATGGTGGCACTTTAAATGTGTTTGTTTGTTTAGAGCTGTGACTAACTCTTGTTGTTGGGTGTCTTTTGTGGTGTGCCATGGAGGGGTTGGGAGTCTCAGTGAGAAACACAGGAGGTCAAGTTAGTCAGCTAATGTTGTTACTATAGTCTTGGCCAGATGGGCTTCTTAAAATGAGGGAAGCCATTTGTATTTCTGCCATTTTGTATGCAGGTCATACAAATCAACAATTGGGAGGAGCTGCCTGACTCAAACTAACGTAATAATTTTCCCTGAATATAGAGTTCGAGAAATGGTGCAGTGTATTAAAAACAAACGTTTTGACGATTTACATGGGAATGTTTCTCTTTCTTTTTTCACAGAGACCTGAGGTTCAACAAAATAAAGGAGATACAGCCTGGTTCTTTTAGACAATTAAAGAACCTGAACACACTGTAAGTATTGTTCAAAACAATACAAACACACCAGGTTAGATGCTAAGAGTCACATCCGCACATCCTCCAGACTTAACGAATACAGAGAAACCTGGCCAGATGTCAGGTCTGTATGTGTGTCGAATGCTAATAGGAATTAATA
This sequence comes from Hyperopisus bebe, assembly GCA_026777045.1. Taxonomy (NCBI): domain Eukaryota; kingdom Metazoa; phylum Chordata; class Actinopteri; order Osteoglossiformes; family Mormyridae; genus Hyperopisus; species Hyperopisus bebe. The sequence continues at coordinate 22,653,271 of JAODJW010000026.1, read as the reverse complement.
GGAATTAATGGACTGGAAAACAGCATCCTGCTGACAGGAGATAAAGTGATTAAAACTGATAAAGCGATCTGGTTAAGAATGTGACATTCCTTACCTACTACAGATACATTGATTTGAAAGAAGCTTTAAATTAGCACTTCCGTATACAGACACTCCTCTGCTTACAAACTTTCAGAAGAAAAGGACTGTAAGTCCAAATTGTGTTCATTGGGCTCCCGTTTCCTGTCCGCAACATCAATTGTTTTTTTCTGCGTGCCAATTCCGCCTAGTACGACTTCTGACCACTACTCCCGCCACGCAGCAGCGTAGCGTGCGTACTCCCAGCATCCTAGTTATTTGTTCTTGCGCATGCCCTTAAAATGATGCTGAATAACGACTTACGAACATTTCAAGTTACAAACAGCCGTTCGGAACATAACTCGTTCGTAAGTAGAGGAGCTTGTACTTAGCTGCACCTAGAGACTCCGGTTTAGTTTTGCTGTGCTTTGAGAGAAGGACCGACACCTGATTAAACTCATTAACAGAACAGGTAAATAAACACAGGTCCCGAAGTCTTATTCTGTTTTCTCCTCTACTAAAGACCACATTCACATCTCCTTAAAAATAGACCATTTCTGAAGTTAGTTAACTCATAGAAAAATGTGAAATATTGCAAGAGTGATTTAGTCATTGCAACACACCCAGTCCTCATTGCTTATTTGTTCATGTTGGTTCCTAAGTGTGTGGTGTTGGCCTTGTTAAGCACAAATCCAAGCAGAGAGATTGTATCCCTGGCTTGTATCCCACAATGCATAGCTGACACACAATATACCATTTATGACCTCTAGTTTTGCCACAGACCAGATTGCATCAGAAAGAAGGAACTGGACAGAAATTGTGCCATTCCTTTGGATGGCTGCATGACAAGATTCCAATAGTTTTTGGTTAGAACGTTTAAATGTTTAGTTTGGCTCTGTAGTGTATTATGACAGAATATTTAATATGTATAATTACTATTTACTGAAACATGCCTTTTCTCTGTTTCCTCACATTTTTTTGTCTTTCCTAGGCTCCTAAACAATAATCAGATACGAAGAATTCCAAGAGGAGTTTTTGAAGACTTGGAAAACCTGAAATATCTGTGAGTTGGCAACAGGTGACATGCATGATAATACAACAGCAAATTATTTGGCCCTATTGTTAGCTTCAGACATCCAGATGCAGTCATGGCAGAATTTAACTGATAAAGTGAAGCAAAATAGTTACCTGTTCTGTTAATACTGCTGAAGAATTACAAAGATTAGGCAGCATCACATATTATCGCTGCATGGTCTTATCTTGGCTGTGTGTTGGCATTCATCCATAAAGAAGAGGGGGTTTTGGTTCAACTTTTTTCATTTGGTTACTGAAACAGTAAGCACCCCATCACACAAAAATGTAACAGAAAACGTAGCCAACTGGCTGTGCCTCTGTCAGTATGAAGATGTAACAGAAGATGTTGCGAGCTCTTTCCCTTCAGAACCGCAAGCTGTACGCAGCACACAGGCAGTGACGTGAAGTAGCATGTTGGCCATTTTGCCTACATATCATGTTAGACCTGCCTATGTTACTTTTGTGGGCAGATTTAGAGGAACATTGGCTTCCATGGATACCGGCCTGATCTAAGCATGTGGAACACTTCCTCAAACTCTCCCTTTTGGAGGAATGCGTAGGTTAATTTCTGATTCTGACAAATCCCGACAAAAAGCTGAGTGAACACTGACTGGGTGAGACTGTCCTGACTCAGCCCTCTGATTCTGAAATGCCAGCCTGCTAGGGTACTAGGGGGCATTACGTGGGGCCGACAGCCTGCTAGCGTACTGGGGGGCATTACGTGGGGCCGCCAGCCTGCTAGGGTACTAGGGGGCATTACGTGGGGCCGACAGCCTGCTAGGGTACTAGGGGGCATTACGTGGGGCCGACAGCCTGCTAGGGTACTAGGGGGCATTAC
>JAODJW010000026.1:22598773-22625588 GCA_026777045.1 Hyperopisus bebe | reverse complement strand
GGGGGGTAAGGCGAGTAGAGCGCCGTCAAATCGGAGGGGGGATTTTGAACAAAAAGGATGATTCTGATGAAAGCGCATAGTTCACTATACTCTGAGGGACATTTTTCTAACGTGAAATAAATCCTCAGCATTGCATAAACACGCTAGCTGCAGTGTGTGATGTTGCGTCTATGAAGCTGTCCGCTCAGACTGAAAGAATTCACCGGGGAGACAGACGCTATTTAGACGGAGGAGTGCTGTTTACGTCAGCCCAGGATCTTAAACCCCTGGCTGTTACTGGCAAGTTACTGTGAGAACAGGCGGCTGTTTCGAGTGAGTCACTAGTGTTTAAATTCATAGTGTTCATACCCTGTAAATAATTTTGTTGCTATGATACTGTTGAATAACTGACAGGCTACAGCTACTTTCTGGTAGGTCACATTGTCACTGTTTTCCTTCAGCATAGACCCATGTGTTAGTTAAGATGTGGATTCAAAGTGGATAATGCACAGTACAATACTTGTGTGATTGGGGGTTGGTAATGTATTCACATGATACTTTTTGCATGTGAGGGGCTTTGTTTGGTTTTAAGGTTCGTTTCCCTTCCCTCCCCTACCTGCTTGTAGACAGGCCTATCGCCCCATTTTCTCTTCAGGCATTGATGTGTTTTTTATGTTGACCAGCTGACCCCCACGGCCAACTCTTTTGACATTGTGACTTTTCTCCCACTTGATAACAAAGATCTGTTCCATGGTGCAGCTTTCATAACGGTTAGTCAGGGAAGCCCACCAAAATAACAAACCAATGAATGCAAAAAATGCATTATTTTTGACCACATCTATTTTTTAAGTGTCTGTCTCCAAGACCTTCTTCCAAGGCTGAGCCTTATCTCGACCCACTGTCCTGCAAGATCGATTGCTTCCCCTACTTTGTTCCAGAGTTTGCATTTGGACATCGGTTTGTATTGTTAAAAGAAAAAAGAAAAAAGGAAAAAAAATTGCCAAAGAAATGTTTGCACTGTGATGTATGTTTCTCAGTCCAATTAAATGAACCACACATTCAATAAAGTTGTCACGTTTCTATCCTTCATGGACACTCCAGTCGCTCTTGGAATAATGAGGGAAAATGTAAATCCTGCCCAGTTATAAATGTACGAGACAACAGGTCACAATATAGCAGACAGCTGTGTGTTTGAAGGTAGCGGCTACATAAATGTAATATTTGCAACATGCTGTTTTTTTCTTTTTTTAAAAAAAAAAAAAAAAGGTGTTTAAAAGAATGTTAGCTTTTCTGTTAATTTATTTATTCATTAAAAATTATGTAGTTGGTAAAGAATATTACATGCAAAATGTGTTTAACTAATAGTAATATGCATTTAACAGCTGGATTTAGGTGTGTTGATTCAGGCTAACCAGTGTAAAATTAGATTACAGTTCAGGGTCATAAAAAGAAGAAAATATACCTGGTGTAGTAAAGCTGGATTAAAATACACTTTGTCAAGTCTGTCTATATCTATCTATCTACCATTTTAACTATAGGGTTCACAATTACAGTTCAGTTGCTGTTTTGAACTGTTGTCTGAAGACATTCTTGTGAAAAGTGGTGACTTTTATTTTTACAAATTATACTAATGCAGCATGGCAGCAGGGCATGCCCTAACAGAGTTACCCACATGCCTGTAAAAGCCTGAAAGACCCTCCCCTAGTCCTACAGATCAGGATGATTCTTCTGAGAAATGTCTGCTTTGCTCTTTGTCCCACACAGAATCTGTATGTTTACATAGCTGGGGGGGTCCCTTATGTGGGTGGTGGAGGGGGGGGTACTTTGGCCAGGCAAGCATGCTGAATAAGTCTTTACCCTCCTGTTTTGTCCTCTCTCATCTCATCGCTCTGTTATGATGAAAGAGTAATGCGGTGATAGTTGGGGAAGTTAAGTTACGACATCTGGCTGGAAACCACATCTATGGAAAGGACGCATGTGCTGCGATGATGCAGCGCGCCGACACCATCATCTGCATCGGGCTGTGCTCCGTTCCGTTTCCTGCAGCTGGACACCACCACTTGCTCTGCTCCATGATTGATGACCCTTTTTATTGTTTGTAGATGATGATCATTTGTACTTCACCTTATCCTAGGAATATTGCTCAGTTGTCTTTTTCCAAGGTGTCACGGAATCATTTTCAGTTTTTCCCATTGTGGTCATACAATGATTTCTTTGATTTCTTTATCCGTTATGCATCTACTTGTCCTTGGGAGTCTGTTGACATCTTCACTGCAGGCCAAGTGTTTTGCCTGCTGGGAATCTGTGGTTGCAAGCAAGTAAAAGTCTGGGCCCTTGTCCATTTTGAAACACCTTTACTGAGAATTTGACTAAGGAATCTAAAAGTCATAACACCACTGCAGATTTCTTGGGACTTTGGTGTGCAGACCAAGTATATGAAGTTTCTGTGGTCTGCACCATACATATCTGTCTTCGATCTGAAAGTTTTGATCACTTATCAATGCATGAAATTATGTGATGTGTATAGAAACATCTAATATGCAAACCATGCAGGTATCATTTAATATTTGGAAGAAGGAAAAAAAAAAAAAACATCCTTTAAGTAAAATCAGAAAAAGAGTTGCTGGGGAACTGTGGGAAACTTTAAGGAAGCGAGGAAGTCAAGGCTTTAATTACCGCCCCTGCCATGGAATTGGTTCATTCCTCTTGTTAACGTTCAGAGGCGGACATTTCAGGTCCAGAAAGTAAAAATCCAAACCAGGATTTTGTTTTAACCAACCAGTTGAGCATAAAGAGTCACGGGTCGGGCACATCCAGCCCATTAGGTCATTGTTGCTGTTATGTTCCTTAAAAATATAAGTACCTGTTTGAAGAATAGCAATAACCAGAGTTACTCGCTAGAGTCTGACAGGACATGGCCTGCGCCAAAGCAGGGTGGGGGGGGGGGAATCCTGTGTGCCAGAGAGCTTATTAATCTCTCATGGTTTCAAAATTGCTCCAACAGAGTGAGCAGTCAAGTGTCCTTCCTCCTGAGTCTCTGTCATCTGCGGCCTGGAGGCACACTTCTCCCTTTGGCCGTGGAATGTGAGATGGGCCGATAATCGTGGACCCCCCCCCCCCCCCCCCCATTTGGTTAATTTGCTGTAGGGTCTTATGCCCCTCTTTCTTAAAGCAATCTTGTGCATCATTTGAGGAAAGTTAATTGTACTGCCACAAAAATATAGACCATTTGAGTTTTTTTTTCTTTTTTTTTGGGGGGGGGGTGTTGATTTACATTCCACGCTTCAGTTGTATGTACATAGTCAATAAAACTAATTCTTGGCTGCTGATTACATTTAAGGGCCTGAACAAAGAAGCCTCGCTCTTCGAGGATGTTTATTGCACTTTTGCTTTTAACACTTCACACGTCAAGCTAATGTAAATGTAAGCTTATCTGAATTTAAGGCAGGTATCTACATAAGGCATACATATTTGATAAAAAAAAAAACAGAAAACATTTAATGGGCCTCAGTGTTTGATAATTTTGCTATGGTAACATATGTGACACACATTACTGCCTCCTCCAGTTGTTTTTCTTTGTGCACATTTTCTTAAGGAACAGTCAATGCATTTGATGCCGATCGTAAAGATCAGAAGCTGGTAATGAGTTTCCTTCCTGTTTCCCTATACATGTTAACTCATTCTTGTACGTTGACTGGTTGAGCCCTTCTGGGATCAGGAAATGACAACAATTTTATGGTGATATGGGACCTGGGGTATATGGCTGAGCACAGCACTAACACGCTACGTTTTTAAATGCCCTGAAATGTCGTCGAGCCTTTCATCTGAGATCTCCCAGCTGCCGGGGGGATGGGGGTGACATGGTGCCTATTGACAGGAAAGCCTGCCACATTCTGACATGCTGTTAAACACAGAGAAGCTGGGGCGGGGGATTGTCATGTCACCTCAGAAAGTGTAGAGGAAAAAAAAATACATTCTCTTCCCTTGATATGATTTTCTTCTGGGGTTAGCGGAGACCCTTAGCCAAGTCTCACAATTAGCCTGGCCCCAGCGACCTCTACCCATCTGGTGGGCTTGCTGCGAGGGGGGGCAGTGCCAGGATCCATTACCCATACACCCGCTTCCGTTAGCCTCTAAGGGAGCTTAAACAGAAAAAAGCCCTTGTTTTTTGGCTGGAGGGGTGACACTCAGCAAGTCAGGCAAAGTCAAGCAGCAGACTTGTGTCATGTCATTCATGCTAAGAGTGTCTTGCTCTGTTTGTATCACTTTCTGTTCCATTTTCCTAATCTCAAGCAAAGTCTTACTTTCTCATTTTGCCTCCATGCCCTAAATATCTTTAAAAGATCTTGTGCAGTTGTTCGGCAGTCGTTTCACCTTTAGACTCTTAGCTGCATCCTCGCAGGGAACGTCTGAATTTGAGTCTGCATAAAGATCTACACTGTACAGATTTTCGAATCCTGGATTTTGAAAATGGACGCCAGCTATTAGTGTGCTGGCAAAACATCGACGGCGTCATCTAAGTGCTTCCAGGAAAAGCATAACTAATGAGTGTAGCACTGGCTGCCAGCCCTGCCTTTGCTCACTTTTCACTAATGATGAGGTAAACTCAAGGGCGCTGGCCGTGAGACATCAGTGTGAGTCTGGGGAGGAGTGTGTCGGATTTGCCAACTGAAAGACTAACAGCAAACCGAGCATTGCAAATTTGGTGCTTTATTTTCACCTCTCAGAACTGAGACTGAGTTTGCAAACGGTGTAAAAAGAACTGGGACACCTACACGTATACTGGTCTACTAAATAAAAGGTTGGGAAATATCAGTTTTTAAGCCAGGCATTGTTAATTCCTGTTCCAGGTATCTTCAGGGTTTGCTGTGTTTTCCCCCAGTATGTTCCAGTCTGAAACCTGTAGGACTGAATCTCTTTGTGCCTGGAGTTGACTCTGTGTAGGGGTGTATTCAGCGGGGGGGTTCAAGGGTACTGGCCCCAGCTGAAAGCTGATTAGCCCCTGGAGTGCTCCCTCCCTGTCATTCACTGGCTTAAAACATTTCTTTGGCTAATGATAAGGCCCGCCTCTCTGGATGAATTATGGCTCCTCTTGTGACTCCCACTTTAACAATCCAACAAAAAACCCTGGTCTTTATGAATCCCTGATATTAAAGTATGACCTCATCAAGCAAGTTATATCCAAGACAAAAGGAAGGGTTTAGGTCTCAATAGATTGAGAAAAGCACAGACAACTTCTGTTTCATTCCTACACTATTGGTCAGAATTGTGGAAACAAAATTTTTGGCATTACACTTTAAAAATTAATACACGAATACTGGCAATAATGTTTATAAACAATCAAAGAATGTTACAAATATTATACACTGGACAATTAAGTAACTGGAGCAACAGTTGGATAAAGTTTCAGTATCTCCAAAAACTGCAAGTGTTTCCACACTGAGGTGGTCCTAAGCAGGAAACCAATAATTTATCTTAAAGGCAGAACGAGTGCTGAGTCTCCATGGTGATCTGAAAGAATGTGGAACATTAACTACGTGATGTTCTTGCAGTACGCCTTCCGGTAAATGTGCAGAATGTTTGAACAGCGCGATCTAAGCTGACTGCAGTGTCCCGGACTCACGGGCCATTTCCCACCATGCTAGGAAACAGAGGTCTGCTTGTGCTCACCTCACGCCTGCCCAAACCTAGTGGCTTTCACACTTGGGGTCGCCAACACATTGGAGGAATCCCCTGCAGCTGTCAGTGTGAACAACAGCTGTGAAGGACATGTGACCCTCTCAGATACAAGCTGCGAGATAAAGGGTCTGCCATATTAAGTGGGCCTAGCTGACAGATAGGAAGCAGGTGGGATTATGGGAAGAATCAGGTTCAAATGCTGCAGTAGTTGTTCACTGTGACCTTTTAGAAAAAAGCCTATTCATGGCAAAGTGCTTAATTCTTCAAAAAGAAATTTTTCAACTGTTAATTTGTCGTATTTCACAAATGAATTACATTAATTTTAGATGACAGTTGAATCCATTAGCTGCTAACAAGCCTATTGATAACCACCAGTTACACACTGAAGTGCAGAGTCAGTCTTATAACTTCTTGTCATTTGAATGAAAAAATTGTCATAATGCTACTTTATGTCATAAACCTCTGGCAGTCAACATAGGTGATATGTCAACTTGACACAGGAGTTGCCGACATCAGGATTTATGATAGGTACAAAAGTTGCGTTTAACCTTTATAAATGCTTTCGTAACGTTATGTCAGCTGTCGTGAAGGGCTTCCGTTTGTGTCATGTAACCCTATGAAGAGCACCTTTAAGTGTTACCATACATTTGAAATGCTAATGCAACACAGAACAATAAAGCAAGTGAGAAGAAACCATGTGCTTCAATGCATTGTAAACTCAGCAAACCCACTCTCAACGGTTTTATAAAAATCATGATTGGCTGGGAGCAAATGGCTAGACAGCCAATAGGCGCCAACAGCTCCTCCAATGAGAGCTTTTGCCTGGGAGACATGGCCGTGCCAATGCCTAATCATCGCCGGGGTATCCAGCCTGAAGTCTTGTGGCTGTTTGTGTATGCAGACGAACATCTGGAGCTGGCTGCATTTCCACTGCTCTTCATGGAACACTGCTGTTTGCAAAGGGCTCCACATCCGGGTATCATATTCACTGTGCTAATTTTCCTGACAAGCCACTCCTTAGTAACGCTGATCTCCCTACCAGACACTTCTGACCACAGCTTCTGACCTTTTCCCTTATAAAGCATTTAACTGCTCTTGCATGTTAGCATATTGTAGCCTAGGAACTAACTGATGTGCTAACTTGGGAAACAGGCTTCTCGTGATAAATACAACAGACTTGCGCAAAGGTAGGTAAAGTGGGATGGGGGGGGGGGGCGGGGTTTGGACTATCTAACCTATCACCCACTGCGCAGAAGTACCCCACCAGGGCCTAAGATCAAAGGCATTCCTACAGAGTGGTTTGTCATATGAGCCCCAGAATCCCAATCATTCCTCAAACAAACATTCAACATGTCCAGACACCAAGCTCAGGTGAATCGGTCAGTCTTCATCGGGGCTGAACTGGGATTAAAACTTGGCCCTGGACTTTGGGGTTCTATACATTTTCTTTTTTTCTTTGGCTAGCCCACATACCCATCAGCCCACCATGAAAATTCCCTGTATTCCAAATGGCCAGTCCAGTCCTGGTATTCATGCCTGTTTGGCCTGGGTCAAAATGGGCTGTAGTCAAGAGGCACCTATGTCAGTGCTAATGCTATTTAGTCAGTTGAAACAGTGGAGCAAACCATACTGACTAACAAGTTTTCTGCATGTGCAGTTAAACACATGATGATCATATTGTTCTTTATAAAACATATTTTGAAATCCACATGCCGGACCTCTCTTCACACATCCATACATTTGTAGATATCAACTATGCGTTTAAGGTCAGGATGATCAAGCTCCTGTCCCAGAAAGGTCAAGTCACCTGCACCATCTTTCGATAATGTCAAAGAAGCCAGAATTCAAGGAACTCAGTCTGCAGTTTGGCTAAAAAAGAGCTTCGTCCATCTTTCTCTGTGACCAAGCTCTCTTATGCTTTTCCGTGATACGCCTTTGTTATGGAAAACAAAGTCTGTGCCGTTCCCCCTTTTGGGGTTCCGTGTAGTTTCCTCTCCCGATAGGAGTTCTGAGCCAAACACTGGTAAGATAATGAGATGTGCGCTTTCAGGGGAAAGAAAAACATGCTGTGATTTTACTGTGGAAATTAGTGACGTTCTACTGTGCGCCTAGAACAACGTGAGGAAGCCTTGGCTTCATTTGTCTCTGGACAGCAAACCCGCGACAGCATACGAGATCTAGGTCGCCTGTGGTTCCTGGCCCCTATTCCCTGAGGCTGGGATCCGGATGTGAGGTCACTCTTCAGAACTTCTTCCCCTTGGCTGACTGCGTGTGACAGTAACAAAGCGGCAAGGAAAATCCCAATGAAGGAACCTGCAGTCAGCATGGAAAAGTCATGCTGGCAGTGGAAAAAACAAAGCACAGACGTTTCCTTGTATGATAGTGCCGGCACTGTCTGTGCATGTGTGCAACTGCAATGTCTCTCTCTCTCTGGTAAGGATGGGAATGCAGAAAATGTGCTTTGTTGTAACTTTTTTTGTTTGCTTCCAAAAAACTTTCTATCGTGGATTTACATTAAACGTCATGTCCTAGATTGTGTTTGTATCTATGATAAAGCTTTGAATACGTAGAGAAACAGCAAGAATAGCCTTTGAGAGTGTTGCATAATCTCGAAACGGGTCTGATTGTTCTAATGATGGTTACATCCAGACACTTTTTCCATTGTCTGATAACAGCCAGAATAATAATAGACACTAATACGTTCAATATTGAAGTCCATGAGAACTTCAAGATACACAGTCTTGCGGGATATATATATATACAGATTTGGCACGTGTATTTAATATTAAGATTATTTATAAGATGTAAATGTCCATAAGGGAAATAGCGTATTTAAGAAGTTTCGATACATTCTAAATTGTGTTGGTATTGTAAGAATTGAATCACAATGGCGACACCTGGTGGTTCATCACAATTTCACCGCCTGAAAACTCAAATCGATTCAAGGCATCCAGGCAACTTGTAGGCCTGTATATATTTAATTCCTCTGTATGTAGAGTATTGTTAAACCATTGTAACACTTTCATCATAAAAATACCTACGATAAATCGCGCTTAGAAACACATTTACTACTGGTCTGAATAATACTTCTAAATACTCTGGAAAAAGTCATAATGCATATTTACATATCACACTCCCAACACCCGCACGGTGGACCGGATTGCAGAACACTGGGGGGTTTGCGGAGGGGTCGATTAATAAACAAAAAAAAATCAATACATTTTCAGTTTTTCAGGCTGAGAATCCCTAAAATATAACATAAGGCTATGACATACCACGGACAATATGCACATCTATGCTCACACTAGGGTCAGTTTCGAGGCTAGTATCCTAGCTTGTATGTCGCTAAACTGCGGGAGGAAACCGAAATACGCAAGGAAACTACAAACATGGGGAATGGGGGTGGAATTCAGGCCCCCAGCGCTCAGGAGGTGTGGGGGCACCCTTGTCCGAATTTAATGGCATAAAATACAAAAAGACAATGACTACATGATTGATAATTATTAACAGTTAATGCCAGTAACATATAAACCAATAATGAAAACAGTTGTAAATCATTAACCAGTCAGGAGCATATTAGGAGCTGCATTACCTCATTAATTCGTTCATAGTTAAATCATATTGTGTTGACAAGATGGTGCAATGTTACTGGGAAGGCAGAACGTTTCAGTCATTGTGCTGGATAAGGGGAAGTTTTATTACCTTGTAAATAATCCGTAGGGTTTGCAAACTACTCCAACGCTCGTCAAAAGTATCCATGTTGGGATTTAAAGTGGACGCCACCGAATCGATCATGCGCAGTGTGTTCGGAGCTGCGCGTGCACAGCTGAGTGCAGCCAAGAGGGTCTAGCAGCAGGCGTTCGTCCGCAGGGGCGGACAGTGACGTCAAACGCGTCATAAACGTTCCAGCGAACACGTCCGGTAGTACGCGTGCGGTGAATTAGGAACCAGTGAGCAGACGACGAATTCGGTTAATTACTAAGTGGTTTTAAAACTGTTTTCACAATATCTAGCCTAAAGCTAAATGGAAATGGTGAAGCGATGTTAATGTATGAATATTTTCCCCTTCAAAAGACATTTCTAAAACCTACAGTATGGGACTGTTTATTACTAATTTGCTTATTACTTTGGGTTAAATATGTTAAACTTTGGTTAAACTTATGTGAGCGTTAATTGCTAGTTAAGTTTGGATTGTTAACTGCCAGGCAGAGCGTCCTCCGCTGGGGAGGTGACGGAGATACGGGGTCTCCCGGTCCGAGACCCGTAGAAGTGCGTGGTTCTGAGTGACAGATAAAGGCTGGCACCAAAAATATGAAAATAATAAATGATTTAACTTACGCTTTGGTGGTTTTAATTTTGGCTTTCGGTATTCATTATGTGTTAGGTGCGCTATGCTAGCAGGCCTTTGTCGGCTAGAGCAAAATACGTGCTGAGACAGCACAGTTAACACATCCCTTCCCAAGAACAGCCTGCGCCTGGGGTCAGTATAACAGCACTTTGTGCAAAGGAAAATTAATTATAATATGCAAATTAAATTGTGCACATGGAGTTATAATTATGAATAAACTTGTAAAGTGCCAGTATAATCTGCCTAAACCTGAATACAACAATAGTCTGACACTTTGCATAGCTAAGTACTTATTGAGACATTGTTTTAAATGATTTTAATTATATGATAGCACACAAATGCAGTGTTGACGGATTCCAGGCCGACAGACCAGCTTCGAAAGTGTAACTTGACTGGATTGACTGGTTTCATTGGTTTGTGTGTCTAGGTCATACTAGTCCACGATGCAAAAGAACAAGGCACGCTTATGACTTGTTCTCGTTTATGCAAGCGTCCGTCCTATGTGGAAGTGTGTTAACATTTAAATTATGTTGGGTGTCGTGTTGTTCATCAGATCAGGTAAAGGATTGTTTGTTCAAGCCTAGGGGAGTAACTGCCTTTGTGTCTTTAAGTGAAGCCCTTTAACTGAAGTCCTTGCTTTGGTAAATACTCGACGTGTACATGACGTTCACTAAAAACCTTCTACAGAAGAGGTAGATGTATAGAACTGACATTGGTTTATATGTGTCTGTGTAATATGCATAGCTGAGTTCTTCGCCTTAAAAAAATAGGGCTAGGTGACGTCCTGACGACAGGAGAACTATAGTTGAACTTTTGGTTTGTCACCAATTTTTCGTCATTTATGATAAACAGGAAACGGTGTTCTGCATAATTTTTCTCACAAAACCCCATCCAACCAACAAGTGAACAACTTTATTTCTGGTTACATGCTGTTTTATATCGTGATGCTTGCTGCTTTTTAACATAATTGCAAGTAAATAGGTACAGTATTATGACTATCTTAGAGGGAAAGAAGGGAATGAGGCTGATCAAGTTACAGTACAAAGTAACAAGTGAAACAACAAGGGGAAACAGCAGGGGGAAATAAACTACAGAGACATTACATTACAGTAGAGGGAGTCACTTCTGCATCAAGAGGCTGAACAGTAATTACTGTACAGTTAAATGCAGTCAGGCAGCATTATTTTCTACAAATTTACATTTGTGGTTAAATCACTCGGCCAGAATAATTGTTAATGAGACTTCATAATCAAAATTTCTATGTAAATTACATTTTTAAAAATGAATTAAACTGCAATGGGTTGGCGCCCCATCCTGGGTTGTTCCCTGCCGTGTGCCTGTAGCCTCTGGGATAGGCTCCGGACCCCCCCGCGACCCTAAACAGGATAAGCAGTTTTGGAAAATGGAGGGATGGTTGGATGGAAAATGAATTAAAAGAAATTTGTTGACTCCAGTGTGAGTTTTACGTGCTCGCTTTTCGCAACCATTAAGAAGTTACATTTTTAACATGTCGTGTAGTGGGCCATGAAAAGCAGCAGACTTCATTTTCGTCGTTTTCCAAATCGGGCTTCTGGTCAGAAATATAAGGAAGTGACTACGGTAACCTCAAAAGCACAAAAAAATAGAAAACGCATTTATTGAGCTTTTATTTTAACATAAATCGAATGAATGTTACAGCTGTAAAGGGAAGGCCGACTCCATATTGATGCCTATGGATTTAGGATGGGATATCATGTTCCTGTAGGTGTAATGGGCAGGTGTCCCAGTACTTTTGTCCATATAGCGTATATGTGTGTGTGTGTGTGTATACACACACTAAACACACACACCAGCATCATGTAGTGACCTAGCCAGTGTTCCGCAAGAGGAATGGCTCAAAATCCCTCTAGATCACTATGCAGAACCTGTATCTGTCATTCCTAAGACAAACCAATGTAAGAGGCTCTACCCCAATCTAATAAATTATTGTGGTCTAAAACCAGGTGTTTCAGTTTCATTGTCCACCCCCTTTCTATGTGTGTGTTTAAGGAACGTGCGTCTCCATCTCTGAGGCGCTGCAATACACATCTCTCTGCAATACAATACGATTCACCCCTATTGCAATGCAGTGCCGCTCGACAATACAATGCGATGCATCTATGGACACACCTCCAACTTGCACGAGACTTGGCTGAGAGACGTGCAGAGAATTGGCCACTGACAGCAGTGGAGGACTGGAGATGAGAGAGAGTCCCTGAGAAACAGTACAGAAAGGGGTAATCAACCTAAATATCAAATTATTAGTCAGAAATTACTGGTCACATTTCTAAATATTATAGGCATAAGACTTCTGCTAATAATGAAATATTAATGTAATCTTGTCACTGTGTTGCTTCCCACTTGATAAGTCAGTGGATAGGGCTTCGGCTTGCAACAATTGTCACAAAATAAACTTTTGTTTCCTCCATAAAATATGGACAAATACAACACAATTCAAACTTAGTGATCATTGTTGACACACCACAGCACACAGTAACGAAATGTGTCTTCTGTGTTTAACCCATATGTGACGTTGTAACATAGCAGGGGGCAGCTAATTCAGCGCCCGGGGAGCAGTTTTTGGGGGTGGTACCTTGCTCATGTGACCTCAGTGGCTTAGAGCTAAACATTAATCATTTAATCAAAATCTTTCAAAGGAACCAAATAAACCTCCACCTGGCTCACTACCAAACATGCTTCAACATATAAACATAGGGGCAGCTTGATTTTATTATCCCTAAAAGTCTAACATAAGTAACCAAACAAAATATGAGACTTTTGGAATTTTTAGTTTTTTGACAGCATTCATGGATCTTTGTGGGGACCTTAAAAATGGTCCCCACAATGTCAAAACAACAGGTTTTTATCACATTGTGGGGGCCATTTGTTTTATATAATATTAATATATTACACACACAAAAACACAGACCTATACTCATATTTTTGTAGGAACCATCCATTCATTTCTATGGGCAAAACCCTAATCCCGACAATGACAGCCCAAGCCCCTACCCAACCCTAACCTTAACCACAAGTAACCAAACAAAATACAAGAGTTTTGGCATTTTTAGTTTTTTCATGGCAGTCACGGATTTTTCTAAAATTGAATTTCCACTGCAAAAATGGTCTCCACAACATCAAAATAACAGGTTTTTATCTCATTGTGGGGACATTTGGTCCCCACAATGTAATGTATACCTGGCCCACACACACACACACACTGTGTGGATGTGTGTGTATATATATATATATATTCAATAAGCTACGTGCTGGTGTCGCCACATCGTTCAACTTCACCCCTCTCCCAAAGCAATGGCGCTTTGCAAACCCCCAGGCCTTCCGAACCGTAAGCTTGTAATCACCTTCCTCTTTCTGAGATCTTTGGTTGGAAGAAGGAAGATCTGTTATTTGTGTCTGATGGAGCAGATAACAGAATATTTTAGAAAGTGTGAACAGAGTGACTGATCATGCACCAAATAGTAGGTGAGTGATGACACCCGACATCCTTTAACCGTCAACGGGGCTGTGATGTTATCTGCATTTGATCTGGGTCATATGCTTTTCTCTTAATATGTTTATAGGGTTTCTCAATGTACTGGGAAAAGATCTTGATAAGCTAGTTTCTACAAAACAAGTATGTCCTACTTTTTTCCCCACCTGTGAGCTTTATAAATGTATTTATGTGTTTTCTGTTCACTGAAAATCAAGAATAAGAAACGAAAGTGAGATCACTACCAACTCTGTCCTTGTCTTCAGCTAAAGAATCATGCACATTGCATGACCTTGCAGCAGAAGCACTGGACCCGATCACTCATTCACATTTACATTTATTTAGTCGAAACTTTTGTCCAAAGTGGCCTACAAATGGGGCAAATAGCGCATTACAAATGTAAGGCCGCCACAGAGTGGATTTGGCGTAAATGCAGCTAGGCTGAGCTGCCAGTGAACGCCCAGGTACCAGTGTAAGCGGTACCAGAGCAGGAGCTACACAACATCTCCCAAACAAAGCGAGAACCTAATTAGACTGTGCAACAGACATAGACTGAGCAGATAGTGCAACATTAGGAGCATTCAGGGAACACAGGGTAGTATCAGGCTAGTAGAGATGTTCCTGGAGCGTATGACTCCCGGAAATGGTTGCTTAGATCTTTTGGCTTTCTCCAGGTGGAAATGTGTTAGTTGCTTTGAAGACTCACATATCAAAGCCTTTTTTATTTATAGCCCACAAACTGTGGCATTCAGCCGCGCAGTCCACCACGGTAGAGGCCTTTGGCTGATTGAGTATGTTTGAATCGGCTTTGAAGCTAGTTGGTGAAACTGAGTTTTCTGACTGGCTGCATGTCAGCCATCACCTCAAATCGTACTGCTGTGTTCTAGCACAGACCATCACAACCGCCGGCAGCTGGTCGTCAGTCATTCTTCTTAGTGCTGGTTTCTTGCCGCCGGCTTGATGTGTACCGAGCTCAACTTGCATGTCTCTGCACTGCGTGAAGGCACTGGAGTACCTGGAAGAAACCTGTGTTACACAGGAGCATGCAAGCTTCTCACACAAGCCTGAGGTGTGACTCAAACGTCCCCCAGGGCTTCAGGTGTGACACAACAGTGCTGCGGACTGAGCTGCCATCCAGTACCAGTACATCAGAGCTGAAGTCCTTTCCAATGTCCTTCTCCTGTTTTTGAGTTACATTTTTATATAATCATGGCCATAGTCGAGTCAAATGGCTCCTTATTGTCATACCATCTAGATACAATTCACAGCATACAGCGACACAAATGATGTTCCCCTGGTCCGCAGTGCAGTGAATATACACAAAGTGCAGAGACGGCATAAGACAGGTGTAACAGATGAGGGAGAGGGAGAAAAAGGAGAATAACAAATAAATAAAAATAATAGAGAATATACAGTACATACACTCACACACAGGGGAGCTGTGTGTGTTGCCCCGATCACTTAATAAAGGATGGTAAATTTAATTGCCGTTGTCTTGGTCAGGGTTCCAGAATGACTGCTGTTATGTTTGTGGTGAAAAGGCTTAGGATGCTGTCCCTGTGATTGGGGGGTCACCAGCTCAAATCTGGTGCTTGTCAGATTGATTTCATCAATGGGCCCTTGGGGAGGGACCCCTAACCTTGGATGGCCCCAGGGACTGACATTCTCAATTGTATTAAAAGGGTCTAAAAAGCCAGTAAGTCAATAATTTAGTGCTGCTTTCATATTGTTAGGGCATAAAATACAGGGATACATTGTGCCTTTGGTCACTGAACTTTTTTTTTAATTCACCAAGAATATTTCTCTGATTTTGTTTAAGTAGCCCCCTTGTTCATTACAGCGACTACAGTATGGCTAATGAGTATCAGACCTTGTTCTCATGCCTGGAACAGGTGCTGTGCAGATCACCTAGAGAACTGTGCCCCTGTTGTAGGATTTCCTGTTTATTCATTTAGATCATAGAGATAGCTGCACTGTTTCAGATTAGATTGATCTCAGGCCGATAAGAAAAACCACCAAGATACCTTGGAAATGCTATGACTGAATCTGAAATAATCCGGCTGTCAAGGTTGTGTAGGCTTCAGGATTTGTTTTCATACACTAGTCTGAAAAACGAAACAAAATATCACTCAGCACACTAAAGAGTAACCCCCAACCCCTGCCCCCCCCCCCCCCGGTTTTGAAAGTCAGAGGTCAATATCGCCATTAACACTTTATTGGCTTGGGAACTAGTTTAAGGGGCTGTAATGAGGTTTCCAGGAGGGCACAGAATTAGAGCCTCCGCTTAAAACCTCATTTGTTCTGTTCCATTTCAGCGGTATTAAGTAGAACAAGCTTTTTTTCCCCTGCTACCTACAGTATACCACCTTTCTCTGGTTTTTGTTGCTGCAGTTGTAACGGTCGTTACTTGCAAGATGCATATCTGAAAAATTGGAATGCAAGAACTGCAATTGATCTGTATTTAAATCCATTGTATCCCACACTGACTGACAACCAGGCCAAATCTTTCTGTATGTTATAAGAGACTTTATGGAACAATGTATGTCACAGCCACCTGATATTAATGCGACCCTGCCGTGATTTTACAGCTGCGTCTGAGCAGGCATCATACAGAAAATGCAAGGTGAGTCTCCTATGGAATTCTGTATGTTTTCATGCTTAGTTTTGTTTTTTATGTAGTGATTGTGGTTTTGTTTATTTGCTTATTTAAATAAAGTCACAAATGCAAAGCATCAGAGGAGGAACTCAGCCAGGTTTCTTTCTGCCCTGGCTTCTTCCATCGCCTAAGGATAGCCTTTTACTGTAACTCTGCAGTCACGTATACTTTCAGATAAACTGCGTCATACAGCACTGCCAATATAAACTTCTGGTTTCTATGAATTACTGAAGTATCTGAAGGTGTATAATCTTGAAACTGGGAAGGTGACTGGCTTCATATTTGAGTTGGCTTGTTTTGGTTTTTAGTGTGTTTAGTCAGTAGGCCCTCCCCCACTTAAGTTCAGGAACCTAGTTCCGGGGTCCAAGTTCCTGGACTGTGTCGACTGGAAACTTTTGTAGTTCCTGGCCAGTTTTGCACGTCGGTTTCCCACAACACAGCAGGAACTGTGACCTATATGCTGAATAAGCACAGGAGACGCAAAAAGCCAGTAGGTTAAACTTCACAAATGATTTGATACAAAGCTAAACCGCCACCACAAAACAATGGAGGATGAACAAGTTGTTTTGTTAGTTATTGGAGAGATTGATTGCCCTGTCTGAAGAATACATGAAAATTTCATCTCGCATTGGTTCAAAATGGGACATAGCATTTTAGGCCCTATTTACACTTGGTTTTAAAATGCGCTTTGGGTGATGAGATCAGGTCGCATTGTGATCCAATCACTCAAATCAGTTGCCATGGTGGTTTGGGATGCATTTGACCATGTATTCTTTTGTAGTGTAAATGCTAATGTTTCCTGTTTGTGTCCCTGACAAGGATGATACAATAAAAGTGCATGGAGCAGTAACGAAATCTGAACACAAGTGGTCAGCTGGACTCATTGAAGACCCAGCGATGTCTTGGCTGTCTACTTATGATCCGATTGCCCAAGACACATTTTAGACCAAGTGTAAACAGGACCTTATTTACACTTTATTTATACTGCCCGTGACATTATAATTCATTATTAAATCTGGCCAGCAGTTCAATCTTGAGTTTTTGATAGAATTAAAAGCAATGTAACATTATTTCAATAATAAGCGCTGGCAAGTTTCACTGTCAGCACCAGTAATATTAGATAATATTAGATAAAAGTATATTGGTTATCAGTCAAGTTTTTTTCCAGAAATGTGGAAACGTAAGCAAAAAAAAATGTATTCATTAATGCATTTAATATAACTGAGATACAAAAATAATTCCACCTGCTCAATTTTTGCTTTCTACGCAATCCCAGCACTTCTGCATAATTTCCAAGTTAGTGCTGGTGCTTGTGGTCAACCAATCAGCAAAGTTTACTGCTATAAGCCCCACCCAGTAGTTCATGGTTGAGCGAAAAGTACCAATTCCACAGCAGGGACTAAAATAAGGCCTAAAGCAGAACCTACATCGAGTTCCTTCCATGAGAATACAACAGTTCCTGGTTCCTGCGGTGGGAAAGTGCCTAGTGTATGAAATGTCTATAAGAAAGAATAAGTCTAGGTTAGTAGGTTATCAGTAAGTCGACCGGTTCAAATTGATCCATAACCGTGAACTTTAATTCCTTCTGTAAAGTTGGTAAATCTTGGAAGGAGTACTAATGAATTTAATGTGTTTTGTAGAGTGCCTCTTATTATATAATAATGTCTGGATTATGGCAGGATGATCGACTGGTTAAACCTAGAAAACATGTGTGGTATAGGGAAATTATGTCTTCATTTCAAATACACATTAAGGGAAAATCCCCTCATTTCCACCTACAGTACCAGTACATATGTTCCTGCACAGGGAGATGTTATTTTTTGTTTTGAAGGCTGATTTTGAACATGTTTTGGTTATCCAAAGTCGTTGCTTTCACAACGTATGCCGTTATCTTACACAAACATGTCGCTATTGTAAGACAAAGATGGGAAATTGGTGGCTTGGTGGCTCAGTGGGAAGTTTTGTGGTGTAACTTCCACGGGGTTGCTGGTTCTGCTCCAGCAACAGGTTCTCATCATGCTCAAGAAAAGATTTTATGAAGTCTGTATAGAAGTATAGAAATCAAATTACTTTGAACTTTGTTTACGCTATCCGCCCATTGGAGTATTAATGCAATTAAGGTTAACGACATAAAAAAAGCATTACGGCTGTACAATTACGATTTTGATGGCCGTCCGTTAATTTCGAGCAGTTCCTACAGCTTTGGTTTTGTTTTTTGAAAGATGTTGTGCACATCATTTATGCGTTTCTATCTGGCGCATTTGCTTCAAAATCCCTGTTATTTAAGATATTGTTATTATTTGTAATTAATATTTTTATTGGATAATCTTGATTGGAGATGGCTTAGCTTATTACTAAAATAGGCCTACATAGATAGCTGCCTACTACTTAGCTGTCTGGTTGCAAATATCCCTTTTTCGCTGAAATTTACCATTATAAAGTTGTGTTAGTTTGGTGCGCTTTACAAATGTTGCGCTAGAGCTGGATGGTGGCTAGATATCTTCATTTAATCTAAAAATTGCGCGAAGAGTAAAGAAACCCCCCACATGCTGACCGGCGGCCCAAGGACGACGGCTGGGGCGGGGGAGTCGCCTTCCGGGCACCCGGAGAGAGACACGACTGGTGAGCACGGAGTGCCGGACCCGAGCGCCGTTAACACGCATTCATTTATAAACCAAGTTTTAATGGAATCGGGGGAAAGAGTAAAATTAGTTTAACTTTTATCTAAAGACAAAGAATACAGATGTAGTTGTGATCCCACGGATTTGCATACCCATGGGCGTCGCCGCCATTAAATCACATTTCATAATTATTCGTTTGCCCCCCCCCCACATTATCATAAAATATTAGTTCACCCAGCGCTGTTTCTATTGCTTCGCGAAAGAAACCATTCCACGTGATTGATATGAGAATACACATACTGTACCACTGAAAGACCACTCCGGATTTGCAGGAAATGGCATCTAATTCATTAAAACCCCCCGCCAGTATGTCCCCCCCCACACACATTCAAAGAACTTTTGACACCCCTATGCATAGATCTCTCCATGTCGTTGGTGTTTTCGTGCCATTTTGATTTCCTGAAAAAGCATGCCACGGAAGCAATTTACTTTCATGTACAAATCGATCAATATGCAAGACTTTTTTACAACAGCCAGTTTTGATGCATGATAAGATAAATATTTCCCTCACAGAATTCCTGTTTTGAATAAAATGAAATATGTCAACAAGAATATTGTAAGATGTCCATATTAAACTTATGTATTAAATATTTAAAAATTACCACTACAAAAGAAGGAAACCACAACATTGAACCTGAAGATGTTGTCATAAATGGGCTGATAAGATTGCAGGGCAGCCTGTGAAATGGCAAGATATTTTTAGTAGTCATTTTTTGTCTAGCACTTCTTAATAGTGCAGTGCAGCTCTCTGTTTCATTACTGATAGTGTTTTAATGTTACTGTGCATGACCTCAAAGTTGGCAGTGTATACACACAGATATATATATATCTGTGTGTGTATATAATGTATATATAATGTAATATATACTTTTTTGAGTTATTGTATATTGCACTTAAGTTGTGTAATTTGCATGTATGGATTTTTTTACTGATTTTTAAAAAAATATTATTACTCTGATTGTCTGCAGACAACGGATTGACTAGCAAGGTCAGAGCAGCACACAGTCTGCGTGACGAGGACAGTCTGAAAGCCACAAACAGACGGCCAAACCGCTGTCCACACCAATATTAAATGTTCTTTTAGTCTCTTCCTCTCTTATGACCAGAGATAAACTTGTTCACTGAAAGAGAAGTGTGGGGGGGGGGCGATGTTTGTCGATCAAATGGGGAAGGGCTCTGGCCTTCGTGTGTGAGCTTATGCCAGTCGGTGTTTAAATGTCCGTTCCTCCTCCTGACTGCCACGGAGCATAAGGGATTTCATATTAATAATCCACTAGTGTGGTGTATTAACATTCAGTATCACGACTGTGAATATCGAATGTGTAAATATCGTCATTGGAAGCTCTTTCTTGGACTCAGTCTTTTTTTCCACCTTTTACTTTCATTCCCAAGTGTGGAACGACTTTCCTGGTTCCCCCCCCTCGGGGCGTGTTTCATGGCTTCCCCATTCTCCTTTCCCGACACCCAGCGTTCCCATCAGCCAGACAACCAAGCAGACGTGCTGCCCACGGTCAGCATTACGGGGGGGGGGGGGGGGGGGGGTTCTGCTTTGCTCACATTGTCCATGTGAGTTTGGCCTGACGGACAGGAGACAGATGGTGACCTCAAACCATGTTTTCCTATTCTTGAAGCATTTCCTGAAATGGGGGGTGAAAATAAACCAGTTCAAGTGTTAGACACCATAGTAACTTAAACAAGATCTGAGTGACAAAACAGAGTCCGGATTTCTAAGCTGCTTTGGGACAATCAGATTTGGAAAGGTGCTATATAAAAGTTATTTGAATTTGTCTGATCTAAAACTACCTGCTTTCGGGCAAAACAATGAATCAAAAGGAGAATTTAAGGAAATTGTAGTTATCCTTGTTGTATACACATGGGTGTAACTGTAGGGAGAGGTGGTGGGGGCAATTTGTGCACTGGTTACCCCCTCCAGGTGCTCACATGGACTTGTGTCCTTTTCCCATACAGGACAGAGTATCATGGACTCCCTTGGAGGGCTACAGTGAGGCCTCACTCCTGCATTCAGTCACAAAGGAGCTATATTTAAATTGCTATTTAACATGTGCAACTTCTGTGTTAGATGTGCTGGAAACCATAAGCAGCACATTTACACAGCTATAAAGGCCACATTGTGTGCAGTACAGTGTTTACAAAACACTGCTTGTTCTCTTTGAGGAAGTTCATCCGAACCTGCGAGGTGGCTCAATTACAGTTTTGCTTCCCGGCGCTTCTGTTCGCTTGCGAACCTGTCAGATCTGCAGACTGGTCTTACTTATCTGACCCTCCTCACTACAACACCTGTGTGGCAGGAAACACCAGTGCAGTAAGACCGTACAGGTTCTGCTCTTCAGGATTTCAGGATCATTTAACGACTGATCCGTCTGTTTTTTAAACTTAATATGATCATATAAAACATTCTGTCCTCAATCACTACTAGACTTCTCTTTATGGAGGGAAAAAACAAAGATTGCTAAGATGCTACATTAGGTATGGTATTTGATGCCAAGTTGAGGTTTTTCCTTGTGTGTGTGTGTGTGTGTGTGTGTGTGTGTGCTAGATACTATTTTTTTCGCACTTGTAGCCACATTGTTAACGTGACGAGTGACACAGGCCTTTGAGAGAAAGTGATGCTGTTATTTCCAGAGTCGCCAATGTCAGCATAATGCAAACCTCAGAACCTATTGTGCACCTCCGTTACGTGACCTGAAGCATGAAAGCATGAACATTTTTTTTCCCTTCTGATTTAAAAAAAAAAAGTTACTAAAAAAGATTGGTAACAAGGAAATATGCTATGGGAAGCTTGAGGGGGAAGATCTTATAAATGACAGAGAACATACTCTGATATTTCTTCTAGTCAGCATCTCCTTAGAGGATAATGCAAATGGAGCTGTGTTTTGTATAGGGAATATGCTCTTTAAAGCAGGGCCCTAAAACCACGTTGGTTGGAGTTGTTGGAAATGGTGACATTAGTGCCGATGAGCATCCAACTTTGAGGTGCTGTGTGTTCTTCAAGAGATTAGTCAGTGTCCATGTCCATCATGCAGCAAGGCCCTTAGCCCTAGCTGCCCCAGGAAGGCAGAGCCCCACTCCAGCTTCCTTTACTTTTATATTGCTTTCAAGATTCAAGCAATTTATTGTCATATGTGCGCTACACAATAAAATTCTTGTTTTGTTCATTCCAGATGCTGCAAAAGAGAAAATTAAAACAGAAAATAATGGCAGAGCAGATAGCATATAAAATACATGTCTACCATAGAGAAATATTAAAGTGAAACGTTTTTATTAATGTAAATTATTACTTTGGACAAAAGCTTAAGCTAATTTATAATATAAAATGTCTGTGCACCAATGCTCAGATATCTGGAATCTGGATGTCTTGAGCCTATGATCGAGTTCCTGGTTTAGAGTTATCTGCCATTATACTACATTTCCCCGTAGTACAGCTAAGCTTAGAGCCATCGCTGTACACTTTTGAAGTGCTGATCTTCCATGTAATCTTTTGTGTCCTCGCTTGGGAATTTTACTCAGGCCAGTAGTGGTTTGGCAGTGTACACGGGGAGGATTTCACCCCAGCGCCTTGGCAGCAGACAGAGTCTTCTTTTGGTATCAGACGTTCACTAAAAAAAGACATTCTCTAATTTTACATGCCTTCAAAATTTGATGTTCTCCTTTTAAAACAAAGATTGCCCTACATGTCTTTCCAATAAATGCCGGCTCCATGCTAGAATGCATGTTTGTTTTTTTAACCATTCATGCTGTGATTTTCATACATTGTGCATAAATATGTTTCTCAGATGTTAAGATAAAATAAGATAAGATAAGATGTTAAGCTACTTATCATCTTTAGTCTTTGTGTCTAACCTTAAATGACTTAAAATGCAGAAAGCCTATTTGTGAAAACAAGAATGTAATTTAACACGATTCTTCTCACCATGCCGTTGATTGCATCTCAGATAAAGGCCAAATTCATGACTGATCTCAAGCATGTGCTCACATACAACAAAACCAGTGTTGTAAGAACCTCAAATTTACCGTAACTTGCGTGCAATAAGTGGGAGGATGGTGAAGCAGATGGATCAGAAAGATAAAACTATATTTAATCTACTGCAGGGATACTCTATTTTTCACCAAGGTCCAAATTTTATGAGCCACATAGCCATGGTTGGGGGTGGGAGGTCCCCTTGGTAAATTTTGAAGAGGGGAAAATGATTGCGTGGTATGAGTTGCATTGAGTTTTGAAGAAGACTCAGACTGAAATTCGCCATTTAAGTGCCCCTGGTCTACTGCTGAAAACATAGGCATTCTCAGGGTCAGCTGAAGAGTTTAAAATGCGAGAGTGGATTAGGAGGTGAAAAGGAAAGCCCATCTCAGGGAAAGTTTGTGCACACCAGCGAATGTCACGTAGTGAGCGGTGTTAATCCCCCCGAGTCATTCTTGAGTCAGAGCTGAGGCGGGTCTGTCTCCTGATCGCATATTCTACCCACCTTCACGCTTTCTCCGAATGGGAATGTGGGAGAGACAAAGTAGAGAAAACTGTGAGTTACAGAGGCTTATGTAAAGATATGCGTCTCAGGCTTTCTCGAGTAAACCAGAGCAATGTTTGAACAGCCACAGAATTTGTGCATAAAGCACATTTTATTTATTTTTTTAAAATAAATTTTTCACAAAATTAATAACAACTCCAGCAAAATTTTAGATATGGGAAATATAGGCAGGAACTGCATGCATGGGAACTTAACCTGAAAAAGCAGTATTCAGAAAGACTGAAATGTCACTAACACTGCTGCAAAAACAAAATGGATTTTGCAGTGCTGATAACATCAGTCAATTAGAAGAAAAATGACTACCACAGTCAAAAGTGGGACATCTTCAAACCCTTCAGAACATGATGATGGGTCAGATCCACCAAAACCACTTGTTGCAGAATGAACAAAGTGCATCTGTGGGCAGACCTCGCTGCAAGCTTCAACTAATTAAGAACAGCAGTTTTGCCATTAAAAAATAATACTAATTAAAAGCTCTGTGATATTGAAGTACAAGGGCCATGATGCTTAAGATCGGGGTAATGCAATGGATCTACAAAACCTTTAGACACCTCAGGTTAGCTTATTCTTCATCATGAGCTTTGAAGACAGTGCCAGTGGTTTACCTAAAATATGCAAATCACGTGCAGTTCACGCTTTACGGGCAGACACCGAGACAGGAACATAGCCACGATCAGATAAATCAGTATTGTCTCACAGCGGGATCACACGGTGCCCGCAGCCTCCCGCAGGCACGCACACACACACACGCACGCACGCGCGCGCGCGCGCGCTCACACGGCACAGCAGAAGTCACCCCGTTCCACTTGGCTTCCTCATCCCTTTGGAGACAGGTTGTCCTTTTCAGGGGCTCAGAGATCACTGGTGCTCACATCCGCGGGATCCTGGACCAAAGCAGCGGATTCACCCGAACTTCACTGCAGCGGGAAAAACTGTGTAAGTTCTTCACGCACCTAAAGAAAAGAATCGGCGTTACCAAATATCATAAAATTTAGATTACTGAATCCTGAGGTAATTGCATTAAGAATGAGCACATCATGTTATACTTAAATGACAGCTTTATGTAAACAATTGTGTTGTTCTTTTATTATTTTTTACAATCGAATAAATAATCCTGTAAAGCCAATTACAGAAGTGGATTTTTAAAGAAACGTTTGTCTGATTGCCCTTAACTTAAAAATCTTTCAATAGTCTTTCCAGTTTTACTTCCAAATAGGGCTGGGCAATATGGCAAAATATTTCATCACCATCATATATTTTTTTTTAATTTCAGGCAATATCAATAATTATCACGTAATAATTTAACTAATTCAAGTGATTCAGAGCATTAAAAAAGATTAATGGACTGCAAACTGAAATCTAATTTTGATAAATGAATCATACAAAAATAAACTTTTTTGTCATAGGATGTAACATTACAATACACTAACGCTGATTATCTCGCTACTCATTCCTGAGAACGGGTTGGACATTGCCGGTAGACTTGCCACCCATCTCGTCTTTTATAGGATCAACGTTTTGGGTGATTCTTAACCGTCTGCTGAAAAATTAAAGGGTTCAACTATGTATTTAATTAATATCAATTGGTATATGGCACTAGGGCGGCGTGGTGGCGCAGTGGTTAGCACTGTCGCCTCATCTCTGGGAGCCGGGTTCGAGTTTCCGCCTGAGTTACATGTGTGTGGAGTTTGCATGCTCTCCCCGTGTCGTTATGGGGTTTCCAAAGACATGCTGAGGTTAATTGGAGTTATTAATAGGTGCCTGTGTGAGTGTGCCCTGCAATGGGCTGGCCCTCCATCCTGGGTTGTTCCCGTAGGCCCCGGACCCCCGGGTTGGTGGATGGATAGTATATATGGCATATAGAGAAGGACAGGTACGTTTTCAGATTACATGGAGAGGTATATTAAATTTTTATGCAAATAATCCTTGCTTTTCATTGCAGAGAAACATGTCAGTCATTTTGTGCCTTTCAAATAAGTGCTTTGTTGTAACAACAGATATGCAGACTCAGGGACGTATGGCAAATATGGCAAGACTGTGTACTGATCACCCAAAACAGAAACCGCTTAGGAACACTTAATGTTATGCAAAAGAAACTCTCATGGAAGACTGAATAAAAAACTGTTTTTACTTAGCGAACAAGTTTTAGCACATCCCAGCATGCCCAATAACAAAAGAACACCAAATAACAATGATTAATACGCAGTCATCTTTGACAACATGTGAATGTATTGATACTTCAAATGTACTTTAAATGTACTTCTAATATTGGAATTCATGACAGCACCAGGGTGAAGTTCCTGTATGTAATATTCAGCTACCTGCCAAATTTCCTGTGGGGAGATGTAAGTGATTAAGAAGTGTTTACGTACACTAACCGTGACTGTGCACTGTAAGGCAGCAGACTTGCTTCCCTAATGTCAAGATGAAGAAGAAATCCTTTGTTCCGGGATAGACACAATTATGACCATGTTTGCAGCTGGTAGGGGACATCGGCAAGGGGGAGAACAAAAACAGGAACTGAGGAAAAAGGAAAAAAATCTTTGTGTTCGGCTAAATAATGCCTATATTATTCATTAAAAACGGAAACTAAACCTTCAATTGAGATTAATTTATGACAGATTCCTGAAGGTATTCGTGAAATAGGGTGTTACCTAAGCTTAAACACAGCTTAAGAACAGTGTAGATTGTGCAATTAAGATGTTATATATAATATATATTTTATGTAGAAGCCCTGTTATCACAAATTCTTACACGGGCACCACTAAGCTTAATTCCAGATTTCAAATTCAGTTAAAAGCAGCTGTCTGAACATTACTAAGTTACTAACAGCCTTCAAAAGACTGTGGAAGTGTTACTGAACAAAAGCATCTGTTACACAAATGTAGCAGGTAAAACACAAACTGCAAAGGCTGACTGGCAACAGATAGTCCGCTCACAATTACTGTCACGCAAACAAAGTAATAAATGGTTATCATTTGATATGGATTCAAACACCAGTGTTGTACAGCTATTGCAGATCATTAGACAAAGCCTATTAACTGGTTTATCTAACCTCCTGGTGAAATACCACAGGATTACCCTACCTATTGTTAGTTTAAAAACCTAATTTCTCCAGCAGTTGTTGTAATGCACAAGGTCATACTAATACATTTAATAAAAGCATACAAATCGCATTATCAAATTATTAGAACACATTTGTTATGTGTAAAGGCGCTGTAAGGAATGCTACTCAATTTTGTTACCCTCGGCACAATGACAATAAAGGAATCTTGAATCGTGAATTCAAACTACGAATACAAGGGTCCACCTGTACCACCTCGGAAAATATAGCGAGGGTTTTGTGGGGGGGGCAGCTGTCTTAGAATAGAGACCTTCAGCAGTTTTCTTCTTTCCTGTGCTGTAGCCCTGTCACTTAGC
>JAODJW010000026.1:22583987-22598732 GCA_026777045.1 Hyperopisus bebe | reverse complement strand
CACACCACAACCCCCTAACTCTGAACAGATACTTTATCTTCAGTCTGAAGAAGGTAGACTAGATAAACAGAGGTAGAGGCAGCACTGTTTTCCCATATCTGTTAATGGTTCAGTCCCCTTGCTCTGCTCAGAGTAAGGGGGGGGGGGGATGTAGATGAAACACCACAAATGGTGTAATAGGACACACAAAAAAACAACTGCTGCGCATATATTTATGGTCTGCAAAGAGCAGAATATATTTCAGTCTTTATATTGCACATATATATGAAAGTGTTTATGTAGTTGTTATATTTAAAGGGCAACCATAAATGTGTCTTCTGACCACAGCGAGTGGTCTGACATGACATCATTTGTCAGATGAAATTCCGATTTTACAAGATCAAGTGCCCAAATGCCGGAGGGGAATATACCTTAAGTAGGAAGGACTGATTTCCATTTTGTCAGCAGCATCATGAATCGTCTTCCCAGCTCATTTTGTATGGACAGCGCAGATTTTGTTGATGCGCCAAGACGGACTCATGAGTCTTGTGACTTCTTGCATGGCTGTGGTCTGTGTGACAGAGCAGCTCTCAGAAAAAAAGTGCCCTCACATTCTTTACCCTTCTGTTTTACCACAGAACATCCATCTCGGAAAATGGCAGACTATGACTATGACTGCAATGACACAATGGAGTACATTTGTGAAATTAAAATGGATACTGAGGTGACTGTACAAGCCTATGTACATTCTTTCATCTGCATATTGGGCCTGCTCGGTAACCTTATGGTCATAGTCACCTACGCTTTTTACAAGAGGGCAAAGTCCATGACGGACGTGTACCTCCTGAATGTGGCCATTGCAGACGTGCTCTTCGTCATCTCTCTCCCCCTGATTATTTACAACGAGACGTACAAGTGGACCATGGGCAGTTGGGCATGCAAGATTTTACGTGGGATGTACAGCATCAACCTGTACAGCGGCATGATGCTGTTGGCCTGCATCAGCAGCGACCGCTACATAGCCATCGTCCAAGCCAGACGCTCTTACAGGATTCGATCCCGGACCCTCATCTACAGTCGAATCATCTGCTCTGGTGTCTGGCTGTTTGCAATAGCCGTGTCCGTGCCAACAATAATCTACCATGAGACGTATGATAACACAGACTTGATCTCTAATCAGACCACGTCCGTCTGTTACTTCAAGTTTGAAGAAAATGAAACAGCCCAGCAGATGAAAGTTCTGGTTCCCAGCATCCAGGTGGCTATTGGCTTCCTCCTTCCCTTGCTCATTATGGGTTTTTGTTATTCTAGCATAATGTACACCCTCATAAGTGCCAAGAATTTCCAGAAGCACAAGGCTGTGCGGGTGGTAATGGCGGTGGTCGTGGTCTTCATCGCCTGCCATTTGCCCTATAACGTCACGCTTCTGTACCACACTGTGAATCTGTTCAATGAGAGGGAATGCGAGGTCGAGAAGACTGTCAATAAGGTTCTGATGATCACAGAGACCCTGGCTTACTTCCACTGCTGCCTCAATCCTGTGCTCTACGCCTTCGTAGGGGTCAAGTTTAGGAACCACTTCCGAAAGATCCTGTCAGACCTGTGGTGCCTGGGGAAGAAATACATCTACAGGCGCTCCTCCAGATCTACCGAAGTGTACATTTCAACTCGAAAATCCATGGATGGGTCCAACAATGAAAATGGGTCTTCCTTTACCTTTTAAAAGACTTTTTCCTTTTCGGACGGTGTTATGTGAAAATGAAAGAGAGCCTTAAGTAAAGTCAAGCAAAAACAACCTTATTACAAAAGTACTTTGGTAATTGGGACATAGTCGTACCGACGTTTTGCAGGACATTAGACATATGATATGTAAAATGTTTAAAAATTGGTAAGTGTGTTTGATCTTGAAGATACTGTACAGACAGATGCAGATGCATTCCTTAAGCTGGGGGGGTTGGGGGAGTGAAAAGGGCAGACCTCAGCGAATTGCTTTTTGCATATTGTGCCTAGAAAACGCCTCTGACGACAAACAGCCGAGGCAAACCGGACCTGGAAATAAGACACTCCGTGTTGCTTCGTAGGGTGTGAAACTACATTTTGTTCATGCCTTTCATCCTAAACCACATTGTTGTGTACAGACACATTGAAACTCCTAACCTACTTTGGTTTCTTGACCAGCATTTTCGACATGTCCCTGGAAATCCCTCACTTCCACTTAAAGCAGGGGTGCCCAATCTTATGCGCAAAGGGCCGGTGTGTGTGCGGGTTTTTGCTGCAGCTCCCTAATTATATTACTAATTAGAGGTCTGATTGGCTGAGGAGTCCTCACACCTGGGTTTGAACAGCTGACCTAAAGGTTACCCCAAAAACCTGTATACACACTGGCCCTTTGCGGATAAGATTAGGCACCGCTGACTTAAAGGATTTGCTGACCGCTACTGATCTCCTCCACCCAGTGTGGACATTTGAATGTACATTTGTGTGTAAATACGCAAGGACCTAATTCAGTATGGAGAGAAACTTCTTTTCGTGACAAAGTATTGTTAATTACAAAATTTAGATTACTGAATCCTGAGGTAATTGCATTAAGAAAGAGCACATCATTTTATACTTAAATGACAGCTTTATGTAAACAATTTGTTGTTGTTCTTTTATTTTTACAATTGAATAAACAATTCTGTAAAGCCAATTACAGAAGTGGATTTTTAAAGAAATGTTTGTCTGATTGCCCTTAACTTAAAAATCTTTCCAGTTTTACTTCCAAATAGGGCTGGACAATATGGCTAAATATTTCATCACCATCGTTTTTTTTTTTAACTTCAGGTAATATCAATAATTATCACGTAATAATTCAAGTCATTGAAGTGATTCAGAGCATTTAAAAAGATTAATGGACTGCAAACTGAAATCTAATTTTGATAAATGAATCATACAAAAATAAACTTTTTTGTCATAGGGTGTAACATTACAATACACTAACACACTCACTACTCATTCCTGAGAACTGGTTGGACATTGCCGGTAGGCTTGCCACCCATCTCATCTTTTACAGGATCAAAGTTTTGAAAAATAAAATGTTGTATCCTGGTTTGAACCAATACAGGGCACAATTTCTTACGTATTTCTTGCCCCCCTGGGCCAGAAAATTTTATCTTCACTGACAAGTTTGTGATGGTGTCCCATAATTCTTCAGATTGGAAGAGGAAATCTTAATTGCTGCTGTCTGTGACTGTAAGTGCTTACTTTCTGCATGTTCTTCTGGATGGCAGTGCTTCAGCTGGTGAAATAGGTTTGCAGTAGTGATGGCCAAGTCATGAACCATTTGCAGTATTTTTGACTCCACTACATGGAGGAGTCTTGTTTTGTTTTTAGGCATGATTTGAGCCTTTTTTAAAAGAGAGCACCATATAGTGGGGTCAGAAAATACAACAATTGGTTCATGAAGCTTCATTTGCCCATCACTAGCTCGCAGTATTTCCAGCTACAAGTTTTCGGCAGAATTTACAGTATACAGCACCCGTCTTTTGAGTGTTGGATATTAAATTACCAAAGTACCGCCACGTCAACGATTTGTCTTTTTTACCTTGTTTATCCACAATAGCTCATTTTTTAATGGATCTTGTGGCTGCTGAACTGTCGCTTTCTTCACCAGCAAAGTTTCCTCTGAGGGAGTGTTCACCCCTTCCATGAATCCTGTGTATTCAGAATCAGAATCAGAAAAACTTTATTGATCCCAGGGGAAATTACCTGAAGAGTAGTATGTGCTGAGCTCCACTAATCCCACTAACCTTGCTGTGTGTTTGTTGGGCGTAGGCTGTCTGTTCTTAAAAGACCACCATATGATTGGATGGAACTGCATTTGTTTCTTTGATGTAATAGGCTGATATGTGCTATCAAAGAATGTTGCTAGTTCATCAACGTTTCGAATTTTCTTATTGTTTACATTTTACATGATGATAAATTGATGTGTTGTTTATGTCATCCAGCCCAACTTCCAACTAACAGTGACAGAAGTTTCTCAAACATGCTGATTATCCATTCTATGCTACAGAAGGTGCGTATGAATGAGCAGAGAACATGCCCATCAGTGGGAGAGCACCGCATGGCAATGTTCATATAGAAAACAAGGTGACAGTTAAATTCCAGGTAGAGGAAATAAAATTTGCTTGCATTATCAAATTAGCTGAATTACATATATTTATTATGTACGACCAGGGGGGTATATCACAAGGCAAGATTCCTCAGTTAGCTGGGTTAACTTAAGCTGGAAAGACTTGAATTTCACTCAAGCAATGACTTCATGCTGCTTGCTGATTGGTTAGTCTCCTATATTCATGCAAGTGTCACTGATGTTAATGTGAAACAGCTGGATGAGTCTTTCATTTAAGGAAACAAACCAGTCAAAGCGCAACAAGAACAGAACTATTTAGACGGGGCTTGGCACAGTCAAGGATACAAGTTCAAAAATTGCTTGAGACACAAAGGACCTTTCAGTTTTAAAACAGTTAGTAAAATCTTGAGGTAGCTCAAAGTATCCTCCATGACATGGACTACCTGGCCACTGTATTTTATGTATAGTTAGTAAAGCAAGTGAATATAATTAATTTAATTGAATATTTTCATTGTCAATTCTAAAATTTGGACTGTCTAAATTAGCATTTTGTTAATTTGACTTCCTCTGCTGCCCCCTGGAGGATGGGCTCCCCCTTCGGGTCCCGTTCCTCCCAAGGTTTCTTCAATCTAGGGAGATTTTCCTTGCTACTTTGCCACTGTCACCTCTGGCTTGCTACCTGGGAGTTTGGGCAGGGATAAAGTAAAGCGCTTTGAGACAATGTAATGCTCTGAAAATGCGCTATACAAATAAAAATTGAATTACACAAGTACAATTGTCACTTCACAAGTACGAGACTAAGTTTGCAACTTTCATACTCAATGCTATAAAATACAAACATTTAAATAAAATGGACAAAAATAAGATATTGCAATAAAATAGGAAATCTGAAATAAACACTAGAACCAAAAAGGTACTTAAAAATAGCAATAAATAAAAGTGTTTCTACTATTGTAAATGCAACATTACAGTTTCAAAAGTTTATTATAATTATGTATTGAACGTTTAGAAATGCCATTGCAAAAGTATATTATTGCATGTTCGTAATTAGTGCATATTACCTTAAAATTATTAACTATTGATGGTTTTAAAGGTTCAGTTATTTTTTAATTAACGTCTTCCTTATTTAACTGCTCAACATCCTCATGGCCAGTAGATGTCACCAAAGTGTACTATGCATATACAGTCCTCCTTGACCCTGATCTAGTCACATCTGATCACACTTCCGTCTGAGGTCCTTGGTAAATCACATACACCAATTGAGAGATGCCTGAAACTGTGGTGGGATATTAGTGGTGCACCACTTACAATAACAGGTGCAAGAGAACAGGCAGCACTGCCAGCCATACAATGGCCCACTACCCATATCTCATTTGTAATATAGTATGCATAAAGTAATATAGTATGCATACAGTAATATTTATGTAATGGACAGCTACAATATCAAGATACGCCCAAACTGACTTGCGTCTGGTGCTCACGGTCCCAGATGCGAATGCGTGTTGACACAAGGATGGATCTTGTAATATTGAACCAATTTTCAATACAATCGTTCAAAAAGGTTCAAAACTTCAGAAAGCTTTATTTTACTAGGCCCAACAACTTCACATGTAAAACTAAAAATGCTTTTTAACCTTAGGTTTTGAATAATAATTCACCTCCTCCTGCTTCTTAGCATGCAGACGCCATCTTGGTGTCTGAGGGGCCAAAACCCCCATGAGCGAATTGGCCATTAGGCATTTTTATCAGCACCAGCGTGGACTGCACTTGGCACAGTCAATGACTCAAGTTCAAAAATTCCCTGAGACTCAATGGATTCTGTCATTTGAGCTATTTCTATAATTATATTATGCTAAAATAATTTGCAAGCCAGTACATTCAGTACTTCTCAATAAGTGTGATGTAACTTTGTCGTTGGAAAATGGATATTTTGATTTTATGCTTTAACATAATAACACAACACTTTTGTTCAGCTGTGTGGCTGCGACACGGATGTGGGTGAATCAGCAACAGTTTGATGATGATCTGTGGCCTGCTGTCAAAGAGGGTGAACGGTGAAGTGTGGGGTGGCAGAGATATCCATCACCTGAACCTTGATCTCCATCTCGATGGGTGGCTGCATGAACTTGCCCGAGTTGTTCTCTGTGGACCAAGTTCCTAACCAGCATATAACCACTTGGCTTTCAATTCAGGTCGGCACACTTGCAACAAGTATTTGGTTTATATGTAAATCCTGGAAGAGACACCTGATAATGTAGGAGACAGATTCTTTCAAAATGTTTAAGGACCTTTCTGAGTGTGTAGCAAGGCATTCTCCAGTACTTAAAGAACCTTCCTCCTCTCAGTTAGAAGCAGTTAGAACATTATTTGTTTTTTTTTTAAAAATTAAGTTGCCTGCGAAACATGACACTTAGCAATGACGTGATAGACTGCAGTATCAGGTGAATTTGAAATAAACCTACTGAGAGAGGTTTGTATTCAGGGATTTTCCCTTTTTATTCACCTTTATGATATGATATGATTCAGAGACTTTCATTTTCGGTATGTACAACGTGTAATTACAGCCGTTAGTGAGCTTCTTAATAGAGATTCTTTTTGTTTTTGAATAGCAGTCTAAGACTGTGGATTTACTCTGACTGATATGGAAATTTAGCTTTTATCTACAGTTCGTCTTTGTAGAAGCCAAATCTAGTCGAAGGAGGGTATTTGGTGTTCTCCATCACAATTTTCCATCCATATAGTCATTTAGTACAAGGTCATGGAGGAAGCCTGGAACCTGTCCAAGGCAGGAAAGGACACAATCCCTGAGAGCATCCTGAAAGGGATGCCAGTCCATCACAGGGTTCACACACACACACACTCTATGTATTCATATCTTTGTGGGGACTCTCCATTCATTTCTACCCAGCCCTAACCTTAACCATAATTAACCAAACAAAATACAAGTCTTTCGGCATTTTTAGGTTTTTTTATTGAATTTTTATTAAATTTAGGTGATCCTTGTGGGGACTGAAAAAATGTCTCCACAAGGTAAAATGTTACAGGTTGTTATCACATTGTGGGGAAATCTGGTCCCCACGAGGTAATACTTACAGAAGCTTGCGCACGCACAAACACACAGATACACAAACAAACAGATACACAGACACACGCACAATCTGGACAATACAGAGACACTACTTCACATGGCTTTGATGCCTATGAATTTGTTTTTTCCACAGGTGGACGTAAACAAGTTTTTTAATGTAAATCATAGCACAGTCATAGCAAAGTGCCGTTCGCCTCCCTCCTCCCTGTGCACCCAAGCATGCACCCATGCGCCCATGCGCCCATGCGTCACCTGTATTTACTGTGCATTTAGTGTGGGCTCACTTAGTGTCATCATCCCTCACCTCCAAGTGATGCAGTGTGGCACTGTGTGGTCTTCAGGAATTTATTTTGAGGCTTTTTTGCAAATAGATACAATCACTTCAGGATACAGTATTGACAACTGTAAAGCATGAATTGTTTACCTTTTGGCAGTCGAGCGTTATGACACATTGCTGTAGTTATCGTTGCGGTTCAATACTGCCACCGTGTGGACATTTGCATAGCTCCAGAGGATCAACAGATAGATATTTTTCGGTGGCCCCTAGTGGTCAGCAAAATTAATTCAGCAACAACCGTTTGTAGAATAGTGACGAAACGGTGAACTGTGACGTGACGTCTTGTACTGTACACGCCCTGCTACCATGAACAGGATAAGCAGTTGGAGAACTCTCACCAAATTTAGGAGTATGACTGTTGAGAAATTAAAGTCTATTGTAGCAGGGGGCATAGAAGAAGCATAGAATAATATTTCATCTCTCTGTACTGAAGAGGCTCATGTAGAAATCACACGTTTGACAATGAAGAATGATAAAATTCTGTGTATTGCTCATTCATTTGAAGACTCATTCTGCTGTAGCACTTGTTCCCTTTATCAGCTTTTCTGAGGCGTGGTGTTCTGCGTGGGAATCAGTCAGCGAGTCAGTGGGCGACATCTTGTGTGTCAAACACACATTTCTCAGCTGGGCTGCTCTCTCTACACGGAATGGAGCCCAGAGACCCTATAATTACCCAACTGGTTCTCCATTAGGTCACGTGAAACCGGAGTAGGGAGGAATGGATTCTCTATTAATTTACTATCTTGAACAGACATGTGCACAGAATGATATGCTGAGGTAAAGAAAGGTAAACGCTTACTTAGGTCAAAAGTTTAGTGTTCGGGTTAAAGAGGTCAAGTCTTACTCACAGTTTCCATCATCTGTTTCTTCGAAAACATGATGGCTTTCGTTGGTTTCCTGGAAACTGCTGGGGGCTGGTCACTTGGGGCAGACGTGGAGGTTTTAGCTCTCCTGGAGAGATCCGGCACCCCCGCAACCCCCCACATAATGTCACAGGGAGGGGATGGTAGTTTCCATGGTTTAGGTCCCATGTGGGTCTCATGCTTTTCCCTAAAGCTCCTCTCTATGTCAGACCAGAAAACAACAGACAACTAATCCACTTATTAGCCAAATCATTGGGCTTCATGGGGTTTGAAGTCTATTTAAAATGCACCTTGACCCCAGCCTGACCCCAGCCCTGTAACTGATACTGATACACACCCATCTAGGGCAGAGACCATAAGGTGGTTTTGTTCTGCTGCAGTTCTGCTATCCTCGCTAAATATTAAATATAATAAATGTGACACTGTATCAGGCATATATATTTCAATAGAACTGATGTAATTACTCTAAGTCAACTGTGACCATTGTAATGATAAAAGAAAGATGAATAAAGAAAAATACTGATAATGCATTGGTGATCACAATTTCCTGCCATTCAGACATGTTATATCCATTGTAGGATCATAGGCATCCCTACACATTGGCGCCACTAGCTGGCACACCGGTGTGGCACTGGTTCACGTCCCATTCGGTATTTCCGTGATCATCGGCAGGTTGAGGATTAGCGGAAGAGAGAATTCTGTTCCCCAGGTGGTTCATGGACATCTGTGGCTTTGCACGGTTAACACCCACCCACCCCCCCAGGGGGGGGATTATTTTAGCACCACAGATACGTCTTCCCTGGCTTTGACCTACCGACCTGTCTGCCAGTTCTTTTTAACACCGTATGGAGTCCATGAAAAGGCACACGGACAAAACACACTTTGGCACTTTCATGTTTGAAATTCTGCTTTTGCAAACTGTCTTAAAACACCGGGCGGCTTCTCCTGGGATCTCCTACTTTGCCAAGCCATTTGTGACCCCACAAATAAACAAATTGGATTATGGTTTTAGGCTGACGTTCTGGCACTGCAAACAGCATGGACACACAGCATTTACAGAAGAGGAAATAACATTCCTTAATAATACTTTTCAGAGCCAAAATCCTCACAGTCATGAAGCAGTCTACTGAGAAAGCAAATTAATGTTTTTTGTTGTTGTTGTTGTTTTTATTGCATGTCAGGATGTACACTTTGTTAGTTAGCAGGATACAGGTCAAAAGAGTGGAATAAAACAAACCAAAAAATGCAACCAATGTTAGAAAACTTCCCAGTGAACACAGACAATTTGCAATGGAAGCAAAAAAACCATCCCAGGACAAGCATGCAAGTCAGAAGCACAGCAAGTGCAAGAAATGAAGATGTAAATTTATCATTCACTGCAGGAGATCAAGACATGAAGCACCCAGCAAAGCAGCACAAACTCCTCTGTCACTCAAACAGGTTTAACATGCAACCTTTAAAAGTTATACCACATCAGGATTGTCTAGTCACTTACTGAGAAGCTGAGATTACCCTGGAAGCACTGGGCAAACCAGGCTGCTTGTGTAACAATGATGCAATTCACAAAGAAGTCTGTGGTCATTTGGCACCAACGTATCCAAATACATCAATGGAAATCCATCCAAGTATTCCGGCACTTTCTGGATTTTGAGTACACAGCTTTATTATAGTTTTAATTTATTTTTTAGGCACAAGTCACCCAAGGACATGCTTTTAAAAACTATTTAACTTTTATTATCATCTGTCACTATAGCCAGAAGCCCATTTCCAGTATTGATGAGCCCATGCTTTTACCCGGACATTATGCGGCACTTCCAAAGTATGAGATGATAAATTAAAACAAACCTCTACACAGCGAACAGGGAATTGTTCCAACACTAATGGCCTCTTGAGATATTTCACTCTGCTTGGTGAGGTGAGGGAATTCAGAACGTTCACTGCCACGTTTGTCATATTTGTGTGCTAGTTGAGCACCAGACCAGAAAAGAACTCTCCAGAACATTCTCCCACCCAAACCTGAAACCACAGTGAGTCCATCTGAAAGGAATGTGCTTTTGTATTTACGGTTTGAACAGAAAGCGTGGAAAAACCCCCGTCCTTCAAACTGGAAACTGGGGGAATGGACAGAATAATTTTTCAAAAATCAATCTATATTAACCTCACAAAGTCTAAATGCACATCCACCTACTCAAAGAAGTCAAGATGAACCAAAAGCTTATAGATACCAAGAAACCAATACTTGGTGAGTTGGTCAACACCAAATTTCAGATGCCAGGTGCTAGATAATTTTTACTCTGAGCATTTATATAACAAGGCAAGGATTCTTTGGAAGTCTAATCAGATATGTTTCTGTGGTAATTTCCTGAATCTTAGAGTGCATACGGATTGTGTTGGCGAGGTTTATGTTCCCTGTTTGAATCCGCTATATGTTTACTCGGCCACAGCAATGCAAATTTTCAATAATCACATATCGAATAAGACACAGTACATCAAAATGAGTTTTTTATTTTGTGCACATAATTTTGACTGAAATACAACATCTGACAATTTAAAAGCCGAGTTATAATGCGTTATAACTGTTATTAAATAAAGTCGACGGTAAGAAGGATATGGGCTCTACACTTTCAGAATAATGCTTTTTTTTCTAGTAATTTCTTTAAACAGCAAGCCGCATTCTACAATCCACGTCCTCCACATTGAAGCCAGACAGCAAAAAATAAAAAACAGCTTCAACAAATCCGTCACATCCACATCTGTTAGAAAAAAACCCACAAAATCCTGACACTTAAAATCTAACCTTCTTTTCTGCTTCTCTGCAGAAGCTTTTTTATCCAGTTAAACTGAACGAAACGTCGCGCAGATGCAAGAAGGTGGGAATTCCATCTATAAAATCGAACTCAAACAGAAAACTGCGGCATCACACCAATCTCTAAGCGAAAACCCAGATCTACGTGTTTGTCTTATGAAAGCGATGTGTTAGAAAACCGATAGTTGAAGCTGCGGTAAAAGTGCTTTCAGTTACTGTCTTGGTAGAGAAGAGCAGAAATTAAACTTTTTTGAGGTTTACCATGCCTGCTTCTACTTGGTGTATAAGAGAAGAAAGCTGGATGGAGACAGTGTAAGTTAAGGGAAGATTTCCACCTGGCAGGGGGTGTTAAATGGCTTTATGTGCTCAGTGCGTCTTATTGTTGGAAGGAAAGTAAACCCCCGTGTCTCCGTAAAACAGTCTTGTAGTCCCAGAAAGTGACAGTTCCATCCCGCTTTAAGACGGAGCAGTACGCGATGTTGCGCTGTGCAACTTGGGCTGTTTTGTGCAACTAGACGCAGTTAGTGTTTGTGACAGTATCAGCTTCTCTATATTAAAACAAAATATTTTTACATAATCACTCACCTAATTTTATTTTAAAAATTTCTTTAAATAAGTCGCCCGGCTCCAAAAACTGTTGTGTCTTTTAGAGATATTGTGGTATAGGTATACAGATTATTGCTTCACGTTACATTGTTAGCTTAGCAAAAATCGTATAAAGTTCAGCATTTACGTCTTAAATGTTTATCCTTAACATCCTTATGCAGCCTGGAATTTGCTCAATATGCTTAAGTGAGTAATTTAATAAGTAGCACGGATAGCGGAGTTGAGGAATGTCTGCTCAGATTCATACCCCGGATCACGACAGAAACATGGCAATAAAAACAGACAAAAACAAATTTGTCACGCTTCCTTTTTGATCCCACTTAATAATCTTGCTTATTCGTGCATGCAGGCCATGCCGACCTAGCTGGAATCCAAATAATATTTATAATTTCTCATTAGGTTTACAAATTAGTATTAGGCTCCGATTTTCACCCAATTTCATTATGCATTATCACATAAACATTTTAACAGGATTTTTAACGCCTTTTGAACAAATAATGAAGTTACATGGGCCTGTATTCCTCGAAGTAAGGCGAGATTCCCTGATAGAGTCTCGCTGGTTTGCATAGGTTTGTAATGGTGACTAGGATCACGAAGCACTGCTGTTAGACCGAGGGTTACTTTGCGCAGATTACAGCTACTCTGATACCCCCGCGTAATAGTTTTAAGTTTATACGAATGTTACCAATCAAGATTTTCCAGAAACTGAGTCTATTCTTACTGATTTTACAGAGGTACGAAACGTGCACAAGAAAAATACATCAAATGAACCGCAAATATATTGTTATTGTAAATGAAACCATTTCAAACGTATACTTAAATCCGACACAAGTTACGTCCGAACTCTGTCGTTTTTTAAGGCCTGGTCGTGTTTTATATGTTCCCATTCTCCATGCAAAAAATATATGTAGATATTTGCGTGAAACTTAATTTTGAACATTAAACACGGCTGGGTTTTTTTTTTAAACTGTTCTTGTCCACAGTCTCAACTACTTGCGAAAAGCCAGACGCGCATTAACCTTTATATTACACTGACTACGTGTTCCTGTCCAACCTCTCGGGTACACTTAGGATAAAGGGAAAGAGGACGCCCTTGGCCTCAAAGGGGGCTTTCAGCGGTTCCTCCTCAAAATGGGCATCATCTTCCCCCACCACGAATCTGAGCGTCTGCGTTTTATTCACGCAGTAGATGCAGTTCGCCATGACCGCACACCTGAAAGGTAGGG
Organism: Hyperopisus bebe; assembly: GCA_026777045.1. NCBI lineage: Eukaryota > Metazoa > Chordata > Actinopteri > Osteoglossiformes > Mormyridae > Hyperopisus > Hyperopisus bebe. The sequence continues at coordinate 22,585,716 of JAODJW010000026.1, read as the reverse complement.
GGTTCGCTTGCGCCAGGGACGCGCTATCGTGCCACATTTTCACTATGGTGTTGTACTTGAACACGTTGACGCCGTGATCGCGGTTCACGTCGAACCTATAGATGAAGCTCTTGAAGGCTACCATGTCCGTAGACTTCTTCCTGCTGTTGTTGTACGGACATTCCTGCCACTCGTCCCTTTTGGGGTCGTATTTGAGGAGGCGATAAAAGAGCGAGCCGCCAGACACGTAGATCTCACCGTTGCAGGTTGTTGCTTCGTGAGCCACAGCAAACGCTCCTTTGGGCAGGGGTGCCACCGTAGTCCACCTGTCCATACGGGGGTCGTATTTTTCCACCGTAAATAGGCACTCTCCTCCTATAGCGTACAGAAAGCCGTCCATCGATACCAGCTTCAGCTGTGACCGCGCTTGGTTCAGAGGTTTGATTTCGCTCCAGGCGTCCGTGACGGGATTGTAGCAGAACACCTTATCCGACAGCTTCCCTTTGTCCCCGGAGCCTTTTATTCCACCCGCTACAAATAAATAGTTATACATTGTGCAAATCCCACAACCCTTTGTGTTTATATCTTCGGGCATCATAGTCAGCGATCTCCAGTCTTTAGTCTTCTCGTTATAATAATATATCATATGGTTTTCTTCAAACGAAGCCACGGATAGCGGGCTCTGAGGACGGCTGTTATTCCGGCTCTGAGGTCTGCTCCCCACACGGTCGTAAACGTCGTTTATTTCGGCCACCATCACGGACTTCTTTCCTTCCATTCTCGTTTTGAGGACGAGGTCTCTCTCCGATCCCGTCAGACGCCCATATACCGCGGGGTCCTTTAGAATCTGCAGAAAGTTGTCACTCATGAAACGATACGCCGTCTCCTTTAGCTCGTTTAACCTTTGCTTTTTCGCTATAGTTAAAATCTCATAGCAGTTCTCGGCGGTGATTTGATCCGACATGGTGTCCATCGCAGCTTGAACTGCGCACGGGATTTGAAGAACCTTCGCCCCGGTGATCACGTCGACGACATTATCCTTATTCACGTTCATCCGAGACGAATATATATATTCCACCAGCACTGTCAATGTCTTGTAACTCAGTCCCTTCACTTTAAGAATATCTCTAGACTGCCGTGCTTTGAAATAGTCACTTTTCTCTGCCAGGACTGATTTATGCGCCTGGATTTTCTTTCCAGACACCTCAATCACTAAATCCGGATCTCCTTTCAAAGAACAGATACTTGTGATTCCGTTTCCATTTTCCCACCGTCCTTCGGTCGATTGCGTGAGCGGGTTTCCTCGTATCGTGTCGCCCTCCCTCCGATCATTGCCCTGTGAGGCACTGACCATATGACCTAAACCGTGCGCTGGCTGCGCTCCCGCAGAAGCACAATAAGTGACAGGCGCGGAGGTCCCCCGCCCCTCCTCCTGACACTGACTCCGCACTATCCCGCTCCCCCTACATAAAGAAGCGACTCTATCCCCCTCGTCTTTGGTTCCTCCAGAAAAACACAGGGACGAACTAAAGCTACAGGGCACCTTCATGCGCGCTCCACCAGACTCGTCCGTTATCCCATTTCTATTAAATGGATTATCCTGGTCTGCGGTGGGACCGGAGATATGATTTTTTTCCACGTTAGGATGCTGATCGATGTCGCAGTTGTGGTGCCCCCTCCTCACCGAATCCACGCCACCCCCCAGCTCTTTGGTCACCCTGCTTCCCTGTCTGCAGTAAGCCTGCTTCTC
>JAODJW010000026.1:22564998-22583887 GCA_026777045.1 Hyperopisus bebe | reverse complement strand
CCCCTCCTCACCGAATCCACGCCACCCCCCAGCTCTTTGGTCACCCTGCTTCCCTGTCTGCAGTAAGCCTGCTTCTCCTGCAAGACTCGCACGTCGCCCGCGCCGAACGCAAGTTCCCCTTGATTTACGGGTCTGTCAGTATCGGCCTCCACTGCGAAGCCAGATACATATGGGCCACCGTCATTCTTTACTCCCGTATCGAAATTTACGGTTGCGCCTCGACTCGAAAAATCGTTCTGCATTTTGTAAAAATTGAAAGTGAAATTTAGGACGGGGGTACGCGCACCATAATTCATTCACTTAAGTGGAAAATCAGTCTTTCAGGGTTAAATCCGTTGGTAATCAGTCACGCCACTTGCTCGGGCTGGTACTGCCACAGGTTGTTGTTGTTGTTATTATTATTGCGGTTGACGTCGGTTTTTTCCTTCAAGCGTTTATTATCTCGTGCGTAGACTTTCAAAAGTACTAGTTATTCACATTCACCAGCTTCTGTCTCTGTTTCTCGTCAAAAAATGACAAGAAGTCTCCCACCTGAAGGAGGACAGGGTATTACAGTTCGGCTGGGGAGTCAGGTGTATGACAGTGGTACAAAACACACTTCCTTTAAATTTATTTTAAAAATCGGTGGAAAAAAACAACGTTGCTTCTTATCCACAACTGTCTGCGAGTCAAAGTCTTCCTACGCAACCTGAGATGGAAGAAAAACAAACGTCACATACGTTTTCTAGATCTTTTTCTAAATTTGTGTTATTAATCTGATTTTAAACATTTAAATAGCTACAGAATAGCATTAAAATCATTACGTGTTCTTATAATTAAAAGATGATGCAATCACTTTGCAAAATAATTTACGTTGCCGATAAAGTAAACCAATCACAAAAGGGTTTTTAGAGACTGAATCACAGAACAGCGCCGAAGGCCATCGAGGAAATGGGTCAAATAAATAATTCATAGCGTTGGTTCGCGAAAACTAAAGAGGGCGCTGTTGCTCAACTTATATCAATATAACATCCACTGGCGTATACACTTCGTCATTTAATCACGCCAGCGTTTAATACGTAGAGACTTATTGTGCCTCAAGTGGTAATGCTCAAAATCACTGGTGAACTTCGCCACAGCTATAGGTTTCATACCAAGAGTCAGTCAGATATTAAACAAGTAGGCTAATAAAAACCAAGATTCCGTTATAAAATTACACGAGCGTTTGGAAAGTGTCGGTAGTTTAGATATTGCTGTGTGCATTATACGGTAACAGCTTGACTATTAATATTTGAGGCAATTGTTCATTGCCCGCGTCTGGGATGTGGAAATGCACCAAGCATGCTCTGCAGTGCTTATGTCTGTGATGGGAAAATGGGCATCCTCAACGAAAACAACTCTTTTGTGTTACCGTGCTATCAAGACCTTTTCCATCATAATGCAATTATAATGATCACTTATATTTCATAACCCTTTGCAATATATACACGTACAAGAAAACGACTTATACTTGCATTCTAAATTTGCCTTCGTTTTTGTATTTACAAAGCAACAATAATAACAACAAAAATAATATCCATGCATGACTCCAGAAATAAGCACGGAAACAACAATTTTTATACTCACGCACCAACTGCAGCTGGAGAGAACGGTATTTCATCAAACGTCATGGTCGCTACCCTTACACAAATCCCAGTTATGTAAGGTGATGATGACTTGGGTATGGCCGCTGTTCCTAGCAAACATCGCAGTCCAAATACTTGCCTTCAGTCGTCTTCCTTTGAATACTGTAATTAACGCCTGCCTTTATATCCGCTTTCCACAGTGGGATTGCCAGTAAATGATACAAGCATGCTTTGCTCTGCCGTCGGTTTGTAGTCCAGTCCCGGAGCACTATTCCACAGGATTACAGAGCAAACATGCTTCGTTATGCTCTTTTACTTCCCCCAAAAGCTAATCCATTAATTTGTGCTCACAGTCGTACTGAACCACGAATATCCACACACATGTGTGGGTCTGCCGCAGCGATCGGGGACGGTAGAAAGAGCACCCCAATGTGTGTGAGGGTACAGTCCGCTGTAAGCTATGTCAGTCAAGAGATAATGTTTTGGTTTTACAGTAGGGATGAGCTGTAACTGAAGCAAGCCACACCTCCTTTGTATTAACCCTACACACCAGTATAGGGGCGTGTCGGGGGAGATGCGCCATTCCTACACAAGCGCGCAAACGCCGCCTGTCCCCCCACCTTTTTCCTGTGGGAATTCTTCCGAGCGCCTTGACTTTTTATGTAAATTTATGTCTGCTACCATCTTTTTCTTAAAAAAAAAAACCCATCTTCGCAACACTGCAAGTAATGACGGCTGAAATGAAAGGTGTGATTTTTCCTTTGGCTATATATCATATACACAAAATAGAGTCTAGGATGACATAGTCGTTACGTTTCTGTTGCTTATTTCTTATAGTTTGCGTCCAAAGGTTCTCCAGTGTGACATACCTCGAAAACTCTACAAGAACAGTGGCTTAAAGGAACTATGCAATGACCTACACGTATAACCAGTTCCTTACGATTATTTAGAACATCAGACTATTAATAGACAGCGGTTGATCTCGTGGTAATTACACGGGTTAATATATTTCTCCCTTGAATTTGTCTTTACAGTACGTTTGCTCAGCGTCTAAATTCGTGCGGTGGTTCTCGTGGAATAAATGCCACGGGTGATAAAGACTTAAGATTTAAGCAGTAAAAGCTACACTAGCAGCGGAAAACGTGTAATTAGAACCGCGGTTCAGTTGCTGTGAGCGGTTATTAAGAAGCCTATAATAAGACGTGATATGGTTGTTTGCTCGTCCGCAAATAAACAGCCACGACAAGAAGCTCCCTGATAAATGCATGCTTGCGTGGTTACATAATTCCCGGGGATAGAAAATTAACCAAAGGAGGCCACCACTACTTCACAACAAAGAACTGTCACTATCAAATCGATGCAAATAGCAAAGGCCAGATGTTGGACTGATGATGGTACAACAGCAAGAGATGAGTTCAGTTCAGGTTTGGACTAACGTCGTTCTTTAAGGTTTGGTTTGGACTAACGTCGTCCATCTTGCTTCCTTAACAGCAGTAGGAGCCCCCGTGCTGCCGCTTTGAAGGTACACAGGATCCCATGTTGCCGCCTTAGTTGTTCCCCAGCCAAGCCGCCTACAACCGGATCAGTTGGCTTTGCCCACAGGCACAAGGAATACTTGGAGAATATTTTGGACAAAAACTCTAGAGTTCATGTTACTGGAAGGGGGCAATGAACTAATCCAGCTATTTTACTTCTAAGTCAATAGATTTGCACACTTTACATGAGACCAAAAGGCTTTTCTTTTGAACTTCCTTGAGTATCACTGCTGAATTGCGGTCTGCAGAAAAGAACCAACAGCACTCTCCTTCATAATGGCAGCGTTACGAGCGGTTTGCTCTTGAACGTTGTGGTACAAAATGAGCCCAATGAAATGGCAGAAACGCCCTTAGACAGACAGCAGCAGCCAGGCTGTCATACATGAACACAGCCTCATAAGCTGGATGGACTATGCAATGAAGGAAGACATGACAGTTAGGAAAACCACACTGTACAGTACAAAGCAAATTCTAATGCCATTGGTCTTTGGTGAGAAGAGTCTTTTTATTCTGAGTAATGTGTGGGTGGTAAAATCATCAACATATATAGAGAATGCACATGCTGGGCACTATAAGGGCATTTTTCTGGGCACAATGTGTAACCCTCTGCTCTCCTGCAGATAATCCGGTTAGCGCAAGCCATTTGAGGTAGGTATCGATTAAGTCAATAGGGGGTGGGAGGGATGACCAGCCTGGCCATACGGCAGACAGCAAACTGGAATGGTGGAGGAATCCATGACAGACTCTGAAAAGCTGCAGGACGTGAATTTCCTTCTAGCTATTAATGACAAACAATCCAACACATTTGCACTCGGGTACAATGATTTAATCAGACGTACCGTCAATGGCAGGCATGAAGTGGACGGGGTGGCAGCCCAGCGAATCGTAAGCACGGAAAGGCCTCCCCATGCCGCACTGACCCGATGAGGAGATGCTGCGAATCAGAACGGGTCCAGTTTGCTGTTAGCCCGGCTCCTGGCAGCGTGTTTTTCCAGCACACAAGCATAGTGTGAAATTAACACCTTCCTGCTGGCAAGCTGCACTGGCACAGTGTGGGTGCAGGTGAGGGTACCGTCCATGCTGTGTGGGTCTGCGGGTTAGGCCTCGGTGTCTGTGATTGGCAGGTTGCTGGCTCAAACCCCGAGGTCAGCAGAGTGATGTCAGCGTTGGGCCCTTGAGCAAGGTCCTTAACCCCAATCACTCACATTCACTCCATCAAATGTAAGTTGCTTTGGATAAAAATGACTGCTAAATGCATGTTGAAGAAGGGTTACAGGGTTGGATTATATAATCACTGTAGTAATTACATAAGAGGTAGCAGCTGTCCCAAAAGTTATTAATAAAATGCATGAATGAAATGATGTCAATGCATTTCATGTATGTACTTGTGTTTTTATTGCAAATGCACATTCACACACACATAACTGGTGTTACATACACAATGTGGTCCACAGCTGTAAAGCTTTTAAAGAATAATGCAAACAACAGTTGGTCAACTGTTTTTTTTCCCTTTTGATCAATTTCTTCCTTTGTTCCCTGTTAACTTGGGCCTTATCAGCTGCAGGTTCAAAAGGTCAGGAGTTGCAGTTGGGACTGGACATCACTAATGGTTGGGAAGGATCCTGATCCTGCAAGTCTTGAGCTGGCATCTTAAATTAAGCTGGTTCAATGTGAAGTCACTTTGGATTAGTTTATTCAGTTTGGCAGTTAATCTGAATCAGCCTGTGGGAATGCATCCGATTTGGCGATTTTTAACTCCCGCTATAGTGAGCTCTAAAAAGGCAATGCCCTTGGTGTTTTTCCTTCTTAAGGTGCCTTTTATACTGCTGCAAAGCGGTCAGCTTATCCCATATCACTCAGATACCGCTAACAGTTGGATGTTAGCTAACAGAAAATGCTGACAACCCATCGGTTCACACTCTGGCATAATAACCGTGGTCGCAAATAAAATATTGCTCTCATTGCAACTTTGTTAATGTAATTCGACATTAACACATACAACAGTCCTTTTACTTTAAAGCTCTTACATTTTAAATAGAATAAAGACTAAATATTAATTGGGGAACCTTATGAATCACAAATTTAAACACTGTGGGTCCACTCTTGGAACAAAGTGTTTACCTTTTCATAATGAGAAGTGAAAAAAGCCCCCCAACTAAGCTACAGTATTAAGATATCTGGCCAGCCAGAATTTCCCATCATGCTTCACTTCCACAAGGGCATCAGTCATTGGTGAACCTGTGAGCCAATAGCAAGAAGCAAAATGTGAGCCATGTCTAAGTCTCATGTAAACTTGAATGTTGAATGTTTTTTACTGGATGTGAAAAACAGCAATCCAGAAAAAGAATTCCTGTTATTGGTTCCACGTTGCCGAAAGGGGAACGAACATCTATGCAAACATATACCTTGCCAGTACAAGTTTGTTCGACATTAACATGTTCTGTTCTGCCTCCTGATTAAAGCAAAGAAAATCCTCTTCATCACCAAGTGTCAGACAGGAAGTCTGCTCCACCCTTAACAGCAATACACCTTGCAGAAACCTCCTCTCATTGCCTCCTTGTCCTGGTATCATATCGACACTTGGGTTCCCCCAAACTTTGGAAACAGTGATCATTCCTCCATAATGTCTACCAGTCACCGAGTTTCAGAACTCTGTTGACGTCAAATGTTCATTTGAAGCGGGAATGACATGGAATCTAGCAAATAGCAGAACATTAGAAGTGTTAAAGTAATAACGGATGAACAGGTTCAGCAGAAGTAAGACTGATATTAAGGACATTTAAGTGGTATTTCAACAGTTCAGGTTCTCCTTGCTTAATTCACAGACAATTAAGGCATCAGTTGATGGCAAAAACATGTTTGATGATATAAAGAGCTTCCGTGTGTGTTCTTGATCCCTGCACACCACACTAAGATGTCACATGGTCCAGTGTCTAAGCAGAAAGCGTGCCAAAACTCCTGGTACCAAGGGTTTCTGCAAGCCCAAATGTTTGCCTTCCCTTTCCAATTATCTGCACTCACCAGCTGCTCTGCGCTAATGAAAACAAGTGCCAAATTTAGCAGTCCGGTCATGCTTTGAAATGCCCACGGCACCGAGGTCAACTCTCGACTTGTGTGTGAAAAGCTAACCGGGATTCTGTTACAACGATGTACGTCGAGTGAGAAAAGTGGTGCCATCGCGAAGATAGAGACAGGCGATGATGGAGAGACAGGCGATGATGGAGAGACAGGCGATGATGGAGAGACAGGCGATGATGGAGAGACAGGCGATGATGGAGAACACAGAGGGACGGCTGAGCTGGTGATGGACGTCTCCCCCCTCAGGCGCTGAGCAGTGGGATCTGCCAAACCATGATGGTGGACACGGTCTCTTCCTGCCGTGACTGCTTGGCCTTCCGGTTGACCCGCCGGTGCCCCAGGCCGCCTGAGACCACCAGCACCGAGCTGATGCTCACCTTGTGGCTTCGCTTATGCTCGTGCACGTGGGCGGGGTCGTTGAGCAGGTCATAGATGGCGCTGTCCTCAGGCCTGTGGTCCAGGGAGCTCTGAGACAGAGCTAAGGAGCCACAGGAGGAGGACGAGGAGCCGGCTTCTACGGATCCACCTGCCTCCCCCAGCCACACGCCTCGTTCCGCAGTCGGGCCCCCGGACGGGGAGCAGGCCTCTTCCCCATCCTGGGCCTCTAGGCTGGGTGTAGCAACGGCCTGGCTCTCCGGGGGTCGGTTACTCACTGCTGTCGCCATGGTGAGGAACTTAACAGGGCCGTTGTGAGCGTGGTAGGACACCATGCCGCGACCTGCACGCCAGATGCACAGGATGTGACACGCGCCGCATGCAACAGATGCAGAAGAGCAGAAGACAACGAGAAATACATGGGCTGCATTAGCCACAGAAGCAGATAATCCATGCGGAGCAGGATATGGCCTGGGGTCTGAAAAGCCCAGCATACACTGAGAGGAACCCCCACACCACAGGACACGCCTGGTTCCCACAGCAAACCGGAGCGACAGATCCGCAGGGATCTCCCCCCTCTGGGCCCCAATCCAGCGGAGACTAAACCGCAGAACAGACGGATCCACCCAGATGTGGCCTTAACGGCAAATTAACCGGCCTGAAATAAACGCAGCCGTGATGCCATCTGCATGCAGAAGGAACAGAACCTGTTCAATCCCAGATTTCCGGTGCGAACGTCTAATCGACTTCACCAATTTGCATAAATAGAACAGCACATCTGGCCTGGAATTACGGAAGCTCAGGAAGGATGATGCGTTCTCAGAGTGGCTTGAGTGCTTAGAGATGGCGTGGGGAACAGCTCTGAACTGAGCAGCCGCTCGTGTGTTATGTCACATGGTAAAACGGGGGAGGGGGGGATGGTGCAGTATGAGTGTGGATATGGAGGGTGGGAGGCAGCACTACAGTTTGCTGTGGCCCATTCAGCACCATTCGCAGGGTGACTCAGTGCCGTGTGAAAGTCCAAACGGCCCTGATAGAGGGTCTCTGCTGCCTCCGCCGGTGATGTCAGAGGGCGCCTGCTGCCTCCGCCGGTGATGTCATATCACACATGACTATAACAAGGCCGCTAGGGAGTTTCCTTTGTTACAGCTACAAAGCAGGATTGGTGCGTCTCTGAGCCACCTTGTCCATTAAGGGTATAAGTGTAAGAAAGGACCGGTGACCAAAGTCACTCCGATAAGTGTGCAGCGGCGTGGGCGATTTACCCACCTTAATCCTCTCCATGTAATATGAGTCTGTTACGCAGGAATCTCAGAGAAAGGAGCATTTTACGTAACAACCAGAAGCACATTTTCCAAAGTTAAAGAAAAGTACTGGGGTCCCAGGACAACGGTGTGTGTGTGTGTATGTGTGTGTGTGTGTGTGTGTGTGTGTGTGTGTGCACTCGTTCTATGGCTTGTGGAGTAATAAAAGCCTTGAAGAGCACGGGGCTCTCCCTCCTGCCCGACACCCTGTGCTCTATGGCGTTACGGTGATTCTATGGCGTTACGGTGATTCTATGGCGTTACGGTGATTCTATGGCGTTACGGTGATTCCCGTAAACACGGCCTGGGGGGGGGCCCACCTGTGACCTTGGGGATGCCCTGCAGCCGGGGCACGGAGAGCGCCACGGTCACCCCCAGGTTGGTCCCCACCAGGAGGAGGCCAGGACAGGTCAGGAGGCAGCTCACCGTCACCCTCTGGTGTCCTGGGGGACAGATGAGGAGAAACAGAATAGTTATGCTCAGGACTGGAGACACCGTGGCCGTTAGATAATCCGCATGTTTACGCTGCAGCACGCATCTGTGTATTTATCATGGTATTAAAAATGCTACCAAAATAAATGTCCTTTGTAGCTTGAATGTCGAACAGACCACGGGAAATGGCCGCTTCAGCTGAAGTGAGGTAGGAGGACGGTATTTTTGCTGTATGCGTGGGAAAGTTACTATGGCAATGATGCTTTCGAGCCAATGGTTTCCTGGGAAACCTATCTTAAGCAATTTGGAGATGAATGCAAATGAGCTGGAATTCAGATCCCTGTCAATGTTGTGACACCATCTGGGTCTTCTGTGGGTGTAACTGGTTAAAATGGGCCTGCCTCATCAAAGCAGAGTGTGCACTGTAGATTACCAGCTTACCCAAGGCAAAAGCTATGGACTTGTCCTGTGGGCCCTTAGCCCTGAATTTTCATTCGGTGATACGGGCAGAACCACTGACATTGGTGGACACCTGTTGCCCAGGTGAGTGCGTGATTGCATTTTGGTTACTATGGGTTTCCTTGACCAATCAGAATACAGGAAATACTTAAAATCTGTAAGACTGTTAATACAAGGTTACCATTGGTTTTCAGGAAAATTTAGCATGTTAACCACAAAATTAAGGGACTTACTGAAAATAGCTGGTCATCACCACAAGAGAACATGTCACGTGATTCAGTTCAGTTCTCCATTAAAATATGCTTTTTTTCTCCCAGTTTTATACCCTTCAGCCTAAATAACTACTATTGAAGGTCAGTAACTTGCACTAGGTCTGAAGAAACCTCAAGCGCAATGAGGACTGTCTCTACTCTGAAACTAGAACTCTGAAAGGAAGGTTTGGTCCAGAGGCGTCCCCAGCAGACAGGGATGCGGATGAAACTGACAGGACCACCACGGAGCCCCGGAGGGGCTGCTGCACAACACTCCAGACAAACGTCTCATAAACCCCCAGTATCCTGCTTGCAAAACTTATAAATCCAGATCAAATATCAACCCATTTCCTCTCAAATTACACTCACATATCACGTTAAAAAGAGTCAGCAAACAATCAGAAGAGAAGTAACTTTCCATAAGAGCGGGAGGGGGGAAATAAATGCGTTGGGGGGGGCTTAAATCTTTTGATCCCGCTAACCGAACTTGGCACACCTGAAAACGATTACGCTAGACTCCAAGCCAGCACACCACTGAGCTCCAGCACCTGAATCACCTCCAGATGTGGGTGGCAGATCAACCCTCTTCTGTCCTTTTCTTCTGGCCCCAATTAAAGCCACTCTACGTCTCTTTCATATCCCTGCTGCTACACAAAAAGGCTGCTGGACTCAGCCATGAGTAAAATGTATGCCTTTTAAGCAGGAGCCTATGACAGTATTACAGGGCCTTTTGTGTGTCCCACCACACCTCACCGCACCCTGTTTATCCAAACAAAATGGTTTTGGGTTCATCGCCAGAAGTCTCCCTGAGGTAGGGCCACACACCCACTCGGATTGGATACTGGCTCCCTGGGCCTGAATGTGTGATCATCTTGCTGGGGGTGTCCAGGAGTCGGCATCAGATAGCATCACCGCACATGACCCCATAGCTCCACGTAACTGGACCCCACACTGCCCCTTAATCCAAGGCTTTTGTTGCCGTTTGCTGGGAGGATTCATCCAGCCTGAAGCTGCACCCATGCAGTTTTCATCCAGAAGAAGAGAAGACACAAGCTTACAGTAATTCCCCACCTCTCATCTTCCACAATATTTGGATTTCCCCTCCCACTGACCTACCAAAAGAAGGTCTAATCTACATCAACAAGGATCAGGTTTGATTCAGACCCGAGGCACGGGGCTCGCTTTGATCTGCACATGTTCCAGAGCTCCACGGTAATATCAACATCGTGTCTCAATAAAACAAATGAGACTTGCTCTCCCTGTCTTCTACATATGAGCTTTCAAGACTGCTCCTAAGACACTTATACTCACAGAAATACATGCCAAACCATCAAAAAACTCACATCTTGCCCTTCTATAATGCACGACTCCACAGATACGGTGATGACCGCGCTGGAGGTGTTTGGGTCCACTGCTGCATGCATGGCTGGGTATTTAGGTCACCGCAGACAAAGCCTGTGACCCACATGCTGCTCCCAGGCAACAAACAATCTGCTACTTTGTCACGCTGGGGACAGTTTTATCCTTGGGAAACATCCTCCGTGCAGCTTTAAAGACCAAAGATTCAGAGAGTGAAGAAAATCCTCCCTTTCTGACTGTATGAAATCTGGGCCGTGAGCTTTTAATAATATCTGAGACAAATTATTGTGCACAAATTCCGAAGCTGCTAAAGCTATCCATTCATTATGTTACACATACATATAAATGCATACTTATTTAGACATTTTAACACGGTTTATGTCTCACCACATGCATGTCAGATTAATGCAAAGAAAAAGGTCCGGCGCTGGATTGAATGCAGAGAACCTGCCCTTATTTCTAATACAGAATTGAACCCCGGGGCCAGGAGGATTAAAACACACACATCCATCATTCAGCTTCTGCATAGAAGGTGTCACCCTGCCAAGCCCTAAGCAAAGCCTCCTCTTGAGATGGTCTGGGTCGACCGCCCCTGGGAGGTCAGCGGGAGGCCTCGGGGCAGTCAAACACATGGCTCCCGTCGTCCTTGTTTCCACGGAGCGGAGCTGCACCCACACAGCACAGGCTGGTTCATTCAGGTGTCCCACGGGGGGACAGTTTGAACTCTGAGAGAAAATGCCAGGTTCTGGAACAGGGTTGGTGCCCACAGAAGAGAAAATGCAGAACGAAATAATGGTCTGGAAAAAATTCTTCAAATGCATGAGATTACATACGTATAACGCAAACGACTCTTCTAGGAATTACAGACATTCTGCAAACATTCCAGAGAAGTGCTACGGCGAAGACTCAAAGCAAGCAGACAGAGGTTACACTGTTAATTCTGCCAGAGTGGTCGCATTTGTGCCATTCCACGACAATTCGAGCTTCTGAAGTATATTTTGAAATATTTTTCAACAAAAAATTCAATATACTAAGGGTTCCAGACACCAGTGCCTTTAAACCCAGTTCTTTGGACTGCAGATGGACAACACCAGCACAGTCTGGAGGACATGCACCATATTGTGGCTGGGGTAGGAACTGGGTTCGAAAAGCCACAGGTTCGCATTTATACTGGAATGAAGAAGATTCATTAAACCAGTGTTCATAACCCTGAATGGCAGGGGTGGCAATCCTGATCTATGGAAAGCCGGTGCAGGTTTTTGGGATGACCTCTCAATCAGCCAATTACAATGGATCCACAGGAGAACCACTGCTTTATTATTGGCTGACTGATAGCTCATCCCAAAAACCTGCACCCATAGCGGCTCTCCATGAATCAGGTTTGCCACCCCTGCTCTACGCCATTGATAATGTCAACAAAACTCAACACCAATAGCTTGGGTCCCAGGACAAAATGATGCCAAACACACACTGGACTCTTTAGCCTGGCGCTCCACGAGGGGTTCTGCTCTAGCATCTGGTACCGGCACACGGCATGAATAACTCCCATACAATATCCAGCTATATGAATGAATGAAGTCTCTTTGGCACATGGGTCTTACTAGGTGGTCAGTGCCACCACAGTAGATTCTAAAACTGCGAGGTTGACAGTTCGCACCCTGTGGGGTACGGCGTGCAGGAACACCGCAGGGTAAATTCCATCTGGCTTTCGAAAGGCAAATCCGGGCGTGTCTGTACGAATCACAGGAGAGCCAGTCTAGCCCTTTGGTGAAGAAAAACAATTTTAGGTGAACTTGGGTGATTACAACAGAAGCAATCCACAAGGAAGTGAAATGGTGGGGAGAAACCACAGATATCCGTGGAAGTCGACTCCTAGCCAGCATGGCCCCGGAGCACAGGGAGGCTCAGCCCTTTGAGCTCCTCCTCCTTCTCCTCCTCCTCTTTGCAGCTGACTTCCTGCCCATGCAATGAGCCTCATTATCTAGCTCTCCTGGGGGAGCCCAAAAAGCAGCAGAATCACACCATAGCATCTTTACCTCCCCCGTAATGACCAAGGTACCCGCCTCAGGAAGAGGAGCCGGACTCTCCGTGTGGGGGCCGGACTGCTTCAGGGCTGAGGCAGCAGGACTGAAAGATCATTCAGTTAGATAAATAAACCTCAGCACTGCTGGTATCTGGAAACAAACTGAGTGGAAGCTGGACTTTCCTTCAGATCCATGCATAAGACAATACGCCAGGTTTTTGGAGCACTATGTTATCTCAGTCACACATTCAGATTGTGCAACCTTTGGGCGGCAGGTGATGAAAATCAATCACTCACCTGGGTACGTGCTTAAAGATTTTGTGCCGATATACATCTTTCCCAGTGCGACACTGGAAACCAGTCAAAACAAATGACACAACACAGCTATATCCTTGCTTACAGAAAACTGTGTCCCCCTACCCCATCCATATTTGTCACTCCCATATTACATCACTTCCTCGCTGCTGAACATGTTCTGACAGCTCCAGTGATGCAAGGGACCGAAATTCAGATCAAGACACATGACACATGTCCCCAGGCCAATTTTTTTGTTACTCAATCATTCATGAAAAGGCAGAAAAAGCAAACAGTGCTAAAGTAAAGACAGGAGACAGAGTGGGCAACTGACAGAAAGGCAGCAATTTGTGCACAAATACACGTGCCTTGGTGGTTTCAGGGCAGACGTGACTACAATTAGGTTTGTAAAAATGGTGCATAATCCAGAGGAGTGAACAGCTTTTGAAACTGCTGCATCATGGGTGGAGAACGTGACCCAGCAGGGGGAGCAGCTCCGTGCTACAGGAGCTGTTATTACCACACAAGCCACAGAATGTCCTATGACGGGGGGGTAAGGGGCAGATCCCAGAACAGCGAAGACGAACAGAGCCCACACACCAGTAAACAAGGCAGGACAAACAGTGATGTCTTCTCCTGAAGGGGGACTTCTGATACTTTCAAGAGATTTTGGTTTTTCGGTAATTAAATTTCAGCCCATGTTGTATCAACTATGTAAATGTTTAATGACCCCCGTGTACCACATTCCGAGGCCTCTCAGTACAGAGACTGTACAGTGTAAAGTAGGACCCCCCAGGCCTTCTTGGCCCCCACTAACACCAGATACATACAGACACACACGATTCCTGCCAAACATTCATCAGGAGCGTCGCCCTGCGTTTGTGCCAGACGCTGAACACGTCAGTCATAGTCAGAGACGCTGCGGGCTAAACACAGAGGCTGTCATTTCTACTGCAGCTCGATTCAATCTCACAGTCGGTAGCGTTTCGTCAAAGGAAAGAATAAAAAAAGCATGCCAGCATTTGTCATGATAGTCACTCGGCTCTTGGTGAGAAGGCGTCCCGGACTGAGGCGGTCACGGTGTGGAGGTGCCATGTGTGAAGATTAAAAAAACAACCTCTGGGGTGGAGATTAGACAAGTGCCTGACAGGACGTTTCCATGGTTTCTTTATCGTTCTGAGTAGCAGCGAGTATCTGAAGACCTTGAGGCGTTATTTATGGGGCGGCTACCAACAGCCTGAATGTTCTCCCCTCCCCTCCCCCCCCCCCCCCCCCGTACTGCAATGGGAGTCACCATGAGCGACACCCGCCCACGCCGGTACACACGCCGGGACAGCCATCCTGGCCACATCGCCAAGGCTCCACGATCTGCCTGCCCCCTCTCAGCTCCCCCTCCTGGACACTGCACTTTCCCCTCGAGTTTAACCCTGAACCACAGACTGTCCACAGCATCCTGCACAAACCTCTCCCCAAGTTGCTGATAAATGTATCTAAATCCCCCCCACCCCCCAAAATTGCTCCCCACCAACATTTGAGTATCTTTACTAAGTGAATTACGCTCCCAAGAGCGTTGCCTATGGTTACTCCCGAAAATCCCACCAGCTTAGCCTGCACCAAAGCAGACACAGGGGCAAAAGTCTCCCCCTCTCGCTGACTGAGGGCTCACCGTGCAGCCCCACGAAAAAAACAGACGCCCGTGATAAAAGGATCCTGAAGTGGGAAAATCACACGCTACGGGAAGGCGGGACAGGACGGTAATTAGAAGCAATAAAGGTGCGACATAAAAGATGACTGACACGTCATGGTTTGTCAGCTTGCGGTTAGATACAAAGAGAGGGTGTAACCCTAGACCTGTTCGTCTGAAGAAGCCGGATATGTGAGGCCAGTGTGATATTTAGTTCGGAGCAATCAGAGATGAAGCTTCACAAGGTGGAACAGGAGCTGACCCTGCGGTTTAAACCAGCATTTTTGATTGATATAGGAGTATGGTAAACCTTTGGAAAGAAATTTAAGGCTTTCCCAAAAAGCCAAAATTGTGAGCTCCCAGATTTCCAGTATGCAGGTCAGGTGGTCCTGAGGCTTGACCCAGTGAAGGGGAAATGGGAGGAGCTATGGGAGGAGCTGTGGGAGGCGGGTGGGCGGGGCCACCTACCAGAAAGCATGTGGTGCACGGGCGTGGCAATGTTGATGTCCTGCAGGTGTGCGAGGGTCTCCGTGTGGAAGAGTCGCAGGGTAGACCCAGAGCTGAAAGCAATCCAGATCCCCACGCCGGCCACCACCATATGCGACACAACCATGCCTTCCTCCTGGTGAGCCTCCAGGTGGCGCTGTGGGGAACATGGGAGACACACTGCATTCCCACGTCTGAAGACCTTGCAGCTTGGTTCTGGTTATAACTTGGCTCTCCTATCCACTCATTATTATCATTTGTCTGGAAGGATATCCTGGAGACAGTCCACATGCAGCCTGCTCACCCCGTTGGGGCAGCCTGCAGTTCGGATGCACTCCACCTAAATGCCCTTGCTGAAATGCACAAGCTGTACTTGTTAGCCTAGCAACCAACCAGTCACAAAAATTCAAATATTCTTTTTGTATCACTTCAGGCGTTAAGGAACCAAACTTTTATATATAATGTAACTACTTGAAGTCCTAGGAGAGACAGCTGACCTGCACAGCTGCGTATTATAAATGAAGTCATCCATTTTGGATTGCAACCCTTCGGCTTGGCCAGTAACTAACAACTGTGCTCCCGCGGGGGGGGAGTGCTCATCTGAACTGTGCAGCCAACCCCCCCCCTTCCCCTTCCCTTTGTTTCCTGGCCCCCCTGCTTCCCAAGCCCCGGTGCAGGTGGTCCGCTGAACGAGGCTCACAAATGGGATCATGAGTCCCCGGCTGACTATTTCGGGATGGGTCCGGGTGCAGGTGCCTCTCTGGTGGAACGTGACTCAAAGCATGTGACATTCTGTCCGGCAGAGCGCCTACGTCTCGGGGTGGGGGGGGGGGAGTTTTAAATCACTCGGACGTGTAATAGCGTCTGTCGTTCTGAGGAGAGCTGCGGCCTGCATGGTATTTCAGACTAAATGTACTTCAGTTGTAACTCATTTCACATGGACAGTAACTGCAAATATCTTTGGTCTTGTCGATGGACCATCTGACAGTTTTGAAGCTGAACCTGCCATTCAAAATACCTTTTCCTTTGTTCATTATTTTCCCTGAGCTGCCATCCGACTCGACATGCGTTAATGGCATCACGAAAATTAGTCACGTTATAATGAATTCCCGTTGACGTACTATTATCACATTAACTTCGACAGCCCTACTTCTCTTATTACAGTTTTCTTCTTCACATATTTATTCCCTACTTTTACTTACACTATTCTTTGCTGTATTTATTTCTACCTAAATTATCCTTTGTTGCATTTGTATCTTCTGCGGTAATGGACAAAGAAATTTCCCCTCACAGGGATCAATAAAGTTATTTTACATCGTACATAAAGTAATAATGGCCTGGACATCTGCTGTATAACAGTTTAGAAAATGACTTAGAATAACGACTCAATATGCCTCCATACTGGAAGAGCAAAACCAAGCATAAGCAAATCAGAGCAAAACACAGAGGACGCATCTCCATCATGTCATTGAGGCGTTATTTAGGGGGCGGCTACCAACAGCAGACCTACGGTCCATTCAGCCTGCGTGTCCCGCATCGTTTGTTAATGCACCCCGCCTGTAGTTTTACCAAGATGTACATCGTCTGCGCAGTGCTGGGCTGTGGTCTGAGGACGAGGCTTCAGTAGGCGAGGACAAGAAGGTCACACAGCCAGGCCGTGCTTCATTAGCTGATGTGGTGAGAGTAAGGCCAGCATTTCCACGGGGGCTGGAGAGATGGAACATTTCATACTGCTCCCCCCCCCCGCATCAGGCTCAGATTCATTCAGCTCTCTTTTCTTCCTTTTTTAAAAATACCCTGCCCTCCTCTGCGTGTCAGTGTGTTGGGTTCTCGGGGGGGGGGGGGGAGTGGCCCCAACTCTGACGCCCACAAGCCGCATCATGAGGAACAGGCGAGTTGCATAAGATGTGGATGCGGAGATTGAGGCGGGAGGAGGAGGAGGTGCTGCTGAGCTTGTGAAGGCAGCTGCGTTTTCCCGTCTACAGCCCAAAGGCCACATTCACACACGGCTTGTGGGTAATTAAAACATTAGGTCTCACAGGCAAACCTAAGAGGTGGGTGTGTCATCAGGACCACGTGACCTACATGACGAGTCGGTGTGTTCCTGTTGGCTGAGAATATGTCACACTGACAGCATTCCCATATCCCACAATCCTGTGCTGCCCCCTTAAAGAAAAAGCACTACCTCGATGGTGAAGGTCTTGGTGCTGATGATGAAGACCTGGCCCCCACAAGAAGCCCACACGTGGTCCTCCACCGCCAGCATGCTCTTCACAGGAAGCACCCCTAGTTTCACCAGCTTTGGGGAGTCCACATCCCACAGGCCATCTGAGGGAAGACAGACGAGGACGTGAACCTGATTGTTTGAGGTCACTACAGATTGACCTGCAACGACTGGAGCTTGACAAAGAGCGCTCGCACAAGACTGGTGCACCTCCACCAAATGGGCGCCTGGGCACCAGCGGAAACCAGCCCAGCAATCTCAAGATCCAGACTATAAAAGCGACAGCAAGCTCTGGTGGAGAACACTGCAAAAAGCCTCTGAAACCAGAGTGCAGGAGATAATTCAATTCAAGAGATATATTCGTCACATACAGTACAACATGCAGTGAAATGTATCTCTGAGTCGCCCTTATTTGGCTGTGCAAAAATAGAAGAAAAAAGGTAAGAAGTGGGAGTAAAAAAGACAATTACAATATATAAATACAATCTATGGAACCAAGTATATAATCTAAAGCATACAATCCAAATATACAAAATAAAATCTAAAATATAGTGCAATGGCGAGGATTCACAGACTAAAGTTATTTGTACAGTAAGGTGAACATCTGCATTCCAGTACAAACATACGTAGTTACAGAAGGACCAGAATTTGTTGAACTGAGAAGCCTTATAGCCTGGGAGAAAAAAAACTCTTCCTGAGTCTCTCTGTCCTGGACATTAGGCAACGGAACTGTCTGCCTGAGTTCAGTCTGCGGAAGAGAGAGTTTGCGGGGTGTAAGGAGTCCTTAATTATCTTAGTAATCTTAGTAATCGCAGTTCCTGCCATTAGGAAAGAGGAGCAGCGAAAATAACAGTAAAAGTGGAAGTTCAGTACCTCTGTCTGTATGTATCTGTGTCTGTGGGTTATGTATATATTACATTGTGGGGACTGAATGTCCCAACAATGTTATAAAAACCTGTTATTTTGACATTAAGAAGACCATTTTTTGGTCCCCACAAGAGGAAAAATCTGTGACTAGAGTCCAAGGGCATAACTTTTGGTTGAGTTCTCCACCTATTTATGGGGGTCCAGATGATTGTATTGGCTGGTTCTGATTATTGGGGGGGGGGTTACAACACCCCCATAACCCCTGTAATTTATGCACATGCTGCAGTCAAAAAACTGAAAATGTTTGGTTTCTTATGATTGTATGATTAAGGTTAAGGCTGGCATAGGAGTTAAGGTTGTCATTGATGGGATTAGGGTTTTTCCCAAAGAAATGAATGGAGAGACCCCACAAAGATAGGAATACAAAAGTGTGTGTATGTGGGTTTCGACTAACAGCCTGCTGGAGCTCTTGTGTCACAGACCCGCGTCCCCGGGGTCTTAAAAACTCACCCCTCCATCATTTACGGTTTTGTCCCAACCAGTGCCCCCTTCAGCCAGGAAAGCACTCTCCATGACGTCGCCCGGACTGCAGGGGCGTGGAGTTGCGCGCGGGGACATGTCAGCTGACGCAGGGACATGTCAGCGCTTCTCACACTGCTGAGTAACGCAGTTTCATCAAAAGGGTGTCAGCAGGATGGGCATGAAGCGGCAAAGGAGGGCGTCACATAGCCAGTGTAATTAAAATAATCTGATCAAATGCTGAGCTGCACAGTATCTGCAAGGAGAGCTCCGCAGGCAACGGCGACAGCTCCTCTCGTTTTTCATACGTTTGCAAAAAGATACAAATCCTTCAGAGACCCACCTTGAGTTGGGAAAAAAAACACATAAGCAGGCCTTCTCCGATCACGACGGTC
>JAODJW010000026.1:22546490-22564898 GCA_026777045.1 Hyperopisus bebe | reverse complement strand
AGATACAAATCCTTCAGAGACCCACCTTGAGTTGGGAAAAAAAACACATAAGCAGGCCTTCTCCGATCACGACGGTCCGCGATTAATTCAGACATTCCTTTCACACTCATTCCCGGCTTGGTGACGGAAACCAACGGCAACAGAAAGACACCACTATCGTCAGCAGGAACCGCAACAACCCAGCGATACGGCAAGCAGCAAGTTAAAAACGCATGATACAGTTAAGCGTTGATCCGCGATGACATCAGCAAACTCGGCTATAAAGCTGGATGAGCCCAAGTTTCAGTCTGAGAGAACATCGAGCTGAGGATGACCTGACTGCCTTTTTAGAGCCATACCTTCTGGCCTCACCTCGCTATGCAAAGCGTAATCCTCACCAGCCACTCAGGTCTGCTGAGGTCACATCACCAGACGCTGAACCCAGTCTCCCGAGAGCCTGGAAAACTGTGGATCTAATCAAAATGCTAATCCGGGCTGGATAATCACAGATGAGTCCACCGCTTCTCCATGGACCAGCACGGGAGTCTTAAAACTTTCAGGAGTGACTCCTTTTTGCCTTCAAGTTTTGACAGCTGCCGTTCAAGGCAGAAAAAGGAGAGCTGGGCAGATCGAAGTACGTGACAAATCAATCAGAGGATCAGTATGTCACAATCGACAGCGACTTCCCTGAGTCAGCACGGCTGTTTCATGCCAAGTTATTTCATCGCTTCATCCAGAGCCTATAGGAGCTGCATGAAATGTTGCCAGCCATTATGATACTCTTACATTAAACCACAAAGCAATCAATGAAAGACTTTAATTCCCTTAAACCAGGTGTTGTAGAAAAACCCCTCCAAAGTTTTAGGAAGAAGACAGGACAAAAGTGGGCCGAGGTATTCAGACATTCCTGGAAGGCTGCACTGCGGAGCCTGGCGACAGAGAGTCACATAAGGGCTGTTTTTAAGGGGGCTCCAGGCTGTGAGCCATGGAGCAGCGACAGGGCCCAGAAGGGACCCAGGATCGCTTAGAGCCCCGTCCAGCTCAGTCTCAGGGCCATGAAGAAGAGGGAGACTAAACCGGGTGGGACCTGAGGGACACGCTGCGGGGATTCGGGGCGTCCAGTCAGACATTCCTGCAGCCCTGTGAAAATCGGCCCTCACAGTTTATTTAGCCAGATGGCAGCTTGCAGACACCCGCCCCCCCCCGACGGCAGGTTAGGGTGCCGAGAGACAGTGGGTCAGGCGCTCCGCTCTGTATTAGCGGTCATACTTCTACACGCATGTTAAAACTGTCATAAAGCACGGAGCGGAGGTCATGATCAGAGCCAGCAGAGGGACACAGGCACTGGCAGGTGGAGGGCCAGGTGACAGACAGTGAGGGGGGGGTGGTGGGGGGGAGAATATGAATCACAGACTCCGGCCCACATAGTCACTGGTGACTGGACGGGGGGGGGGTTCTGAATAAATTGAGGCTTGTTTTTAACAACCCACTGGCCTGACTAGTAGGTATGAGCTCATTGACGGTGCTGCAAGACCGGGCTCTGTCAGCTACGGGCCAGGGTGATCTTAGTCAGGACACTGAGACCTCTGGAAGTCCATTTGCTGGACGATTAGCAGAACTATAAACCGTCAGCGCCAAAAGAACCCAGACAAATCTGATATTTTTTGTGTCTGGCTCTGGAAGGTTTCACTGGATCACGGCATGCTATCCTGCGGCAAAGCAGATGCACTCTGCATGATTCGCAGCGTTACCATCGCGTTTAACGTTAGCGAGACTTCGTACCACGGCGTCTGCCTCCGTCCGTCTTCCCTAAGTACACGACGTCAGTCACCCGCGGGGTCACTGAAACAGAACCACCCGCTCACCTGGTAGTCAGCGGCTTAAATTATTGGGGCGAGTGCGATCCAACTTTCCGGTAGCAACAGGAGAAATGCGTAATGGCTATGGCGTTGTAGGATAGCTTCAGAACCCCTGGGATAGACAGATGGAAAGAGGAAAACTCTCCATAAAGACTTTCTCCAAAAAGTCTGGGATGACATGGAGCTCTGCTGTGCCCAGGCTGAGGCCCAGGTCTGCGGAGACAAAGCAGAGAGCCAAAGATGAGAGAAATGACACGCGTCCCTGGCAGTGCACAGAGACCACGGCTCCGGTCCCTGTCCGGTCTCGGTCTTCTGGAAGCAAGGAGAAAGAACACCAGCCACTTTGGCAGAAGTCTCCCGGGCCCAAGCTGACGCCATCGCAGAAACAGTACCCTCCTCTCCCTCCCCAGCAAAGACAGCAGGAGGACAGCCGCTGAATGACTCTGCAATCCAGCATTCTCCCAGCTCACATTTCTGTCTCGCTTTCAGGTCCACATAGTGTTCATAATAAACAAAGAGGCTGATTTCACAATGCCTGACTCTCAGGAGAGCCCAAAGTTAAACATGAGGGTGGCTAATGACTCTCGCTGTAGCCAAACAATACTACACTTCCTAGCAAACACAATCAGTAACCCAGAAGGTCTCTGCCAAGTATGAACGCACAATTAACCGGGGGGCAGGGGGCGCTGGAAATAAACGCAAACGATCCAGAATAAATAGCGAACACCCCCAGTGACGTCCTGCATCTGCAGAGCCAAAAATACACCACACCGGACTCAGATCACATCGCTCATCTTTGCTCACTAAGAACTAAACAATCAGGCGTGTTTCCAGGCCAAAGAGCACAACTAAGCAGGTGATTCAGCTCATATGTGTAGAAGCCATTCTCTCCGAACACACTATGGTAAGATGTCATAACTGGCTCTTTTCACGGAGCTGTAAGCAGGGCCAGACTGAGCGGTCACAGAACACTAGGCAGATAGGTTTAGGCGGTATGATGACGTTACGGAATACCCTGGTATTTAGAATTCCCAAAGGTATTATTTTTTATTACCTCCTAAAACACAGACACTCCTCTTTCTATTAAACTGGTAAGGAGATGCTGTATTGAGGCGATGCACTGTAATGCGTAACGTTAATGGTGACTGGAGTCTCAGTTAATATAAAACAAAAAAAACAAGGTCAAAGAATAACATGCATATGTAGGTGAATGTGACAGAAACAAAATGTGCCGTGAATGCGCCGTAAACTGCAGGAGCATGCGTGGCATATGTGAAGCCTAGTGCGCATGCGGCCAAAGATCGGGCAGGTGTCACACACTGAGCAGGTGCTGCAGATCAGGCAGGTGTCACAGATTGGGCAGTTAATGCAGATCGGGCGGGTGTCGCATATGGGGAAGGTGCCGCAGATCGGGCGGGTGTCGCATATGGGGAAGGTGCCGCAGATCGGGCGGGCGTCGCAGATCACGCAGGTGTCGCAGATTGGGCAGTTATTGCAGATCGGGCGGGTGTCGCAGATCACGCAGGTGTCGCAGATTGGGCAGTTAATGCAGATCGGGCGGGTGTCACATATGGGGAAGGTGCCGCAGAGCAGGCAGTGACAGTAGCAAACGAAAGGTGTTCTTTCTAACTCTTTGTTTCCTTGGCGCTCAGCTTCTGCACTGACAAGCCCGTTTATGCTCTCTCTGATCCTGGCGTTCACAGTATCATTATTTGCTTTTTCCTTTAATACTGCCATGAACTGTATACTGGGGTAAAATGTCTAAAGGGTAAGACATGAAAAAATAGATAGAGCGCAGGGCTAAAGGCAGACAATGTTTTTGGGCCCTGCCATTAACATAATGTTTATTCATATACACATATCAAGTAGAAGACAACCAGACTGCAGCCTATTACTACATTATTAGTGCAATTTTTCAATTATTTTGTGTACTTATTCTTATCAATAAATTATTTAGGGGCACCTCTGGGACCTGGGTTCGAACCCCCACGTGTGTGGAGTTTGCATGCTCTCCCCGTGCTGTTATGAGGTTTCCTCCAGGTACTCTGGTCTCCCCTCCATGGTCCAAAGACGTGCTGAAGTGAATTGGAGTTACCAAATTGCCCGTAGGTGTACATGTGTGAGTGGTGTGTGAATGCGCCCTGCGATGGGGTGGCCCCCCCATCCTGGATTGTTCCCTGCCCTTTGCGCCCATAGCCTCCGGACCCCCCTGTAACTTTTAATAGGACAAGTGGTTACAGGAAATGGGTGGATGAATATGAAGGTACAATATATGTACTTTTTCCTGACTTTATCAGGACTCCCATATGCGACGGGGCCCCAGACCGGACCCTAGCCAGCCCCCTACCCCTGGATCCTGCCCCGGCTGTAAACAGGATGTGCGCATGAGCAGCCCCCCAGCCAAAGGCCTCACCTGGGGCCCTGGAGTAGATGGCGACAGAGCCGCTGACGAGGCCGGCGTACAGGCACCGCGCCTCGTACACCAGGCTGGTGACGGTCGACTTCTCCGGCGTGGGGAAGTGCTGAAGCCGGACCTTCTTCGAGCGCTGGCTGCTCTTGTACACGGAGATGCTGGAAGGAGCACAGGGCCGGCAGGGAGGCGCTGTCAGTGCTGCACGGGTGCCGTCTACACTCTGACGTGATGCTGGAGCAGACGATCGCACAAACCTCCCGTCCTCCATCCCCAGACAAATGGTGGGGGTTCCCCCGCCCTTCCCGACGGAGGGGTCCGTTTCCGGGGCTGCCTCGGCATCCTCCCGAGTGTCGTCTGGAGGTACGTGGGCCATGCACAGGATGCGAGACTCCACGTTGAAGCACTCCGTCACCTTAGGGCTGGAGCTCTGAAGGGCCACCACGGAAATCTGGCCCATCTGATTGGTGCAGCTGGCCACCTGACCGGGAGCGAATCAATGGGGTCAAAGGGAAACCAGAGGAGGGGGATAGCCCTAAAGTGGCGCCGCTCATATCGCCTTACAGCACAGGTGGGCTGCGGCCTTGAATTTCAGCAAGGAGCCAATTACTATTCACACAGCAGATAATGGCTCTGCTTTGAATGCAAAACTAAAACCACATCAGGGAGGCTGAGAGAGCAGCAAGGCAGCCTCGCATCACTGGGTCATGGGTTTGAATTCCACACCTGCTCTGTATGCGCCAATTTCCGGCAGGTTCCCCAGATTTTCCCCCACAGTACAGAAACATGCGGTTAACCGAAGCAGGGTCTCTAAATTGCTGACGGTGCGTGAGTGGATGTGCCCTGCAATCGACTGGGATCCCATCCAGAGGATCCCCAGCCTTGTGTCCTATCCTGCCTGCAGACTCCAGGCCCCTCATGACCCTGTGCTGGGTAAACAGCTGGGAGATGGATGACACTGCTTAATACCGCAACTGAAAGTCAAAGCGGTGCCTATGCATATAATACTTTTAGAGTAAAATTCCAGATTGGCCTGAAAATGCTACATAAAATGAGCAAATTGCATATTTCAGATGCATGCATGTTTGCAACCATGCTATAAAGAATAGAGATGAGGCATTGAGCAGTCTGGCCGCAGTCGCCGTACAGTATTCTTACGGGGTGGGGGGGGGGGTCACTAAGACCATTTAATGTGAAACACATCCTTTAGATAAACCGCTCGTGTTTGTGTAAGAGGAAGCAGGAAGTGCGGACAGTGGGAGGGCGCGGACCCCAATGAAAAGCCTCCCAGCTAAGAGCACTTTGCAGCCGTAAGTGGGACGTTTCTGGGTAACAGCCAGCAGAGGAGCTCAATTATTCATCCAGATCGCAAGGAATTATTCACAGAGATTGCAGGGCCGATCTGGCGAGCTTAACCCTTCGTTTGCCCTTGGAGAAGATGCCTACATAATATTAACAAAAACCGACGTCGGGATCTTACCACCTCAAATGTTACGCAGCCAAACAGAATATTCTGGGTGATTGGTAGCTAATAGGGCTGATTTTTTACTAGCACCGTGGTGTCATTAATTTGTACATCAGCATTTTCTAAGCACTAACCCTGAGGCAGAGGCCAATACCCAGCTTACAAAGTGGGGACATTCCCATTCTCTGCGCATACACACTCGCGCTCACACCGACGTGATTCTGGCTTCCACCATCTCCACGGCAACTGCTCTCACACAAACCTTTCCCACGCAGAGCCCCCAAGCCTGGTGCGGTCGGCAGACGGGACCTGGTGGGGGCCGGCGTGCGAGCACAGGGCGTGAGAACCGGTAGCACAGGAGATACGCTCACCCACACGCAGCCGTGGCCCATGGCCGGGGAGTCGGCGGTGCTTTCGCTGTTGTAGAGGGGCTCGGGGTTGTGGGCCGCGCATTCCACCTGGGGGGCGGTGGGGGGGGGCAGAGAAGCCAGCCGTCACCAAGAGGGAGGGATCAGTGCCAAAAACAAATGCAGTGATCCGATTTCTAAGCAAACAGTCCTGAAATAAATGACCATTAGCTCACAGCTGGAGCAGTGGGTCAATGAAGATTTAGACCTTAAACCAGCAACATACGATTAATGTTACGGAGATTTGCTTGGTTTGGATTATATGATGAAAAAACAAGAAAAATCAATATACCCAGAAAGTAAACATGAGTGCTTAAAGTTGCCATGGCGATAATACTTTTAGAACAGTAGAACAGAGGTGTTATAGCTTGTGAATAGCTGCCCGTCCTCTATATAAATCGGTGACTAAGAACTTGTGGCTCTAGGTGGGAGGGGCACGCCAGCGTCGCCATGGCACCCGACGGGCGGCCTGCCTTAAACTCCAGGAGCTTCGACATGACCACGGGCAGCTGCCTCAGAAGGAGCGGGTGCTTCCTGCGCGCCATCTGATTCCCGTCGTCCTCGGCGTAGAACCAGCCCAGCAGGTTGTCGTCTTCTGCGAGGGGAAGCGAGGCGGGGAGAAGAGAAGCTCAGTCCTGATACACGCAGATATACGCCTCCCGTTTGATAGATACATTTGCTCCTGAAAGGCTGGATAAGAGTAACTTCACTTTATAACTCCAGGACCCAAACGGCGATAGCAGCCCCAGTGCTACACAAATAAATGGAAGTTAATAAAATGAGGAGGTTTATAACAGATGGTGTATAACTTTATCTGCTGGCACCAGGCCATTGGCCCTCAATGATGATGCCATAAAAAGAGGACAGGCTCATAGGGAGAAACCAGACCCCTCTGCCCAAAGCCCCCCATGCCAAAAGAGAGGTGCGGGGGGTCAGCAAGGCACCCATACCGAGGCTCAGCTTGGCCATCTGCAGGCTGCTGATCCACGACTGCTTGGTGGCAGGGCTGAACGTGTTGAACACTGCGGTGAAGAACGTGGGCCGGCCAGACCTGCTGGGGCAGAGGAGCAGTTAATCACCTGTAAGTCAGACACCACATGGGGTCCTCGATAGCGGCGGGAGGGGGGAAGGGGGACGGTCACTCAGCATTCTGGGATAACAACATCGGAGGGGCCAGAGCTGGGTCTGCCACTGACGTGGATCGAAACGGACAAGAAAGTTCAAGGAATTAAATAAAGCCACATGGAGGTGAGAGTGATGTATGCATTTATGTCAGCTAGACAGGAATTCAGTGCTGAAGGTCACCACATGGAGATCAACATGCATGAGAAAGACGATGGGAATAAGCAGCAGAAAGGCCGGGGTAACCGGGGGTGACTCTCGTCACGGGAGACGGGGGCTGACTTGTCGTGCTTTCCAGGGAGTTGCAGCTGGATGCGACAGCGGTCTGCGGCCCGGATCTCCTCCTCCTTCTTGGCGATGAGCCGCTGGAGGCCGGACACCCAGTCCTGGGCTACGGTGGTGTTCACATTCTGCAGGGAGGGCAGGGGTCAGGCCAGAGGTAGGCGCGGAGAACCCGCGGAGAACCCGCGGAGAACACGCGGCGAACACGCGGCGAACACGGACTCCCTGGCTTTGTCGGGACTTGCTGTACAGCTCGTCTACAGCACATGCTCAAGACGCTGAGAATGTGGAAGGACTAACTTTACTTGGCTTGTTGCCAGTCGCGTAACTGACTAGTTCAATAACTGACCCATGTTGCTTAACTGACCCATGTGACCCCAAGGGTTCCCTCACCTGGTACTTCCCTTTCAAGCTGCTGATCATGCTGGAGATCTGGTTGACAAGGCTGAGGTCATGCACCAAGTTCTGCAGGTCTTGGTACAGCTGCCCCGGACCCACATACAGTTTATCTGGGAAGGAGGGCAAGGCAGACAGCTCAATGCAGTGAAAACTAACCTTCTACGTGCTGAATGAATACTCTCTGTCTGATAGAAGCCTGACTGAACCTGATGCCGGTTCTTTACAAGGAGTCCCGCTGACAGATTTTAAAGTCTTCCAAGCATAAGATACAGCCAAGGATTGTCAAAAAATAGGGGCAATCGCATTTCTGAAGAGCTCATGTGGTAATCCGTCGCACAAATGCCATGAAGTCTTGGCTGGGCCTTTGAAACAGACCCCCAGTGTAAGAAAACAGAGAGGCGCCAGTCAAAGCCACCTCAGGCACCTCGGGGGGGGGGGGCAGGTCATGGAAGGTGGGTGCTGAGCAAACCCACGCTTGCTGCTCGACTGCATAACCCCCCTCCCCCCTCTGTGCCAGGGGGCTCTGCTCACAGGAGGAGGTGAGGCAGTTATACGCCAGCGGGCATCTTTTCAGCATTTCCCGAAACCCGCATCAAGAGCAAGCAGGAGCGGAGGTGGAGAGCGAGTGCCACGGGACAAGCGGGCGGCTCGGAGATTCTCGTCCTTTATCAGCGAGAAATGGGATAGAACGGAAAGGCATGTAAAGAAAGGGGGGGGGAGAGGGATTAGTCAGGGAGGGTGACAGTCCTGCAGTTACTCACCCAGTCCAATGCGTTCATGCCAACAGTAGGGAGGGGGTAATGGAGGCCTTCTCACCACCACCTAATGTCCCACCCCCCCCCAACAAAGGCCCCCGCAAACCCTTAGGCACCAATGTGCCCTGCATGGTAACTGCCCCTCCCAGACAAAGAGGGCATTGTGGTCCCCTCCGATGCACTGTAGCACTGGAGTAGCACTCTGCTGGCTATGTGAGTGTCAGGGTGGGGGGTAAAGGGCCCCCCCCCCCCCACGGCGCAGTGGCTGATAAACCACCCCACTCCATACCGGGGGCCACCTTTGGTGGGGGAGAGTGCTCTCTGGCTGACTGAATCGTTGGCACCTGGATTCTGGGGACGCTATTGGCCAGTCTGAATGGTGACACTGCCAAGCCATGACAGGGCTCCAGTGGACTGCATGCCAGTGGCTGATCACATGACCAGTCACACTGGAATTGCTCACCACACATCATTACTTAAGAGACAGGATTGTACTCGGCGTCGCCAAGGTTCTGCTTTTGTCAGCCTAGGTGCCGTGTACACGGAGTCCAATCTCATTCTACGGGAAGTGCTGGTGTGGCCCGAGGAGGGCTGAAAGCTGGCCAGTCAGCCACCATACTCAGTCAGAGGGCGGCGGGACGTTCAGTGCTGCCCTTTAATGGGACCGTGGTTTGGCGCACGCCGCTTTAACAGCGGGACGTTCCCACATCAGCATTTCATAACGGGACAATAGCTGCCCGCTGCTGGCTCGGGCGCCGCTGCCATGGTGACGGGCACAGCGTTCACCCAGCCAGTGAGTAGCTATTCCGAGAACCTCTTTGTTTCCATTATAGCACTTCAGCAGGGAACATGCTGACAGGGAATGATTTATTTAAGGTTTCTGTTCACATTCGGGTGCTTGTATTTACAAATTTCCCATCTGAGCCATCAGTGCCGCTTATAACTAAAAGATAATTTGGGGATTAATTACCGTCGCAAAGCCCTACTGCTTTTTGAGCCAGCTAGCAACCACAGGCAGCTGCCCAACGTCCATCTAGGACACGCTTCGCCTTGCAGTCATGGGAAACGAGCGACACGTGTTTGCGGGACCCAGGGGCTCCATGTCAGGCCAAAACAAATGCATGTTGCAGAGGAAGGTGTCAGATTCACTTAGCTGCAGGACAGAGAATGTGGAGCATGGACACCACAAGCCGGTCACAGGGTGAACCGGGGGCCAGGATGCGAACATCACCCCCTTCTGGAAAAAGACGACTCATTAATTGGAGGCCGATGACACCGGACAGCTTTTGCCGAACTTCCAGCATCTGGTGACTAATGGCATCGTGAATTCCCATTGTGGTGGGGGGGGGGGGGGGGGGTGGAGTCTACTTCTGCCAAAGGTTAGGAAAAATCTTTGGACAGGATCAGACACGTCCTGCTGAACCGACAAAAGGCAAAAGTGCGGAGAGATGGAAAACCGAGCAGGGAGTCAGACATTCCGAGAGCCGCACGGAAACACCGGAATTTCCTTGTGCTGCAGCCAGTTTGCCCTTAAAACCAGCTGAGTGACACCAAAAGTCTCGCCTCCAAAATAACCGGACCTTCCCAGCCGGCGTCAATGTGTTTGTGCATGACAAGCAGTGTCCATCCATCCATCTATCCCTCCATCCATTCTCTTTCCAACTGCTTATCCCGGTCAGGGTTATGGGGGCCTGGAGCCTGGCAAAGGCAGCAGGGCACAGCGCCAGTGCGCCCCCTGGATGGGATGCCAGCAGACAATGAACAATTAGATGAATTCCTGTCTGCACACCCAAACTGTCAGTCAGTAATGCGACCTCCTCCTCCAGAACGTGGCTGCTTAGCACTGAGGTTTCCATACACAGCGTATGGGGCCCCAAATAGGCCAGGGTCCTTCGGAAAGGGTGTCGCGTGTCTTACCCTCCCAGTGACACCCCCCCACACTCTAAATGAGTCCCATTCCCCCATGCAGACAAGACCGTGGATCTGCAGAGGTGCCCCTGTATGAGGAAGGAAAATAAATGAGACATGTGTAGTTAAACTGTGATTTGTCAAGCCAGTGACTGCTGACAACACAAACACACACACCCCGGAATTACTGTCTTTCTAGGGAATTCCCCTAGACTTCCATTTACCATGATTAACAAATCTTAAATCCAAGTGACCAAAAAAAAAAAAAAAATCAGTTTATAGTTTTGTTTTGTTTCTGAGTAACATCTGGAAGAACGGGGAGTTTTATGGGGTCACGCGCAATGTTTTTCTGGCTCTTTAATGCGCATTCCTTGTGGGGACGTTTTCTCAAAATTCTGCCACATAAATACAGCGAGACCTAGAGACTCCGCTGACAGATTCTCGCTGGCTTGAGTCAGCGCTGCAAGGACCTGCCTCAGCTGCTGGGTCAGAGACAAGCCTCTCATCATCTGACTCAGGGTATCTCCAACGAGAACCTCAGTGGAAAACAGGAAGCAGTCTTGCAACACAGTCTGCGAAGAGCACATCAGAACACTCCTAATCTTACAATGAGTCATACTGAAATAAACCCGCATCCTGATTAGCTGTGACTATCAACGTCTCATGTAGAAAGCCCTGGTCATCCACAGCAACGTACTGCGGTGCTCGTCCGTACGCTGTAAACTATATCTTCAAAGTCTGTCACTTATCAATTAACAAAATCCGTCACCTAACAACATTAACAGGCTTCGATCTACCAGCATCAGATAAAAATGTTTTTCCAGAAAAATCCAGCCGAAAACCTGGGTGGATAAGATACTCATCAGGAATCAGGTTATCGAAGAATGCACTGCTCAAAGCCAGAAGAACCACAAATCCATAAAACACACACTGCAGAAATGCAAGACATTTCGAAAAGCTGCATTTTTTAAGCACCACTTAAAAGCCCTTTCCTGTTGACCAGGAAACAACGCTTCTTCTCTCAATGTTACACCAAACAACTCCGCGAAAAACGCCAGCGTTCAAGGCTCACGTTTTACACTAAAAACAGCCGCCGCATGACCCATGACCACAAATCATATGGCTTTCCCCGATATAGCCTTAAACTGTCCCGCTAGCCGGCTGAGGGAAACGCAGAGGAAAATTAAATCACAAGTCTGGTTCGCCAATCAGGTTTTTAAAGACACAGCTGTTTTAAAAGTCAGAGCACAGGCATGAAATACTGAAACACAGCCTGAGACGTCTTCCATGCAGATCCAACTGCACGGTGTGTGGTTCAGGGGCTTAGCCTCTACGCCTGTGATCAGAAGGTCGAGCCGGGCCTCAGCAGAATAGTCATGTCCTTAACCCCCAGTTTCATGGGAGCTGCTGTAGATGGCTGCCCATCACTGCTAAGCTTACTCTCACCTGTCTGTGTGTCACAGAGAGCAAGATGCGGCAGGTGAAAGGAGAACTTCCCCATAAAGTATTATTACGATTTGATATCCCATTAGGACCAAAAAAAAAACATCTGTGCAAATGCTCAGGCCCATTAAATGAAAGATGAAACAAAAATGAGCAAACCCTTCTATGTGGAGGGCTGCATTAACTCCATCCGCCCCAAGGACGCGCGTGTTCCACGGGGTGCAGTGGAGGGCTGCATTAACTGCATCCGCCCCAAGGATGAGTGTGTTCCATGGGGTGCAGTGGAGGGCTGCATTAACTCCATCCGCCCCAAGGACGTGCGTGTTCCACGGGGTGCAGTGGAGGGCTGCATTAACTCCATCCGCCCCAAGGACGTGCGTGTTCCATGGGGTGCAGTGTGCAGCCCGTGCCTCTACAGCAGTGTTTCCCAAGCCCGTCCTCAGGGACCCACAGACAGTCCACATTTTTGCTTCCTCCCAGCTCCCTGCCACATAGTCTACATTTTTGCTCCCTCCCAGCTCAGGAAGGGAACTAAAATGTGGACTCCAGTTAGTTAGACCCCAGTAGGCAACAGTTAGTTTTCTCCAAAGGAGTTTGTACAGCTCATAATTATCCACACCCGTTAATCCTTATATCTTTTTTTATTACTGGGGCAATTCCACAGCTCAACAGTAGGGGTGCCTTTGGGCGCCAGGTTTGGGCGCCTAAACCTTTCATTCCGAAACAGATTGGGACTGTGGCCTCGAATTGACACCTACTGGGCTTGGTGCTGACGACCAACTTCTCCACGGAGTGTGGCAGTGGGAATCGGCCGCTGTCCCCCACGTCCTCGCTGGAGCCGAACTCCACCACGTCCACCAAGCTCAGAGGTATGCTCCACTTCAGCAGGAACTTCTGCCAAGAGGGGGCACCAGCACTGCCGCTGTCCTGACTGCCCCTGCATGGCCACAGATACACGCCAAGGTTACTTCTCGAAAGTCAGACTGAGAGCCGCCGTCACTTTCTCTGAAAACGGCCGAGGGATCATGCTGATCTGGGGTCAGTTTACCGGACATTGGCCGTGGCGCACATCAGCACGTCGTTAAGCAGGAAGACCCGTCTCTCCTTGGTCTTCACCACTTCCCCGCGGTCCCCGTACACCGTCTCCACCATGTCATCGGAGCGGATCAGGTACCGGCTGCCAGACCTCAGGAGCTGGGGGGGGGGGGTCATTTTCAGTCTGGTGTAGTACATCGACTTATCAAAGTACGAGAAAAAAAAACTGGAAAGACTATTTCAAATAGAGAACATTTTTAATAAGCAAATTTACAACCAACTCTGCTCATAGTTTTTTACTCATTTGCATAGATTAATATATCCATTACGGGGCAGTTTCCCACCTAACGTCACTAGGCCATCTACTGGCCAAACTGGTTTCACACCCAACCCTCTGGCTGAGGAGCTCCCACCACCGCGCAGGAGGGGAAAGGGGTAGTTGGGATGTCAGTGCCAATAGGGTACTGTGTCACAAGTGGATGGGTTTCCGTGGAAACCGTGTCTTCAGGCTCGCAGTAACTAAAAGCCAAAGCGGAGGGGTGCTGCCTGGGGGGCTGCGGCCCCGCCTGTATTTAGCCGCGTGGTGGGGGCACTGCCCGGCTTTGCCTGCTGCCACGGCACCTTGTTGAGGTAGCGCTCGTTCATGGCCTTGGCGATGTGCCGGATCTCGCAGCGCTGGTCTGCCTCTCTTTTACGCTCGTTCAGCTTGTCGGACAGGGTCTCCAGCTCCGTCAGCGCCATCTGCAGGGGCAGGCGGTCCGCGTGGCCCACGGGGGTGTTCCTCAACATGTCCTGGAATGGCGTGATGCAGAAGGATGGGTCATTCAGGGTACACTCCCGACCTGACCCAGGGGTCCCGCAGGTTACACCAGGAAAGGGGCTCTGCCTAGCACACACACACACACACACACACACACACACTTCCATAGGCTTTATCATTTAAATACATTCTAACAGAACTACCTACACAACAGATTTCCAGCAAACTTTCGTCTGTGAGTGTAGAGCTCCCCCTGCTGGCCAATTCCACCTGGTCATCTGTTCCAAAATATCTGTATTATCCATCCATCCATCCATTCATCCATCCATCTACCCATCTTCTGTAACTGCTCATCTTATTCAGGATCATGGAAGGTCTGGAACCTATTCCGGTACCTACGGATGTGTCCTTAGTATTGCTTCATATTAATACAATATGTAAATATGAATAATATATATGTATTAATATAATTCATACAAACTTCATGCATAATGTTAAAGCAAAAGTGTTTTATTCAGTACAGCGGCCCTGTTGGGGGCGGGGCATGGGGACCGGAGGCAAGGCTCCTTCCTACCTGCAGCAGCAGTATAAACTGTGGGAACCTCTGTATGGGTTTCATCATCAGCCCGTAGAGGGTCACATGGTCACTGCTGCTGTCCTGGCTTTGCTGTGGGGACAGGTAGGGGGCGTGAGTGAGGTTCTGGGTGGTTTGAAAAAGCAACACACGTCCATGGTTGTTTCTACACTTTCATGACAGAAATGTCTGTGGGTGGATCGTCAACGCTACAGCCTGTCTTGTTATTTCAGTCCAGCTATTTCTCTCACCCCTGCCGAATCGACCAACCAGCCATCGCCACCCACGCTAAGTCCCCTCCTTACTTTGAGGAATTCCAGGAAGGGCGGTTTTGAGGCGCACGTTTTCTTAATCACATCCATGGCCAGGCTGAAGTTGTTCACGTACTCGCTGTATGCATCCAGCACCATGGACTTGGAGAACTGAAGAAAGGTGAGATCACAGAACATCACAGGAGAACCCAGGGGATCACGATGCTTCCAAGATGACAAAAACCCAGCAGCTGAAACCCTGAATAGATCCCTTGACCGCTGGACACAGATTACCAGCACCTGAAGCTCAACAAATGAGCCAGACCCAGAACAACAAATCCAGGAAGTGGAAAAGGCAGGTCACTTCCTTTGTCAGGGGAGGTGAGTGTTGCTAAGCAGCAGGGTACAAGGGCAGGATACACCCTACTGCTGACAAATCTGGCAGCGAGTGCCAGAAGGGAGGGAGACGGTGCCTTTGCCAAGATTGCCAGCTGAAACACCCACTTCTCATACCTGCAGGGAACCACTGGATTTCTTATTAACTTATTTTCTTTATTGAC
This sequence comes from Hyperopisus bebe, assembly GCA_026777045.1. Lineage (NCBI taxonomy): Eukaryota > Metazoa > Chordata > Actinopteri > Osteoglossiformes > Mormyridae > Hyperopisus > Hyperopisus bebe. The sequence continues at coordinate 22,549,689 of JAODJW010000026.1, read as the reverse complement.
TGAATTATTTTGCTTAAAAATCCTGATGGAGGAGGTTACCAGCATTCAAAGACTGCAGCAAATAATAAATGAAAAATATAAATTCTTTTCTCACTATTACAGTGAAACACAAAGCAGAGGAACATGACAAGTGGAGACGTAGAAGTTCCTCCGACAAGTTATTTCCTCACGCAAGGCAGGAAAATAACAATCAAAGAAGAGAAATGTGAGTTTCTGTTCTGAAACGGAAAGTCGTCCGAGGCGTCTTTCCACACTGCTTTAATCAGGCGGGCTAATGAAGCCACATGCCCCCCCACATACGCTCCCCAGGTCGTCGCTTAGGACTCACAGAGGCCACGAAGACGTCGCCGATCATCTCGGAAGCATCCCACTCGGCCACGCGGCTGGCCAGGGCGATCTGGAACAGGGCGTGGCACTGCAGGATCTCCCGTACGCGGCAGAACGTCACCTTCAGCTTCCTATCGCTCAGCAATCGGGGCTCCATCTCTGACAGGGGCTTCTCATAATGCTGATTAGAGGAAATGTGACCCCACCCACATGATGACCACCAAGAAGTAATGCCCACCCCCCATTCATGCAGCCATAGAGCTAGAGCCCAGACCCACAGGCCAAAGATTTTTTTTTTTGTGACAAGATTGACTTCATGCGCTTGAAATTCTAAGAGTGGTCACCAGGTGGCACCACTTGCAGTTTTATGTTTGCTGACAGGTTCAATGGTAGCACATGATGTGATCCATATTCTTAGAGACAGACTGTAATAAGTCCACAGTCATGCAGCAAAGCAACAACAGTTTCCTCAATAGAGGTGAAAGGGAAACTCGAAAAACAGGCATAACATGTCACAATGTTTCTGAAACACTGAAGAGTAAGTAACAGTAAAATGTCCCACACACCATCAATGACACTTTTACTGCATGACAGCTGTAGTGCAGAACAACCGTACCTCTAAAATTCGCTTAAGGGCATCCAGGTAGTTCTTCTCGCTCTCCAATATCGACCCCAGAATGTGTCTCCTCACCATCTACCGATGAGTACAGACACACGGACCACAAGTGTGAGGCGGTCTATACCAGTTTACGCAATTCATGACGAAAGGTTTTAATATTTAAATTTGTGACACAATGCAAGTGTTTGGGTCGTCTTGGGTTGAGGTGATGCCAACAAATGTGAAGTGCTGTAAAGCCCAGGACGACCTCTACACAGAACAACCGGTTTCACCGCGATCGGATATACGTTTCTTAACGTAGACAGCGGAGACTCATGTCTCCTACGGAGGACAAAAATGAACTGCTGAGTCTTAGGGGGACAGGACCACTGACCAAAACCATGAGAACCCAGTGAGAGAGAGGCGGGTACCTGCTGCGGTGTGAGGCCTTGGGGAGCCGGGCACAGCTCGGGCTCCACGTTGAAGCACTCGACCTCGATGAAGAGGTCGCCCTCCTCTTCCAGATTGGCCGACTTGCGGTCTGGAGGACAGAGCAGGGGCCGGCTTGATGGCACGGACGTCACAGCGGCACCGTCATGGCCGATGCGAGTAGGGGATCCTTACCTTGATGGAAGGATTTGGTTTTAATGAAGGACCGGCCCTTCTTCACGGCCGCTTTTGTTTTCTCTAAGCCGTCTTTTGTTCCCTCTTTCGCCGCCTTGACCAGCTTCTGCATCTTTGGTCACAGCCAGCGTGGGAACAGGAGAGAGACATACCACTTCATAAAATGGTCACCGCTCACGTTCACTAAGTGGGTCAAAGGTTACAGTCCGGGGTAACCGGCAGCACAACATGAGTCAGATGGCAGATCATGTAAATACAGAGCTCAGCGTAAGCTTTCCCTCTAAGATTTGTGGGAAGTTACTCCACTGCTCTGACTGAACCTACGCTTGCTCATAGTGCCTCTTGTTCAGTAAGTGGCAGTTACTCAATGCCTAGGGACAAATCCGTCAGCTGTCAGAGTTGGCCGATCCGGGACAGAATTCTCAGCTCGGATAATGATAATGACTCTCTAGGAAGACAGGAGGCAGGCTTGCTGGTCTCACACAACTCTGTAATTTGCCCCAGAGTGACAAACAGGGGGCACGTTCCACCCTGCCTTTTATAGCCAATAACAAGCCTGCAAATAGCCCTCCACCCCGCATCCGCGCCTGTCATTGACAGCCAGTGACGGGTCGCTGAGTGGTGCTCCTGTGGGGGACAGCTGCCCTCTCACCTCCCACCGCTGACACACCAAGCTGCACGTCTTTACTGCCGGAAACGGGAGGAACTGCGTCTCCCTGCAGCAACGCGTTACAACACTCAAGTCTGAACATGGTCACACGATGTATACAAAAGAGATGGAACACAAAAAACAAAGACTGATATAAAATGTAAATTCAGAGACCCCAACCCAGTGCAGCAAGGGTTCTGAAAGCCGGACCCAGCCGGACCCAGCCAGACCCAGCCGGACCCAGCCGGACCCAGCCGGACCCAGCCGGACCCAGCCAACAGAGCGTCTTATGAATCAATATGATTAAAATAAAAAGGCTTAACGAGGTCTGAAGTACAAAAATACAATGTAGAACTAACCAAACTTTGCACACACATAACTCATCATCTCCCCCCCCCCCCAATGGCAGTCAAAATAATCAGCGAGCATTAAACGTATCCTGTTATTGCTATATATTGATGTCTGTGTCGAAGGTTATTATTAATTCATTAAAGTTCATGAATTTGTTCCGGACCTCCTGACTTTGAACAAGAATCTGATGCAGACCTTTAATCAAAAAGTTTGAGAACCCCTGCTGCACAGGATCAGCAGCATAAAAGATGGATGGATGGATGGATGGATGACGCATTTGCTTATAAGAATACTTGGCACAGAACCTTGGATTTAACCTGACAACCCGCATGACAAAGTCCTTATACACAGTGTTACCTATTCCCTATGCCACTAGCCACCTGTGACCCTTCCAATATCTGCAGCAGCCGCTGCCGTACTGGCTCGCCATCGCCCTCTGCTGGGCTTTACCTTCCGCTCGTGCTTCTGCCTGATCTGCTGCAGCTCGACGGCCCCCACTGTATTTGCCATGAGATCTTTCATCTTTCGCTCATAGTGCTCTTTCAAGCGCGTCAGATCTTGGGAGTGCTGGGGGAGAGCAGAGCGGAGTTAGCCGGCACCGCTGTGTGGAGGCGGGGGGGGGGGGGGCGCGGTGAAGCGTGGGTCCCAGA
>JAODJW010000026.1:22517729-22530545 GCA_026777045.1 Hyperopisus bebe | reverse complement strand
AGAATTGAAAAATATAATGATCGTGTTGCTCAACCAAAAGCTATGCCCTTGACCACAGGTAATTAAAATCTCAAACATTTCACACTCACTACAACTGAAAGAATTGTATGAATGAATTTTTTGAATAAATCATAAACATTTGTACATTTTAATTATTACTTATATGGTAAGTATAAGACTTTTGGTTCTTGTTTTAATTGCCACTGAGTATTGTACTTAATTAGCTGTGGTCCTTTAAGTAAAACACAATTTGACTCACAAAGGAACCAGTTTACTGAAAAACAAAGAGGCATTCAAGGAAGGTGGCTATTGAGTGTGGAAAATCAGTAGCTATACAATCCATTTACTATAAATAGGGAGTATAACACTTTTTGTTTACTTGAAGTTTAGCAAAAAAAATAAATCATAAAAAATGTACTTCATAGGCCTTTTAAACAACAAAGGGGATCAGAGCTAAAGGACATCAGCTAAACAATCAGGGGACATTGTAACATTGTACACTTCTACATTTACAAAGACACGCAAAAACTGAGCATTTTAACAAAACAAGGGCGGTCTCAGATGAACCCCTTTTTCATGAAGTATTTAACAACCCAGACCTGTGCCTTCAGGACACACCCCACATTTTTTCATGCCAACTGTGGGTGAGAGGGGAGATCGCCCTCTCATCGCACGTGCTTCCTCTGTGTGCAAAACACCACAATGAAGCAAGTACCCAGCTTTGTACTGATGGAGCGGGGGCAGTCTGCAATCTATAGCATGGTTCCTCTCATGTCCCTTGTGTAACATGTAACATCTGATAAGAACACTGGGGGTATTTGCCATGACATATCGACCTGTTATTTGCCATAAATAGACCATAGAATACTGCAATAATTGAATCTGTTAAATTCTCCTATGGCCAGCTACAATACATGGCAACATGATAATCAGTGAAAAAAAAACAATTACTGACCTTTAATATGACAAATATCATGTTGCAGTCATAAGATGTGACATGTGCTGCAGCCAGCAGAGTGACTGTCACCAGGAAAAGTTAATTGTCGAGTTATTCCTCTTAAATCACATGGCGGCTTTGGGTTACAGCAAAATCAGTCCTTGTTCTTTGATAAATTTAGCAAAAGCACCTTATAAAACCAAAACATACACAGAAACATGAGTAATTAAACTGCACACCTCTGGTCAAAAACCTACACTATATGGACAAAAGTATTGGGTCACCTGCCCATTACACCCACAGGAGCTTTTATGACGTCCCATTCTAAATTCATAGGCGTCAATATGGAGTTGATCCCCCTTTGCAGCTATAACAGCTGCCACTCTCCTGGGAAGGCTTTCCACAACATCTTGGAGCATATCTGTGGGAATTTTGGCCCATTCATCCACAGAAGCATTTGTGAGGTCAGGCACTGATGTTGGGCGTGAAGGCCTGGCTCACGATCTCGGTTCTAATTCATCCCAAAGGTGTTAGATGGGGTTGAGGTCAGGGCTCTGTGGGGGCCAGTCAAGTTCTTCCACACCAAACTCACCCAACCATGTCGGTATGGACCTTGATTTGTGCACTAGGGCATGGTCATACTGGAACAGGAAAGGGCCTTCCCCAAACTGTTCTGGCATACCTGGAAGCATAGGTCCAAGACGTCTTGGCATAAATTGTGCCTGTGGCTGTAATGGCCAGTGTCCCAATCCTTCCCGATCCTTTCCATGTAACATGGAGATGTGAAGCACTAGAAGTTTCATACAGGAACATTCTACATAACAGGCAGAACAACATTTTCCAAAATTAAAGAAATGTACTGGGGTCCCAGAACAATATTATATATATAAAAACTTAAATATATGAGCAATTTAAAAGATGACATATGACAGACCAGTAATTCAAGTGCAACATAACAGCGATGAGGACCTTGCAATAACACACGCTGTGGTTACAGAATTAATTCAGCAGATGTTTTTTTTCCGTTTCCTCTTTTTCCATTTCGCTGGTCAAATGCAAAACATATCCTTTGAAGGAAGAAGTCAAAGGGCATGTTCAGTTAAGAATTAAGTTAAGCTGAGCACAACAGAATGACATAGAAAGGGGCATCCCGAGGTCATCAGTACGTCAGGGCATTGAAAAATGCCATTTACGTTTAAATAAAAAGAGAAAAGGCTTTTTCACGAGGCAGACACTCAAGAGCCAAAACCCACTAAAAAATGCCGTCGACAGATACTCATACCCTAACAGAAAAACGGGATACTTTGTTTAACACTTGGTGGTGAATGTGAGATCTATACGTCGCTGCTGCATGGCTAACTGTGCAAATGCGTTTGCATGTTATAATCTAAACACCTTCCAAAAAAACAGAAGTTCAAAACCCAGATAGTCATGCAAATACCTGGCTTCTGAAACCAAGATAACCCTGGGGAACCCACGGGGTCATATACAACCCTTCCTTTTATTTCTGCCTTACTTATTTTTACAAAACAACTGTTTTTGAGTTCACTGGGTCTGTATGATCATTTTAGCCAATGGACATATTTTTCCTATAACGATAAGGTGGTCTGGGTTCCCCAGGGATAAACTCAGATCAAAAATAAACACACCCACAGCTTACAGGTGCAGTGCAGACCAGCCTTCACAGGTAGGCCGAGACTTAACGCTTCATCACTTCCTGGCCAGACTAACTGGAGTGGGGCTTGTTGGCCCCGGTACCCGCTCCTCTCCTCTTTATGTCATGGTTTGGTTCTTCCCTGAAGTTCCAGTCGACTGGTGTGAGAAGCTGCATGGTCTTCTTGTGTGTCCAGATGGGGTTGATTATGACAGTGAGCAGGGCCAGACCAGTGAAGTAGAGCAGGCGGTGGGGGAGGGCCAGGTTGAGCGCCATGCCGTCCCAGTGATGCCAGCTCACCCACCACATGTAGTAAGTCAGCACCATGCGACAGTGAAACATGTGGATCATTATCCACTGGTTGATCTTCCAGAACAGCGTGTGGGCCCAGCCGGCCTGTGGGAGAGACAGCAAGAGCTCAGTTTCGGAGAACAGCTACGTTTTAAACGGGGAAAAAGGCTGAGAGAAAGCCCCTGCTCCTTCACAGAACACAATCCAGAGCATTTCAGGAATCACAGTAAAAGAGAAGCCTGCTTCTCATAGGTTCCCCTTTCCCCAGATTTGCCCTTCCAAAGGATAATGAACAATGAACATCCATTGTTCACTTTCAGGAACTCGGTTAATGAAGTTCCAGGAATCTTGGTTTCCTGTGAGTTAATGGCAGAAGAAGGGTTCTCTTAATCACAGGCGTTAGAGTAAATGATTTAATGGGATGAGTACAAAGCAGAAACACATCACAAATTTGCTGTCAATGACCACAGGGATCCAACTACATCAAATTAACAGAAAAAAAAAACGTAGAACACTGGTTACCCTGGTTACATAAAGTTAAATCTCATAGTTATGAAGCAATGTCTTAAGTAATATCTAGACGACAAATATTCTCCTTCACTTTATGGGATAGAAATGAAGGTAAGCAAAGGTCTATTTATTTGTGCTTCTTCTGAGGAAATGAAACGACAGGCCATAAAAGCAGGAAATGCTCTACCTTGAGGAACATCCAGGAGATGCAGGTGAATGGGGTGCTCATCTCCAGGAGAAGCGTCACCATGGGGAGGAAGTGACCCACAGAGTCCCACACCACAGCTCCCATATACCCAGACAAGGCGAAGAAGTGGTGTGTGGCCAGGGGTAGGTCCAAGGTCCTGAACGCCACGTTGGAGCTGTGCAGCGCCACATTCTCGAAGAGGAAGAAGCCCGTGGCCGTCAGAATGTTAAACCAGGACCAGTCCTCCTGGCCGGCCACTTTGTCTGCAGACAAGGCGCTGTCCTGGGTGAGTGTCCAAAGGCCAACCATCACGCTCTGGACCCCAAACACAGCCCGTGTAGCCGCCAGGTCCCAGAACACCTTCTCCTTAGCCAACAGGAGGCTGTACGTCTGGAAGCAGGTGGCCGAGACGATGTGGGAAAGGAGGAATACCACACTGTAAAACGTGAAACCCACACCGATCAAGGCATAGCGCACACCCAGGGAGGAGTACTCCATGGCGAACACGCTGGGTGGAGGAAAACCATCTTCATCAGATGCCATTTTTCCTGCGTCACTCCCTTTTTATACCAGGAGGACTTAAAGATTTCCGGTTGCTGGCCTGTTAAACAAATGAAGTATTGGCATTGTTTTCACTGTGGCAGAAAGTTGTTCTAGTACATCAAGGGGCTAATAAATGATATGTTCCACGACACATTAAAAGCATCCAACAAGGTCGTCTAAGTCCCCTGGCTACGGATACGAGGCTGAAAATGAGCATTGGGATAATGTTTTAAGAGGTGTTCCTGTTAACTGGTGGTGGCAGATTCATCATTTTTGGAAAAATGAAATAAAACTGTAAATATTCGAAAAAATAAAAATATACACTTGAAGAGCAGCTTGTCACCAGTTAACAGGATTAGTACCATATCAGCCGGGACTGACTACGGCAGCTCGCGACTTGCTGTTTTAGCGGGCCATAATACTTCGAATAATTCAAACTGACAACAAACTTCAATGAAATATTCATTTAAAAACATCAATACATACATAAAATCACGACCTCGTCCATCCAATGTATATGATTATATACGTACGCGATTATCATAAATAAGTAAATAAATATAAACAAACGCTCCTATATATTATACGTGACAAAAGAGAAGATATAGGAATATTGATTGACCCAATAACAGACGTACAGATGTCAGGTCACAAAACGAGAAAAATATATTTCACGCTTTAACTCTTGTCACCTTATTTTGAGATATGCCACACTGACGAAGGACGTACAACGCAGAAAGAGAAGCATTTCCAGAATGTTGTAAACACGACCACGGTAACGCGAACTATTACGACCAATTAAAATACGCATACATATAATCGCATACGCATTTTAAAAGAACCGTAACAGGAAAACAGCCACATACCACAACTTCTGCTAAACCCAGCGATAAGTACAAGCTCCAGCAACGCTATGAGTTTACCCGATTTTATCACGTGACTTTGATTTTGATCACATGACACCCACGAAATGCGTGCTACCAAAATCATTGTAATACAAGTGACTTAGCATTTTTGGCTAAAGTCTAGTTTACGCTTCACTTTTCCGCGTGCGCTTTCATGCTGCAGACGGTTTTGCGCGCGGCATACAGCAGTGATAATCCACCAGACCAGGAGAGGGCAGATGTGTTGCAGTAAACAGAAATACAAGCAGTGCAGTGAAACGGGTAAACTTTTGTCAAGTTTTACAGGTTATAGTCAACCAGAGTTGCCAACTACGACGCATCTGGCGTGACACTCACGGAAGAAATCTATTTTAATCCATTATAAACCTAAAATTAGCTACATCAAAGACGATGTGGAAGATATTTACAAGGTAATAAAACTGTTACATACGGGTAATTTGTGTGTGCGGACTTGTCTCGAATTGGAAATCTCACGCCAGCCGGCTGACCTAAGTTGGCAACCTTGCTGTCAAGACATTTGGGCGGTATTACGTTATTCTGAAATTTTTTACGACCCCAACACCCCGCTGGCGAATTTTATCGCCAAGATTTCAAAATGCTGTAATAGTACTACTTCTTAAAATATCGTATACCGCGGTATAATGTTTTGAGAGTATGACAAAGTAGATACCGATACCTCCTACCCTCCTCTTCCAGATGACGAAATTTATGTCCCTGCGTTCACAACCGAAGACGCCGGCAGAAAAGTGTGAATTGACCTTAACCTCCACCTCTCAGCCGCTTATCCAGGTCAGGGTCGCCTGCTGCCACACTCACAACTACATAATATGCGCACTTTAGAGACGCCACTTGCTTAAGTTTATGTATTTGGGAAACGTTCAGTTCAAACACGAGGAAACATAAAAGAGGAGAGATTCGAGCCCCCAACCTTGTAGGAGTGGAGGTGTGAGGTAAAGTGGTAACCACAGGCCTTCCGCTTTGACTATTAAGTACGACTGTTTTTATTAGGAGTGAACGTGAATAATACAATAAAGTGCACAGTATAATTTCCCATAGTTTGATATGTATGTTAGACATGTTAAAATATAGTCAATTTTAAAAATACCATACACAAGTGCTGTAGTTATTAGGCGCCGCCCGGGCGCATTTCTCCGTAATGTCTTCTGGCTCGCGAAAGGAACGTGCTCAGGCACGTGTCGCGAGCATCCACCATATTGCTCTTCATTGCTTATAGAGGTCTTTTCAGGCGTAATGGCCTTTTTCTAAACATGGGTTATAGGGCAGTGTTAAATCTGCGTTACTACCGCGCTGTAATTAAGGATATTGGTGTGGTTCAGGCTGGAGACATTCTGGACTTCAGACAAAATGTAGTTTTACACACCGTTTTCAGTATCGAAAGGCCCCTGTAAGGTAGACTACCGGGCCCTTTGAATCTGCCAGGGTAACCATTCCCGTACTGCATTCCTGGGTGTTGGTTAATCGCAAAGTGGCCGTAATACACTTATTATGAAGCTAAGTTTAGTCGAAATTAAAAAAAAAAACGTCTTATAGTTTATGTAATTTCCTGCAGTAACCGATCAAAATAATGATGAAAATGTATACAACTGCATTAAAACTTAATACCTTTTATACCCCAGAAATACATTTATATTTTTCTTACAGAAATGCATGCCATCATTTCAAGATGGAAATGATGCTTCGACAGAGTATGATATTGCAAGTAGTAGCAGTTACAATTTTACAGTACATATACTAAAATATATGTGGAACAAGAGTGACACAAACGCATTTAGCATTTTCTTTAAAAATTTAATTGCAGAAATATTTACAGATGAATAGCAGTGCTTTAACTATTTAAAGAGCCGGATTCATAAAAACATGAAATGATGCAAAACACTTAAAGCACAGTAGAATAAATCTATAATGACTGTAAAATTGAAATGTAAGACCTGCTGGTCATATTCAAAGCTAAAATGACAAATAAACAAACAAATAAATTAAGTGGCATATAGATAAAATATTTATTCTAAATGAAAACATAAAAACTCATACATTCAGTATTAGTGTCTTGCATGCCGTCATGATGACTCATCAAAAGTAATGCAAATTATATAGTTCAAATAATTAAAACACAAGCAAAAAAGTTTGATTTAAACTAAGCATATATTTATATATTTCTATATTTGTCTATATTTCTTTACAAATTATGAATTTTTGGCATTTATATTCATCTTTATTGATATGATATTCAAGAATTGAAAATAGTTTTACTAAACATCTACCTTTTACTTATTGTTTCACATTCCATGATCTAGGAGGTGGTGTACATTTGTCCAGATGGTAACTGATGTTTAATCAGAAAAGAAAAAAGACCAAAGCTCTTCCTCTCTAAAAGCATTTTATATGGACTCGAGTTGAAATGACTATCACTGTAAGTTTGTGCACATATCTCAGCACAATGAATGTATCAGTAATTGCATTAGAAAAAACAGAACCATGGTGAACACATTATTTGGTCTGCATCTGAACTTGTATACCGGTAGTTGAGTGAATGGCAATTGTATAATTATCCGCTCATATAGATTCTCAGTGGGTGAAGCTTAACAGTATATTCTGATGCTTTCTACAGAAGACTATTATTGCTAAATATGCACATTCCCCTGATTTAATCAGCTTTTTCCTGTAACGTTCAAAGAGCCACCCATTTATACACTACACACAGTATATAGCCAAGGTGAGGAGAATAAAATAATATAATGAGAACTATATTACAGCAATTTTCTGTTTTCACCCTTGCCGATAAATTCTGCCAGGCACAGCTAATTTTACAGTAAAATTAGAGCTATGTCGGTGGGTTTAATGCTTATTTTTAGCATAAATATACTAGAAGTACTTGAGTATTAAAATGCCTTTGAGAGGAAAGATCTTTTCCGTAAAATAAATGATAACTTGTAACATATAAACATTATACACATTTTACACTGGCACAGAAAAGCGCGCAGGATGTCAAACACAGTGCAAGAATAAACGTAAAGACCAGCTCCAACGCGAGAGAGGAGAACAGTGGTGCTGCATTAAACGGAACAACCAGACAAATAAACACGCTCGACAGGTCCACGTCACACCCTGCTCTGTGTCCGTCAAAGAGCAGAAGCCTAAATAAAGTGGACGGCGACCCCTGGGTGATTTTTTCCTAACCGAAAAAACAGGAAAACTACATACTGTATGGCACAATATATCATCAGGTTATGCAGGTATGCACAGTTTTTAACTCTTTACAGCCCTCTGTAGCTACATCCTCTGTATCGCACGATGATTATTATATGTATACATTGTAAATAAGAGGACACTAAAAAGACAACATCCTTTCTGCATATCCTATCCTATTCCTGTATCATTTTCCCATTACAATTAGTCTGATCCCCAGCTACTCACATGAACAGATATTGAAGTCGAGTTGGAGTAAAAAGGGCTAAAAGGTGCTAATCTTCAGGAACTTTGGATTTCGTTCATTTTATTTGATTTTTTTTCGAGCAAATGCGTGTGCAGCAAACCCAAAAGAGGACAGGAATGTCCTGCTGCGGCACGACCCAGACAATTGCCATGTACACTCTGGCCTAACCTGCATGTGTGAAATGAAACGACTAATAGCGGATTACCCTGACCTGACTAATGACGACAGGAAGAACGCATCTCAGCCCTTTCTAGCATGCCTCGGCAGCATGATGCATCAAAGTGCTCGGGTTTATAGCAGCTATTTGAATGGCCCAGCAGCTTGGCCATCCGCCCCGGACCACAGGTTCTGATCTATCCCTCGAATCATGCAGTCATTAGTGCATTTCTGCATTCAGTACGGACTCTTGGTACTGATAATGAAAACCCTGTGTTATGACACAAAAAATGATTGGCAATTTATCACGTTGGGCATGCTTCTCTGCGTATCTATGAATGCAGAGTCAAAAGCATTTAATGCAAGCCACCCCCCCCATTCCATCCCAGCCCTTGTTCTACTGTCATTGAAAATGTATTGTTAGGCTGTGTTAAAAGTGCATTATTTTTTTGTGGAAATGTCCTCATCTGTCATTCGCGATTTTCTTTATCACATCATCAGGTTTATAATACTCACTCTTCCCTGACATTACAGTTGTTTAGCGAAAACTAAAGCTCGTCTGATGCCTGACTTATGACTTCTTGATTGTTTGCTTTTATCTGGCAAAACTTTTATTCCTATTCAGATATAACAGCTTAAATGAGTTACATTAAGGGCAATTCTCCATCAGTATTTAACGTTCTTATTTTTCAAACTTTAGATAATTATTTTAGGTTTAATATTTCAATCTTTAAGGCACCGAAAAAAATCTCTCATCTGTACAATTCATATTTACAGCACAGCTTGACTTTACCATAAATAAAAGCAAATGTGAAGAATTAATGGCATATGAAAAAATATACATAAATACTCTGACACGCGTTGACTTCAACTAGTCAATCAATTTTCCATAAAATAAAAATTTCTCCATTTTTTTTGATCCCCTAAAATGCCGGTAATCATACGAAATAAATTCTGCGGCAACAGTCGGTTCAATTTTGGTTAAATTCTGTGGGGATTGTTGCAAAAGCTTTAATCTCCATCTCTGCACTCACAAAATAACATGGCTGATGTAAAGTTTTATTTTCACAAAATGCTCAGGAGTAATTATGTGCCAGTATTAGGACTGATATTTCCGCTTGACTATCAGGTAAGTGACACTGAACGAGAGCTTAGGATAAATGATTAATGTACACAGTTACAGTAGACTCAAATATAACGTATGTACACAAGATGTTAACTTTTCGCTGTCTGTGCAGCATCTCTGCAAAGTATTATGTGTATAGAGCTTTGATAGCAGCAGATGTTTGGTCCTGGACATAAACGCACAGTCTTTGCATGTTACAGAAACGACTGCATGTCCAAGGTTTGATCTACATGATGTTCCGAAAAGTCCCTTGATGATAACAGGTCTCACATGGACGGCTTAGTGCCCACTTATACCTTCTGTCATTTTTGGCACAGTTGTTTATGATTACATCTTGGCTATGAGCATGATTTGGGGTTCAGACACAGTCCTAGAAAGCTTCATCGATGATCTGCCTCTATTGAAATGACTCACGCATGGGCCTTATCTTTGAAAATACCTGAAAATTGGAAAGGGAAAACAGAACAATGGCCCTTTAATTTATTAATTCCCTTGAATTTTTGTTACTTTATTTTTCACAGATTCTGCACCTTGTGGCCCATACATTCATAGGCATTTTTGCTTAAGTTTGACTTTAAGGCTGTCTGGTAAATTAAGCACACACTTACAAAAATGGGGGACTGGATTAGGTTACATGAGTGGATAATTATATTTTAATCACAACTGCATTATTCCATTGTAGACAGCCCATTGTCAGCCATTAAGCATGACAGCTAGAACTGAAATAGTCACATGACTCTACACGGAGTCAGAACCCAAGGAGCTGACCGGTAAAAATTCATGCCTAAAACCCTTACCAGCCAGTGATAGCAGAAACAGAGTAACACCCACACGTCTCACACAAGGCAGATTTGTGATTTTCCAGGATACACATGTTGATGAATCTGATCAGAACTGAGACCTCCTAATATTAGTCATTCACACCGTTGTGGCCCTCTCAGCTTAACACACCATTCCAGTACACAGTATGTGAAAATAATTTTTTTAATCTGTATAAAAACATGCAACCCAGGGCACAAGACTAGCAATTAATCCAAGTATGAAAGATGTGAGGCCGAGTGCCTCCGATGGCTGACTGATGATGTCATAAAACACACAAACAGAGGGGCTTTCCCATCAATTCTCACACATGCTTAGAGTTTATGCAATTCCCTGCCCCCATACACTGTACTGATTCTCGGCAGTTCCGAGGGATGGCGTAAATATGACAGCAGATCAGCGCAAAAGGAAAAGAAATGGTGTTTGAATCAAGGCCTAAGGGTCTCTCGGATCAGAACTCAGCAGTACTTGCATTATGGGCCTTTTGCAGCAGGGCTGGTGTGATCACCAACGACCAGGTGCATGTGGTCACCTGTATGTAAATCTGTCTGCACGAGCAGGTGCTGCCAACATCCGGATTAGACGTATGACGTGCGCCAGTATTGTCACTTTGCACTCGTCCATTGCCACACAGTGACCATAAAAATCATAATGCAACGGACAAAAACATTGACATGAACACTAGCTAGACAATTTCCTCTGCCAAAAAATAAACTCTTTACAGATGTATTTGTATACGAAATGAACAAATTCCGCCATTCAATTTGTGTGGCTTAAATTGTTTACCTAAGACTGGATCAGATAAGACCCAAGAGTACAAAGAAGCACCATTTCACCTGTTGATTAATCTCGAAGTAGTTTAAAATTGTTTGAGCCTATCTATGTAATATTCGACCCAGACTGCAGTGGCAAAATTACATTTAAGGTCTTAATGTGCAGATTAGCATTGAAGACGTTAAAAGGACATTCCGACTTTGCAAGGGAGAACCGATCTCTACACACATTCAATTAGCTCGACCGACATGATCTTTTTCCAATTTTGTGCAGCTTTCAGGATGTGTGGGTTCACATAGCTCATTCTGAGACCTGCGTCAGCAGGGGGCAGAGTAGCACGCCAGCGTCACGTCATTCTCAGATTTTGTCCTGTCAGGGCCAGTCCTTTCTCCTAAAAGAAGGGTGCTGGCATCATTCAGTTGTCCTGCTAGCCTAGCAGTTCAGATGGGTCAATCAATGTGTTTTCTTCTCATGCTGAATAGCATTAGCATACTCTTTTTTTAGCTTCTTAGAATATATGTGGAACCCCCGCCATCCCCAATGTAGCTAAGTTTATCCCGTTGGGAGTGAGGGGGGTTCATTGACTGACTCACAGGTTCAGAACACCCTTAGCAGAACCAGAACTCTCCTCCCATCCTCATTAAGACTGGACACAAGTACTTGGCTGACCTTCGGCAAGTCCACGTGACACGAATGCATCATTCTCTGGGAAAGGAAGATGCGCGGACCGCATTCTGCTTTGAGCCAGCAGCCGATCGAAGCATCTTACGCATGTTCACACAGTATTTAAATGCTACAAGTGCAGGATTCAAGAGGGAGGGAAAATCGGACCACGTGAGGTAAAAACCAACGTAATTGAAGTCTTCGTACCATTGCAATTCAATTGCAACAATATTGAGTGGGCTTCACTGCTAACATTTCCCTTGGAAATACGAACAGGAATATTATTCATTCATTATTTACTGTACAGAACTAAATGACTTGTGACTCCGCCCACAAGAGATCTTGTTGCAGCGTCGAGGCGGAATGATTGAAAAAAGAAGCGGTATTATTTACAGGCGTGCTTAAGTGACAGCATGGAGATGCAGGATACACAGAGGATGATGCCTTGGCATTCTCAAACTCCTCCGCACCTTTCCAGAGGTCGCTCGAGCCGTGGCACGGATTTTATGACAGTTTTCCTGGTCGAATTCCAAAGAATCGTAAACTAAACGGGTCTCGAAACCCCCTCGCTGGCCAAGAGCTAATTATACAGCCTCGAAAAGCTGAGTGTTCACCCCATCTTAGATTCTAGCCCAACTCCCCCCCTCCCTCCCAGTGCTGGTGGGCCTTTCAGAAGGCTTGACGGGGGCCTGGAACTCATTTCCCCACTCCTGCTAGATAAACGCTACAGGGGTGTTAGCGCTTAAAGGTACCAGAACACAGTCAGCTCTTCACTGCAGTTTTGTCAGATACACATG
>JAODJW010000026.1:22495885-22517658 GCA_026777045.1 Hyperopisus bebe | reverse complement strand
GGGGGGGTGGAGTAGCGTATTAACACGAGACGGTTAGATAAATATTATCTTTGTGTTTTAGCTGGGATTAACACAAATTTGTTACCGCTAAGTGGGGATAGAAAATGGGGGCCAGCTGGGAGACCGGGGAGGGGGGGGGGCGAGCGCCCTCAGAGGCGGGTCTGGGCCTCGGGGATGTAGATCTCTATGCTGTCGGCACGCTCGGCCACTGAGCTCTGCCGGAAGGAGGCCGCCCGCTTGGCTGCCATTAGCCGGCGTCGAGCCTCCTGCCGCTGCCGGTCCGGAAGGTCCAGCGACTTCTCCCGCGTCATGCCCAACCGCCCTTTTAGGCTCTTCTTTGGTACAGGGGGTGGCAGCTTCTCCGTGTTCATGGAAGATGGAAAGGTAAAAAGAGACAGGTGGTTGTCATTCCTTTGGTCGTGGAGGCATGATCGACAGTAGCTGGTGATGCAGGTTCTGGACACAATCTGTGGTGAGTTTGTTTGGACTCTTAAATGTCGCTGTGTGCGTGTTCTGTTCTTCCTGTGGTTAAAATTCAGCAGAGCAGGGGCATATATGTAGGGACGGGGCCTCGGATAATGCCCCAGCTGGAAACTGATTGGTCCCCAAAGAATTCCCTCCCCTGTCACTCACGAATTTAAAATATACTATTGGTTGATAAGGTTGGCCCCTCTGTATGAATTATGGACCCGGTTATACCCCCATCTTAGAATCGCCCCTGCAGCCAATGCTTAATTTCAGCAAATAAAGTCGCTCATATCGGTCATAAATTAAAATCTGGGCATCTAGGGCACCAGGATGTTCAGCCCAACGCTGCAATCTAACAAATTACATGAAAGCCGAATGCCGTCGACTCTTTCTGGCCCTGGTGAGTCAGTGAAACCCGAAACGAGTCTGATGTAATTACAGACCCCGAGAGGGCACATTTATTGCATAAGTTATTTTAGCCACATTTTTAACGGAAGCGATTTGGATGCTTTTTCTGCGCAGCTGCATGTGTTTAACCATGACAGCAGGAAAATCTATGGCTAAGTACTGCAACTGCTTCGACTCAGGGGTACAACAGCAGGGCCCCTCATTAGGATCCGGTTCACTTAGCGGAACAATGACACAACTCAGGTGATTTAAAGGGTGTCCCATAGAAGCCTCACCTTCTTCTCTGGGCTCTCCACAAGCCTCCAGTCATTGTTCTTGATCTGCTGCAGCTCGTCAAATTTGGCGGTGACGTCGTCAATGGACAGCTGCAGGAGGTCCCAGAATCCGGCCAGGTCCTGAGAGGTTGGTCTGGGCATGGCACTGGGGTCCTGGCAGAGGACGATGGCATGTGAGGGAGGTGGGTGTGGAGCAGATGACACCTTGGGTACCAGTCATGCCAGTACAAATGTATAGCCTGACTTAATACATGACACCCTTCATAGCCGCTATGATAATCTGTCGTTCAGTGTTTCCCATTTTGGTCTTCTGGGAGACAGTTCATATTTTTGGGAACTGAGAGGGAGGAAAAATGTGAACAGGGAGATGGGAGGGAGCAAAAACCTGGACTGTGCGGGTTCCTGAGGACTGGATTGGGAAGCACTGCTGCAGTTACATGAAATTACTAGACAGATGTGGGGTCTACTATAAACCTGGCATGTTAGCAGAAATCCCGTTTCTACAGTTCAGTGTACCTAGGCCAATTTACTCTGCGTTCCGAAGACTTGCCAGAGGCATTTTATGACAAAAAGGGATAAATGTTATCAGGACAGCACCCAGTAATGGAGGTAGGGCTTAATGTCAAAAAAGCATGTCTCCTTACGCGGTTCAGAAAGGAGCTCAGAATGAATTTTTGAATGAGCGTGATTTCGCTCAATCCCGCCAGTACCCAGCAGATGGCCTCGTCAAGCCTCGGCAAAACCTAGCAGCTGATTTGCATGCGTTGGGAGAGCGTTGAGGAGAAACTCACGACAGAATGGAGGTGAAAGTAATTAATGACCTAACGCGGCTACTAATACTTCTCACTATGACTCACTCTGACATGAAAAAGCAGATTGCTCAGACTAGGAATTAGGGAGAAAGATGAAACGTGACAAAAATAGACATAAAAAAATAAAAACAAAATACTGTAGCCTCAAAGTCTATTCATGATGCAGTAAGGGCTGCTGACTGGTGCTCGGATCTATGCATCAGTTCACCTGACAAAAACAGACAAATCCAGTCTCATCCCACGTTTGAGATTCTCGCTGCAAAATTGTTTGGCTGGTGGCCGCTTATTAAGATGGCATAGCAAAGACCTAGCTGGAGTGACACACATGGCCTTTCATGTCTGGTCCAGGATTCTGTGCTGTGACATAGTGGTGTGTGTATGTGTGGCGTGGGGGGGGGGGCCTGGGGACTCAGCAGCCTGCCTTGTTCTTGATGAAAGCTGGGGGGAGTGGAGGTCCTATCATCCAAAATCTCATAGAAGCAAAACCAGCAACGTTTGGCCCTCAGAGTTCCTATTTTCTTCTTGCCCTTTTGTAAACATCTATGAAGATTGGAAGCGTGGATCAACATTGGAAGTAGCTTTTCAAAAAACTTGTATCAGGTTGAGCCCCCCTGGTCATTTTAAAAACGGGCTGAATTTTTGTGGAATATTCTGGAGGGTTAGACTGGGACAAGATGTGTAATCACTGAAATACTGGGGATGATAGCCTCTTCTTTCCACTGATCTTGGTTCTTCTTTTGGAGAAAACGAGAACCATGCTCAGCCTCTTCATTTATAATTCTCGTTGTGTCCTTGTTATAAAAATGGAAATTACTTTGGCGAGACAACGTTCGCGTTTGTCGGCTCAGAAAGGGAATGGATTTTGCAAATGCGGAGTATGGTGGGATAAAATCGCCAGCATTCCATTACTGAGGTCCAAATATGTAGTCTAGGTCCTCATCCCGGACCAGTGGCCTACCAGTCAGCTTTCTTTTTATCACATGCACATTAGAAAGAGTCACACAACAAACATAAAAACCCGTCAAAGTTTGTAGCTTAATACAGTTGCACATGTCTCACATTAGGAGGTAAATCCAGGATGAGGTTGTTATCCCAGCTTGTTTTGGGGCAGAAGGGTCACATGACGTGCGTGTGTCAACTTCAGGGGCTCATTAAAAGCAATTGTTACAAATCAATAAACCAAAACACCATTTAAAAGACGGGCCTAGCCAAAATAACAATTGAAATTCCAGAGAAGGGAATTCCATGTCCTCCGGAAAAATTATGATCAAAAGATATCAAAGGATTGATTTTCCTTTTGCCTGCAATGCCGGAGAGGACCACTAGGAGGAGAGTCGCATCGGGATTAGCATTCCTGGCGGAGCTCGAACGTGTTTCAGGTGCTCAAAATGAAAGCTGACAGGCCGGTGATTGATAGCGGCTGCTTCAGGCGCTATTTTAAGCTAGAGCTATTCCCGTATTCCCCGCTCGCCTCAGCGTGAGTCAGGAGAATGCGGCCAGGCGCTGCTCTGATGCCATTCGGGGCATTTTCATCACCGGCGAGAGGCCCAGATCCCTATCGATCTTCTTATTCTCTCCACTCAGTGGATGACAGCACCCTCACGTGTCCTACCCGCTTTCCTGTGCAGTCACCTTGTGCCACCGCTAAGGATGTGACCAGCTCACACGATCACCCTGGTGACAGTGGCAGGCATGTGGAATCACATCCATACGGGCGTGTGCAAACCCATGTGCAAACTTTGACATGCAGACACTTGTGGACACACATGGCCCTTTGGTATGGGACCTGCAAGCAGATGCATCACACCCACTTACCAGGTTCTGCTGACAGAGCCAGTAGAACTGCTGGAATTTCTGGGACATGAGGAGCTGTGCACTGCCCACAGCGCTCCGGATTTTACCTAGAACTGCGAAACATGGACACAAGCCTTAGGGTACCACTTAAAGAACATGGGTGAGAGCAGAACTGCTTTTTATCTAGAACTAAGAGATACCGGACCTTCAGATATAACTGCTTAGCTGAAATCCATTATCTGGCTTCGCCCAGGAATATCAAAAGTTCAGGGGGACAACAGCATGATCCTCCCCAGGGAATGGGTCAGCAAACTTCCAAGTTCTTAACCATGACACTACCAGTTACCTAGAAACTGCCCTGTTCTTTTCTAGAAGACGTAACAGGACTATCTGATACATATCTGACTGCTGAGTCACAGTGCGTGTGCTCAGACTCATCCCAAGGTGGAATCTGTGCTGACTTGGCAGGGACTCACTCTCCTCTGACAGATCCTTCTCCTCCGCCTCGCGCTCCATCTCCTTGCACCAGGCCTCCAGCCTCTTGGTTTCAGTGTGAAGCAGCTGCATGAACCAGCTGCCATCACGGCGGCCAGGGGAGAGGCGCCCGGTGTCGCCAGGCTCACGTGCCACCTCTGTGGGCCAGGGCTCGGGCCGCGGGCTGCTGACCGGCTCGGCGGGTGTACGGTAGTCCTCGCGGTAGCTGAAAAGGCCCTGTGTGCGCACAGTGCGGACTGCCCCGTACTGCGTCGGAGTGCTGGGCTCAGAGTGCCTCTGGAAGGCACCGCCGAACTGCAGGCCCTTGTCCTCCATGTGGACTGGAAAGCCCTCCAGCTCCATGTCGGCTTGCACTGCTGCTGTCACGCTGTTGGACCGCTTGAACCGGCCATGTCTGATGGGGGGGGGGGGGGGGTTTGATTAGAGCAAGGTATGCACATGGCAAATACCTGCAATATACCTCTGTAAGGGCACCAAGGTGATGCACCAATGCAACAAACGCCAAAACACACATGCATGTTTGTTCACATACATACCACCCAACACACACACGCTGTATAGTGCAGGCACACATATATGCATGCACAGACACACACACAGGCACAAAGCCGCACCAGCCAAGTCGGGCGACATGGTAGGGCGAAGGACCATCTGCTGCCGGTGATTGGCTCATGCTGGGAGAGGAGGCAGGGGCTGCACCGGGTTGACCCTGTGTCAGGTTGTGTGCAGACGCCTAACATGGAGAGCCGTACCTCTTGTCGTCCTCCACCTGGATCCCCACCGAATGGTACTCTCGCAGCTCCCGGCTCTCAGACTCAGAGTCAGTCGCCGCCTCCACCTGGCATGGTGAGAGAATGGCACTCAGACTGACGGACGAGGCTCACTGGCGCCCGCTGCGAAGATCCATTAATTGGACACCGAAGGAGCCAAAGATTCAGTTTAAATGAGAGTGTCTGCTTCCTATAAATATCTGCAGCAGCTGTACCACCCCCTAGCCTGCAGGGGGAGCTATAATAAGGATGCATTCTTCTGAATCATTTGCCCTCATGGAGGCTGCCTGTTCAAGGTCCTCTCCCAGGCCACAGAGTATTGACTATCGGTATAGGATCTTGCTCCTAGATAATAACTGAAATATCCACCTTTATAAAGAGCCAAGAAATCTCAAACCAAACGTAAACACAGCAGAGAGAGTCAGTCATGTATCTAATTGATTCCATTTCCATAAAAGAAAAAAAAGAACAGGGAAGTAGAAGGAGAATCTCCCATTTTGCCAATAAATACTTCATCGACAATCCGCTAAGATGTTTCCCCTCTCAAGTGACAAAGGGGGAATTGGACGATCGCATGTAGGCGATCCGTAAGGACCCGTGGGGGTGACAACATTGCCAGAAAACAAAACGACATTTAAGTAATTCCCTTCATGAAAAGAGGGATGCCCCAGAAGACAGAAGTGGAGCTTATCCTCCCCACCTCTACTGTTCCTGACACTGGAGTCCTGTTTGACGTTGTCTTGTTGCTCATCTCGAAAATGTCACATGTCCCAGGGGGCGTAGAAAGAGCATAAAGAAAGGATTGAGTGAGAGGAATTATCTCTGAGCAGGTGGAGGGAGGTTATCATCCCCAAGGGGCTCAAAGCACTCACTGGCAGACCCAGCACTGCCCCCTGGGGGTCTGGCAGGAGGAAGTGCAAATGCTGGCTTGAGTTGACCTTAAATACCACTTTTAGCATAGCTTTGATTCATTTTAAGGAATATTCATTTATCTCTTTATGTCACAACATGATGGTATTGGGGTAAACCCTTCTGGAAGATTCTGTGTGACAGGTCAAAAATGTCCTCCAGAAGAATGGAGGAGGAAGGACAAAAGTCAGGGCTATAAGGCTACAGCCCTGGGATGGGTGAGGAGCACAGTCCTTTTCATCAGCTGGCTGGCAAAGGGTTTTAAATACTGCTTGCAAACTGTGGCCCATTGGTAACCCGGGGGCGTTTTTTTACTGTTTCACACATCGCCGGAGCAGATTTGAGGGGAAGGGCACGCTGGGTCCCCCTTTCATTTAATAGAGAATGCCGCTGATCAACACTCTCCTCACTGTCCACATTTACATGTGTTCCTGGTTGTCCAGTTGACAGCAGTGGTTCATATGAGACAGTCATATCAGAAACGTCAACTTCAAAATGAGGAAGGGCTTACTCTTAAATATACACCCAAAGAATAATAATCATGTTGTTTATGCAACGCGTTTATGTAATCTGACCTTTGATGTCATAGCACGATTAATTTGAGTTGATGAACTTTCTCAGGGGTACTATAGCAAACAGCCCCCAGACCCTGACATGCCAGCCCTTAGGTTATGAGCCCATTTCCTTAACTGCTATGCCACCTGCTGCCCCATTTAAAAAAAAAGAAAAACTGAGGTCATTATGGATGAGGTCATACTGGTGTTAATGAAGACACATGCGCACTGATCGGTGCGGACTGGACCTGGGCGACAGCGGCTCTGTCTTCAATGGTGACAAGCCTTATGATGGGTGGGCTAGTCGGCACGGTGACCTGCCACATCTGTTACCCAACCAGGCTGCCGTGTGTGATGGCATTGTCTAGGCCCACTGGCCCTGAGGGGGCTACCATTCTGGAGGAATGACTCATCAGACTGGGGAGTGGGGGGGTGTCACCTGGATCCCGATGGAGGAACGCCGGCTCTTGAGGTACTCCTCGGCCTTGGACACCAGCACGGCCTTGTCGCAAGTGAGCACCGAGCTATGGCTGTCTGTGGAAGGGTGCCTCAGGCCTGCTGCCGTCTCCATGGCGATGGTCACTGCTTTGGCACTGTCCAGGCTGTCCGTCGAGTTGTAGAGGCCCCGACCCAGGCTGTCTGGCGGCCACAGGGCACCGTGGGCCAGCCGGCCCTCATGGTAGGCATCCTGGGTGGACTCGGTGCTGCTTTGGGCCGTCACGGAGATGAGGGGTTTAGAGGTGGTACGCGGTGGCACTGGCGGGGGGGTCTTCTTAAAGCTGGGAGTGTACGTTACCGCTAAAAAATAAGAAAGGAAGACACCTTTCTGTCAGGTGAATGGAGAAACAATATTTTTGCACCAGGCATACATCAGTGACAACGGCGTGATGATTCAGAGTGGATCATAAACACGGTGGGTGACAGAAATCCTCGTTAAGCAAGCCCAAAGATGGTGGAAGGGGTCTCAGAGAATCGCCAGTTAGGCCCCCATCTCCCGGGTTACTGATTGTGAGGCTCCTCTTTCAAGCGCAAATACGGGGCAAGATGCCGCTGCTAAATGGACTCTGTTAGATATGGACCTTTCTTGGGGGGGGCTTGAGGAGCACACAGCTTTTGCTCACCATTATCTAAGGGAGCTCTTTGCTGCTGGCTTTAATGCCCCAGCATGTCAGAGTGAGTGACAGACCCCAGGGAAAAAGACGCCCGAGGTCACATGACAGGCAGCTACACAGGACTAATAGGAAGTTTTGAGCGGTGACGAGGACGTGACATGCCATTATCTGAGGAATCTGGGGGCTCTCAAAACTCGATACACATTACCTATAGACCTTCATAAATATAGGGATTATTTGAATTTAAGGATTATTAGGATTTACCAAGACAGCAAAGATCAGCCTATCTCTATGTGATTTTCTTAAATATGACTTTATGATGCTGTAGTTCATGATGTCTCTGCGCCTAGACTTCAGTAATTCAGATGGCCACTTCTGTGACCTTTTCCTTGGGATAAAGAGCATGTGTGACACTGTAATCCCACCAAAGATGGTTTATTTACATGCGCAGGGAGTAGGAGTCACTGGTTTGATTTGAAACGCACAAAAAACCCTGCACTGAGCTGTTTATCAGAGCTGTGGGTGCTTTTATAATAAGGCTGGCTTTCAGCCTGACTCGTTTCTGGGTAACAATTGACATCTGTTCAACCCCATGTCCAGTCTGACATTTTGGTTACTGCCGGCCCTTTAAAAATGGCCTGCTTCCTCTCGGCAAGCAATACCGCCACTGTCCTAGTGCCACTGTGGTTCTCTCCATAGCACACTGATGCTCCAGGGTGAAGGGAATTCATCAAGGCTCTCTTCCGTCTGCAATTTTACTTTTCAAAATGAGAGATATTTTGGGAGGCCTAAAGGGATTCATAGGTGTGAGACAACGACAGAGGAAGCTGAGGTGTGGGGGGGTGGGTGATTCGGCATTGTGACAAAAATAGTCATTACCAGGCAAGTGGTGGAGGGGGACAAGGGGGGACGATGTCGTGACTGGCGCTCAGCCGCTAGGTTCACATGATGGGTCCCTGTTCTAGGGCTCTGACTCATCAACAGGGCTCAAGCAGCACGCTGTGAGAGACCCCCCCCGCGGGCCCACCTTCTGTGCCCTACAGAATGTGATGGGGCCCCCAGCAGAGGCAACCATCTGAAAGGGGACCTCCGAAAAGGCCAGTCCCGGAGCTCTCCTACCTTCCTCTTAAAGGGGGGGAGGGGGGGCTGTGATGAAACGGAGGAGGCTTCTGTCAGCATACAGGAGGTGTCTATACTGGGGAGATCTTGGCCAACTCACGGGGCAAAGCTAGAGGAAGAATTCCATATCCACTAGTAAGAACACACACAGACACATAGGTGTGTGGCTCAGAAAGCTAGTGCAATGGATCAGATGGCTGCTTCGTAACCTGCACAACCTGACTAATTTATCCCATGCTTGGCAGAATAGGTACACTTCCATTGAGCACTTGAGCAAGGCCCTTGACCCCCTGAAAAATGTCATTGATACTGGGTGCATAGCTGACCCTGTGCTCAGACCCTAATCTTTGCTTTCCATGTATCTGCATGTCTCATAAAAGGAGAGAAAGACTGGATGTGCATGAAACATACTGTCTAATGTACCTGTACTTGTATAAATGGCAAATAAAGCTTCCTTTCATGTTTCGTGGAGGCCAAACGCTCGGAGCTCAGCGCAGGGGTGCTGCCGTTGGATCCCCACAGGCGGGTTTGTGTCGGACCTTCCTAAATTATATGCTAATGCAAAAAGTACCGGGTGTTAAGGAGGGAGAGTGAAGCTCATTCTGCGCGACTGCATTGATTGTGGCAAGAAAACGCAGGGCTCCTTTCAGGAGGTTTCATGGGACAGCGAACGATCAAAGCCCCATTACTATTCGACACCATGCCGTTGCTGTCACGTGGCACCAGGGCCCCGTTTCGTGACGCGCCGAGTACTCACAGACTTCGAATAACGAGTTGCTGTTTCACATAGAAAATATAGCAGCAGCCATAAACCTCTGAGGGGGAATCCATTACCCAAGCTGTACTGGTGCTCCACAAAAAAGAGCCCAGATTGTTTTGCAGGGATTCCTGAGATGGAGCGGTGGAATTATTTTAGCTGAAGCATACATCTGTTGTACGCCCTTAAAGAGGCGGGAAGCATTTACTAACCCAGATTGAATTTCCTGCCGCAAAACAGGCAAACATTTGTACCCAACCTTGGCAGAAAGTGCAAAGCGAGTGTCCTCAACCCAGCCAGGCAGCAAAGAAGCATCGGGCCCACGATTCATAATGCTCATGGCCGCTTATTGTCGTCTTCACTGCCTTGGCTTAGGCAGATATTACCGGAATTGTGGGACTTCTGTGGCATATAAAGGCCATTGGGGAGGACCTGCGTGTAATTTATCACATGACAGGACTCGCCACAGGCTGGCAAATGGTTATATTACAGAGAGATGGGCTTGGGATGTAAGGCGAGCAATTATGTAAATAAGATTAAAGATAATGGAGCTTGAACAGAGCCCGGAGGAAATGTGCTTCCAAGGGAAGTTTACCCCTCTGCCTACAGGTCGTCAAGATTCCAAAAATCCCAAAAGGCACCTTGAGGTATCTCCACAGCTTGGTTCCCATATCTGTGAGACAGGGGGCGTCCTCAAACCCGAAACTGATTAGTCAGTAGTGCCACTTGCAAAGGCTATTGGCGGGCTAAAAATAGCCCCTCCGACTGCAGCAACTGAGGGGGGGTTCACTGGCACTATGGCCATCGCTCAGCGTCACTGGCTTGCAGACTGAGGTCCCCTCAGTTCAATTCTCTCTCCCCTAGCGCAGACGGGGAGGGGCAATGCAGAAGAGGACAAGGAGGTGGTGAGTGGAGTGGGCATTTCACATTCAAGATGGGTTTCCAATCTATCTGCCAGATAACAGTTTGGTCCGGACCAATCAATAAGAGGCCCATTGCAGATGTGAGAGGGGTGGGGGGGGGGTTTCAGGGGAGCGGCAAAGTCACGAATAAAACCCAGAAAGTATTAGAAAGCTGACAGTGATTTTCAGGGATTATGAAGTCAAGGCAAACTCATTCCATTTTAATGGGCTGTCCGAGGGCCGTCCTGCTCATCGCTAAGGCAGAGCGCCGTGGAAACAGAACGGCTGAAGTCCGCGCATTTGAATAGACCTGACATGATGCAATATAACAACACCCCATCCACTGTCCCAAGAAAACTCATCTGACATGCTGTGGACTTTAAACACCCTTTCAGGGTGCCCTCAGTTCCATTACTTTGCTTCCTAATGCCCTACATCGAACATGTGAAATACAGACCACTATCATTTTTTTTAAAGGAAATTTGACTAGATTATGGGTAGGACCCTGTGATCTCAGACAGGCTTTTGGGATGAGTCAAACATGGTCAGTGGCTTATATTTTTTCCACATGCTGGAGCTTTCAATTTCTGACTCTGGGACCAGTTCAATCAACAAGAAGTCCACGATCGACTGGCTCCAAACTTTAAATTCACTTGGAGAATCTCAGGGGGTCTGTTAGAGGGAAAAAAAAGTCAGGAATCAAACTGACTAATTTAAAGCAGTGGGAGTAGAAGAGTTCATTTAGGATCACTTTATTAAACTGCCATCTTGACAATGCCTCCTGCGTTAATTGGTGTGTAAACTGAATAATTAATGGCATGATGCATAATTCAACACGTTCCCCATTCTGTCAGGCACCACAATGCTAATATAAGCAGCGGCTAAACCCCTCTCCCCATTTCCCCAAACTAAGCTGTGATGTAAATGACTTCCTAAGAAAGTCACACAGAGAATTTGGATGGAAAATCTGACATTGGCAGTAGGTGTAGATGGGCTGTAAAAGCAGGCGGACAGAAAATTCCGGAATGTGGGGGATATTGTGAACATGCTGCATTTAGAGGCAAAATCCTTACCTGGAGGTTGTTGGGGCGTTCTCTCCGCGGCACAGGAAGTAGGGAGTCGGAACTGGATCCCTACAAAGAGCGGTGGATGTCAGCGATTGTGGGGGCACAACAGACACATACATAAAGAAAGTAGAGCCAAACGAAAACAGAGGTAGCTTCCAGAAACACCTGTGGGGTTCAGTTTGAAAAATATAATCTTCGAATTAAGACACATCCTAAATGAACATTTCTGCTTGGGAGACACACAAACGCACAGACGTGGGTGTGACAGGGTCAAAACGAAACAAGAGAAACGAATAATTCAAAACATACGGCTGACGCAACAAGGATTAATGTGAAATAACAGTTAAAAAACGTTTAAATTTCAGATTTCAGCTACGTAGAAAAATAAATGTATTTGTAGCCATTCACCATCCTCAGTGAAGCAGTGGCTGTTTTTTGGCCACAGATGTATGGTTGAAACAACATGTCTTACATTAGCTTAAATGCAGAAATTTGGCAGAATGCTTATTAGGCAAAGATCTCATGCTGACACCCTCCTATGTACACCTGTACCTGTCCTGCACACTTCAAATGAGAGCTTAACAGCAGGCCTCCCCCTTGGTACTCTCCTTGCAAATTTCCGTGTCGTTTAATTTGATTGGCTTGGGAAATGGGGAATTGCCATGGCGATCACAGCGGGTGAACAGCTGCTCCACCTACCCAGGGTACGGTATCTACAATTCAGAGTCCAAGCACCGCCTTTAAGAAAGGTGGTGTTTGTGTTGGGGGTGGTATTGACATGACACCTTATAATAGAATCAACTTGTTCCACAACAAGTTTCCAAATGAGTCTCTGAGCATATCTGCAAACTAGCTCCAAGGAATCCCCAAGATGAGATTTGAGTGAGTTACCAAAGAAGTCTTTCCATCTTTGACAATGACCAGGTACTCAGCTGCACCAACATCAACATTCAATAAACTGAACTGTCCAGGAAGTTCAGTCATTATCAATGTAAAGAAAATGAAAAATATCTTTTTTTTGTGGTCTTAAGATTCTTCAAACCTTTAAGTTTTTTTTTTTTTTACAGCCAAAGGTCTGGATTAAATGTACACTGTAAGTAGAGCTCAGTGATATGCATAACAAAGTATTAACAGGAAAGGTGAACGTCGCATCTCAGCTGTGGATGTCTAGACCACTGTCTAGCCAAACAAAATGTGCACTCCTGTTTCGTGGATCCCTAGGGGGAGGTGGATGACCCTTTCTAGAGGACGTTATTCACAGAAGTGTTACTACACCCGCGGGATGCTGCCATCGCAGGTCGGGCCAAATTCTCACTGTCCTTTGTTCGGATGCACAGACAGGTTGACCTTTAGTGTCTCAGTTTGTGTTAAAGCCTGACCAATCACAAGCAGGCAGGAGAGGAGAGCACAGGGGAAAACGGCAGACTCATTAGCATATGAAAACCCAGAGGAGGTTTAGAATGAGACACAAACACAATGTCATGTCAGCTACAGATGAATATATTCAGCTGAAATACTTATACATACATACTGAAACTGTCCGGACACCATTAGTCAGTACAAGCTTACAAGAATTCCTAAAACACTTTTACACTGAAACGCAACTTGTTTTGAAGAAGCAGCTTTAAAGTTTAGGTATGACCTAGTCATCCATATTGGATTATGGGTAATTTCAACTTCACTCTGCACACTCCTCTCTCTCTTTTTCTCCTAGTTTTAATTCAGGCCCAAGTCTGCTGCTGTAGCTGTCCTATCAAAGTGGACTGTTCATGGATGTGTCAGCCCACGGACGGGAGCCTGCGATACGGAAGCCCAGGAGGGTCTGCCAGGTGACTCCACCCCATCCACCACTAACTACTCAATGCACAACGCAGCACATCTCGCTCATGTCTCATGGAAGAGGGGACTGTGGGCCCTTCAAAAAGAAAGGGCAGTACACTCACAAAAATGAGCCATCCTCACACTGTCTCTAAAAAAAAAACTGTCTCGAGGACAAAGGCTTAACATTGTTAACGGTTCAGGGGGCGGAAAGCTTTTCAGCTGAACAGAAAATGAACGATACCAGTAGCGGAAGGCTGGTGATTCCAGTTCTGTCTAATCCAGATTTAACGCAGATCACAGATTCCATCTTGTTGACTAATCATTGTTAAATGCAAGATTCTTGTGGGAAAGTATGCACTGCAGGCACACTGCGATACGTCGGAAAATGACTATGAGTCAAGGACAGGGTAACAGGGGAAAGGACCAAAGGTCACACAGATAGTGGCCAATGTAGACAGTCACACACAGATATATATACGTGGAGAGGAATAAATGATAAACTTGATGAAAGCATGTCACAGCATGTAACTTAACGGTCCGCAGTCCCACTTCCGTTTGATAATGACGCTGAGTGCTTCCCGCTGTAACAGCCAATTAGCTTAGAGATGAGGAGATATGATGGGCATGTCACAAAGTCACAGGAGGGATCGACTTGCTCGGAAACGATGGCACGACCCCACAGTCTGATCAAGGTAGCTAAATACGGGCATCTGTATTCCCATGGCAACGGGGGAGGGGGGAGGGGTGGCAGTCCGTTAGACTTTAGCTCTGTAAAGAACTTCTTCATGCTCACAATAATATCAGAACACTCTGCTGAGACGGGTGAGCACCTCTGCAAGGTCAAGTCTGTGGATAGTGAAGCAGGGCTGTTTGTGTAGGATCAGTAGGCCATGGACAGCTAACAGCGCCCCCAGGATTGGGATCTAAAACACCCCTTGCATTGGATGAAAGAAAGACCTTCTACATGTAGCTGAAAGCTACAGGTGTCTCAGAACTGGAAGACAATCAAAACTAATGAGATGCAATAAACAAAGTGCTTGGGCTGATTCGGCTGAACCTGGACAAAGTCATGAAATTTCTGAACGTTCCCAACCACGGCCATTTTGTTTCCTTACAGACGTATTATTCCATCATTGGAGTGTTACACTGAAATGCAAATTTCTATACAAACTTAGAAGGTAAAAACATATGTAAGATACATATGAAATAAAACATTTTCATTTTCACAATGCCCCAAATTCAATCTGTGGCTTTCATGCCAAACTTTATTGTCCTACTTTTTGCATGATTTTATACAGTATGTAACAGAAAAGCCAGAATTCCCACTTCAGTGGGATTCTATTTTTTATTTTTTTATTTTTTGTGGGGGGGGAATACCCTGTAGCAACAGGAAAATGATGGATATTGCATTTCTTTGTGTGTTCAACCAATTTTTTTTCATTTTAGCACAAGTCAGTTATAATTTATAAACCATTAATGTGTGATAATAATATGCAATCATTTACTCTGTCAATGAATATCGAGCATTAGTGCTCACTCAACACACCAATTCTGCGTTACATTTTTGCTGCATTAATGATTAAGTCAGGAAAATGAGCTGAACTGCACTAAAACAAAGACCTTGTTGGCTGATCAGCATCCCAGGTTACAGCCATTAGCTAATCTGCCTGTCAGTACGTTTAAATGCACAGCTAAGTTCAGCTACAGTTATAGTTCAACTACGCCATTTAATCGGACTACTGTCCTCGTCCCAGTATACATGCACAGGAGGGGGATCGATTTATTAACTGAAGTATGTCTGACTCCACAACAATAGGGGGCGATATGGCTCCTTTCAGCATGTTAGTATTGGACTTTTTCCGGTTGACCTATCACGGCACACATGTAAAAAATAATAAAAGCAATAATAATGGAAGCGTAGACAAATGAAGCGACACAAACTATAACTGCGATCTGGTTGGAAGAACAGATATAATAAGATCAGGATAGCATAACAAGAAGTATTTTGTATAATATACTATGACAGCACCATATTGGAAAATTTACAAATATTGCAATGTGATTTTGTTGTAATAAATATTGGGGTATTTATGAAACAAAAATGGAGTTCAACATAAATTTCTCACGAATTTCTCCGATTGAATGTACACATGCAGGAGCAAATCGACTCCCAATCGCATTATCTGGGTGCCTTAGTCCGGCTTCGAAAAATTCAATTAAGTATGATTTCAGTTGGACTAACATGTTTACACATACTTTAAAAGTCCAATTTTAGTCGGACTAACACAATAATTCAATGTACTGAGTGAGAGGATAACGCTCGTACTAGCTTAATGCACTTCAGAAGCTCTGTGACGTTCTGAGACAGCAGTGATCATCTAGGCTGCTGATCCGCTTCCTTAATGACCTACACTGCTTACATTTGCCCGTTCAATCTTCCCAACTCGTCTAATGTAATTATGGATGTCCTGAATTTTTAAAAAGCCATCCACTCTGTTGTAAAAAGTGCAAGAGCTTCATTTTCTGGGAATAATCACAGCACAGGCCCCCCTTTCCTATTTGTCCCAGGCTTTGGCTGCTTATTTCAGGAGTAAAGCTCTTACGCTTTGTAAATAAGAACTCAATAATTAATAATGGAATAAACTTAAGTGAGTTTCTATCCCATAATACATCTCATAATATCTATAAGCCAAAATACAACCTAGGCAGCTTAACGTCTTAAATGAAGGACGCCCACCGCCTGCGCAGCACTTTTTAAAAAAAACTGATAAAACCAAACACAAAGAAACACTCTGGCACATGTCAAAGCAGCTCCTCGAACTTCCTCCCACACGCCTGTCATCTTAGTGCAGGGCCAGAAGACTCAGATGTCTACCTAAAAAATAAACCAAGCCCAGCTGTAGACTGGATGCTAACGTTAATATGGTCTGTTTCACCTGGGCAGACCTTCAGATGATGCAACGGGAGGATTGAGGTGCATACAAACTGCCACCTTCAGGAATGTGGCTTTTCTGTGCGAATTTCTGTACCTTTTTGGCAAGCTACTACACAGCTCTGATACTCTGTACTTACATTTTCCTCAGCTACATATATTCAGCATTCCGTTTTTTTTTTCTTCCTTCACTTCCAGTTTGCATCATCCTCAGCTATGGGGGGAAAAAAAAAACGCCAAAGAAATATCAAAAGAACAGTGTAATTTAAGGCAGGAGTAATTTGCTGCAATTTGACATCAAGCCTAACCCTATGAGCTTATCTCTCAGCAGGTGAGGTTTATAGGCCACGCAGGAGGCCTCAGAAACATCTACAGTAAATTGATTCATACATCTGTTATTTCTGAAGCAATAAGGCTCCCAAAAATTAACTCACAATTATGTTAAATGAGTCACTCAAAGTTAAAGACTGAATCGGATTTGCCTCATTTCGTAAATTTTCTTTCAACTTTATATATCACTATGACGAACTTTGCTCCTTGTGCCTAAGCAGTGTTCTCATTAATAGTAATAAAACAAAACATGTTGTGTATCTAATAAAGATAATACCAAGTAATATATAATTCAGATTGCTACTTGGAGAAGATCAAAGTGAAAATGGCGACTAGTAAGTTCTGCTTTAAGGCAAAGAAATGAATTATGTAGGAGAAGAGCACGTGGTAAAGCGGGATAGCGCCACGGAGGGCTGATTCAGAGATTTCAGAATGAACCAATCAACGGCTGCCTGTACTCTGTTCAAGTAACGTTTCTCTTTCAAAAGCATTTCTGAAGCTGTTTCTAAATCATTTACCCCTCCTTCACCCCATTTTGTTGATGCGGAAAAGGACTTAAAACAAGCATGAACTATGAAAGGGACTTTATTCTCTTTTGTTATTCTTTATTCAGAGAGAAATTTGACTTGTATTGTTTCAAAGTTTTTTAATCCATGTAAAAAAGTGATTTGTAAATATCCACCTTCAGCACTGAGATATCTAAACATTATTCCAGGTTCGATTTGACTGCTATGCAATGGTAATGATCCCAGCCTCGAGGCCTGTCCTAAATTTCGCACACCACTTAAGGCTGATTCCAGCATTCCAAAAACACATTTTTTTTTAAATCCTCCTGGACCCCCATCCCAGATGAGGAATGAAGCATGAGCAGTCTCGTTAACAGTGATGCCAAACAGTGTACCCAGATCTCCCTGCTGGCTTCGATGGGACTTTTGAAATCTGGGATTACAGAAGTGGAATTTAGCCAACAGAGATTTATAATGCGTTTAGCGTGAGGGCACAGTTTTCATTTTTTAATATTTATAGCGAGAGGACACAGTTTTCTGTCCCTGTTGTCAGGTTGCCCGTGTACACATGACCAGGCGGCGCTGTGCGTCCATTAGAGCAGAGCAGGGGGCTCTGAATTAGTCACCAGATACCTGGAAGAAATCCCTAGTGATCTGACTGTGATAGCAGCCTGCCCCCATATCAGAGATTCTTGCTGGAAACACAAGCGTCAACAATTATTCAGAGCTATTTTCATAAGTCACTCCTGCAATATATTTGCGTTTGTGCACAGAAAAAAAAAAGATCCTGGCCTTCTCATAGTTTTCAAAGGGCACATCAGCCAAAAGCCTCAGGCTGGTTGGATCGGTGTTTATTTGGACCAGCCGTATCAAGCGGCATCGGCCTTTGGGCTCCGTAGAGCCCAACAACAAATTAAACACCAGCCAGCGAAAGCTGTCAGCCAGCAAACACCGTCAGGCTGGGAAAACGTCACAACAGCCACCATGCCTGAAGAAAGAGACTTTGGTGCAATTCTGCAACGACAGATGAGAAGCATTCAGGAAAAGGCTCAGGTGCTGGCGACCAGGGAAGCAGGGGTGAGCTCTCCGGCTGTCCGAGACAGAAGATTCCAGATCCTTCCGACGGAACATTTCTAAAAACTGGCTGTCGGAGGGGTGAGAGTTTAAGACTCAAAGACGGATGACAAGGAGACCTTCACGCGGGACACAGTGCCAGTGCTGAGCAGTCGGTGTCGGTTTGGTACAGCATCTTTCTGAATGAAATGCACTCTGGAGTAGGGCAGGACGTACCGCAGTTCAACAAGCAAGGGAATTCAGAAACCCAACGCGGTGTGGGTGCGTCACTCCCATAATGCAGTGGTCTTCAAACTCCCTGCTCTACTACCCCTGAACAGGGTGCTTCACCTGAAAGGCCACCGGTAAAAACGCAGCTGTGCAAACCGGTTAAAGTTGCTTTGGACAGGAGCATCAGCTCA
The DNA here is from genome assembly GCA_026777045.1 of Hyperopisus bebe. Classification (NCBI taxonomy): domain Eukaryota; kingdom Metazoa; phylum Chordata; class Actinopteri; order Osteoglossiformes; family Mormyridae; genus Hyperopisus; species Hyperopisus bebe. The sequence continues at coordinate 22,499,152 of JAODJW010000026.1, read as the reverse complement.
GCAACAAAACGTTAATCAGGCAGCATGCACTGGTCAATTAATTATATGGTCAATTAATAAATGAATTTGTTTGACAAAATGATAGTTGAGAAACATGGCTCACAGTCTGCCTCTTTCTTAATCAGTCTGTTTGAAGACCCCTGCTTTGATATGTATACAAAGATAATTCACACAATATAAGATTTACCAAAAGAAAGACCAAATCAAAAAAAAAAAATTTGCGAATGTATACACATTGCCCTGGGTGTTTGGTTAATTTATAAAAACACTGTACGTTCTTGGCACACAGACAGAAAATTAACCCATGTTGTAGAGTGTTTTTTAGCTAAATAACTTGAATAATTACTTAACAGTTGGGAATGCATAATTATATATGCCAATCATTTAAAATATTCATGGTCATATTTGATTGCTTATTTAAATGAACATCTTTCATATCTACTGGGCCTCACCACTGAAGGAAGACTGTCCAGATCATTTTTAGCACTTGGCACAATTACTCTTAATCTGCGCCACATCTTTGTTTCTTTATTGTTATATTTCACAAGACTAGCTAAAGAGAGGAGTTCACAGTGTCGCTTGGTAAGTGCAGGTGAGTGCAGGCATGTAGACACGCGTGTGACTCGCAGACAGAGCTGGCTAACTCCACTGCTCCTGAGCCCCACGGTTCTACCAATCAGCTACACCTACTGCGTCTCTGGCTACTTTTGGCTGTTTGCAGACGGCCCAGTAAACGGCCAGCTGGCTGCCCATACTGCATTTTTTTTTTTTAATGGTCCGATAAGGCAAATTTGTAAACATTCATCGACGCATTCCCGCTAATACTGCCATTCTACATTTAGAGCACTATAGCGAGAATGGTTTCTCTGTAATTATGGTCCATCACAGTCTGCTACATTTACCACCTAGCTGTTTCACAGAACTGAAGGGCAGTGTATCGAGATGAGTTAACCCTAAGGAAAACTGAAAGATGTCAGGCGTTAAGTATGGTATGAGCACAGTATGGGGAACACTGTACCAGTGATGCACCACCTGATTCCCCATTGAAACCCCAGGGAGGTAAACAGCCCCCCTCCGCACTTCAGGGTTGACACTGTACAGCATACCCCTTTCTTACATTCCACACCCACTCTGCCCGTACTGTAAACAGGTTTCACAAAATGAGACAATTTCTTGGGTCCAGTATGGCCCCAAATAGAAGACTATGCTTGGTACTACCCCTGCAAAGAACAAGTGGGTGTCAGATCCAGTCTCTCTTTCATCACACCCTTTCAGGATCTGGAAATCTCATTTCCAAGGTCCTTAGAGTTCTGTATTTTCGGGAAAACACTCCTTTTCTCGGCGTTCTTCTTGGTACGATGAGCAGCAGCTAGAAGGACAGTGAGATGTACGCCAGTGGTGGCCGGGTGCATTTCCGGATCCATATTTCCAGGCTGGCGCTCCTTTGTCTGCCCGATCGCCACTCAGCTCTCCGCTTGTCGGGATCCCATTCCTCCGAGAACAGAAACCGGGCGGGACTGGCATAGGTTGGCTCCCCATCAGGGGTGCCAGGGCGCGGTGTGACCATGGGCCAGACAGAACGCGGTGTGCTGGGGTCGACCGGTGGCAGCTGCTCAGGCCGGCAGGAGACTGAGGCGTCGGCTGTGCTCTGCCGCACCAGGCCGCCGGGGCCGGCTTGCGTTCCCACGGAAACACGGTCACCGGGTGCCCACGTGTTGTAGCAGCGCGCAAACTTGGAGAAGTTGCTGTTGAAGGTGCGCAGCTCGCCGCAGACGTCGCGGTGCAGCTCGGCCAGCTCGCAGCGCATGGCTGTGATCTCCTCTTTCCAGGGAAGGCTGGCCAGGGGCACGTCCCCCGCTGGCTCCTTGGGGGCTCTGGTGCGCCGTGACGGTCCCGACTTGAGCGGCACGGCCCGGAAGGAGTGCGAGCGCACGCCAGGCACCGACATGGCGGTGAGGGTGGAGCTTGGGCTACGACGGCCACGCGGATCATCCTCCCTACACGAGCGGCCCAGCTCCCGATAGACTGATGATGAGTCCAACTCGTCATCATGCAAATCGTCCTCGTTAAGTAAAGACGTGCCCTCAACCATGTCATAGCCGTCTGAAAGACAAATATAAATACGCACAGGGGGAGGGGGGCTTACAGGGAGGAACAGCTGGAACAGAACATCTCCTCCCAGTGTCGAATTTTATGGGACGTCACATGCGAGTCAAAATGGGGGGGCCTTAAAACCACTCTCACTCCCTACAGTTTCCAATTTATTCTGGAACTTTTGATTGAATTTTAATGATTAAACTATTAATTATTCATGAGATACATAATTATATTTTGCTTGCCACCTTCTATTAAGTCAATATGCACTAGCATGGTGAATGCTGCATGCTAAAATGGGCAAATGGGAAAGTGGTCCTTCTGGACAAAGCCCCCGAGGGTTATCGTCATCCTCCACCGATAGCCCAGACTCCATTTTGACTCTCGCAGTTTTTGACTCTGAGTTTACACTGCCTTCTCACCGTTCAGCGGACATACAATTCGGAAAGTCTTTTCACCGTTCCACTCTCTTGGCCGCTAATGTCCAACAATGGGGGGGGGGGGGTTATGGTTTTGAAAGAAAATAAAACAGATTTCAGAGACATGGCTGAAGGGTGGCGGCTCATACCATGTGGAAAGATGAAAAGAAAAACCCCGGAGGTTGCAAGCCTGTCATGCCTTGGACAAGGAGCAGGTATGAACCCTATTGAACAAGCGATCCTTTAAGAACGGGACCAGGTGCTGCCGGAGCCCATGACCAGAGGAGGGACCTCAATCCCGCGGTCAGAGACGGCTAATTCCCTCAGCAGCGTGGAAAACACCGAATTGCTCTGTCGCCCGCGGGCAAGTCCCTCAGCATTCTGTGGAGGGATTTTTTTATTTTTAAAAAGTGTAGCTGATAAAGCAATTGGAACAGAGCTTGTGTGACGTACTGAACACACAGTTTGGCACAAGCACCACACAATGACCTTGTTTCCTGCCTGTTTGCCTGAATTTAGGGATATACCAAAGTGTGATGTTTTGGAAAAATTAACGGAAGCTCTTCTTTTTAATTAAATTGTATTTACAGTACAGTAGCTCAAGGATCCGTTACCTGTCTTTAGAAATAGGTTTGATGCTTATGAGTTTGAGTACACAAGATTCTCCAACCTTCGTGGCATCACACTTTGATACTGACCCAAACATAAACCCCAACGTGAGGTGTCCCCATAACCCCCCCCCCCCCCCCAAAAA
>JAODJW010000026.1:22481339-22493010 GCA_026777045.1 Hyperopisus bebe | reverse complement strand
ACCCAGTAGGATAAGTGGGTTGGAAAATGGATGCCAGCAAACTATGCAAGCAAACCCCAGTCCTTTACACTCAGGAAATAGAGGAAGGGGGCCACCAAACAAACAAACAAACAAACATTCGCTTTCCCCTGCCCCAAAAATCTCCAGTGACAACAAAGGCATCCCTGAGTACAGAATGTAAGTGCATTGGCGGATATGTACGGATGTGGCCTTTCTCTGTGGGAGCATACTGTTACCTGTTGTGGATCTGATAGTGGAGGTCACAGTAGATGAGGCGATTGAGGGGAGGCAGTCGTCGTCCTGGGAGTACCCAGCCTGAATGGCTCTCAGGTAACTGTGGCTTCGGGTGCGGAAACAGCCCGGCAGGTCCAAGGCCTCCATGGCCTGAGACTCTACTTCACTAAAAACGGACTCGCAAACCGACTCAAACTGGCCATTGACCTCGGTCTCACTCACCTGAGAGACAAAAACAGGAATAGCAGTCCTTAATTTCGCGTCTTCCCCTCTCTGTCTGAGTCTGACTCTTCTCCTTTGTGCGGTAAATAACACGGAGGAACATTAGCAAAATGCAGATGGACTCCGACACCCTCATGACACTGACTGTTTTATGGTCAAAGCAGACACTGTCCCGTTTGAAAGTCTGCTGCTTTTCTATTTTTTTTCCTTTTTAGGGAGCGTTATCTCGCAGAGCTTTGCAGAAGCCACAAAGTTATAGCTGGAAATGAAAGAGAGAAGCATGTTTTTAAAGAAGCTCAGCACATCTGAGGAATTAGACAGGAGATGACTGAGGTACATCTGCAAGTGCATACTTCCGGACTTACTGTGGACCGCGGCGTGTGCCGTTCCAGTTCTAGGGCCGAACACCGGATCAACATAACAGATTGATATGCTTCTTAGCGACGTAATTCCTGAATTAATAATCAATCATGGAGGCAGTTAATGAAGCGATAAAGAAGCACAGCGGGCGGAGAAGAGGACGACTGGCGTTTCTTTCATTCATATTTGGTACAAGTGTGCCCGCTTGGTTTGACGCATCACCATATGGTGAACTAATTAATGATCTAATTGAACTAATTGTTAAATTTAATATTATTTCAGGTACAACTGTTGTGACCTTTATTCTGTGTATTGCAATCATCAGGGTGACTCTTTGTCATTTCGTTTACCAGATACCAAAGAGGGGTCTGTGATGCACACTGCGTTGGAAGGCTTGCTGATGTTTGCATCGTGTTTGAGAGCAACGTAATCCATTTCGATCAGGATTACACTGAAGGGAAACAGCATCTCCATTTCATGTGTGGTAAGTAACTGGCAGCTCATTATTATTTATGTTTCTCAAATCCGTAGTGGATATTCATATTTGCATATTTGCCTCCCTCCCCCCCCCAATTGACCAGTCACTGGTCCACAGACAAGTCCAGATTCTATTTTAAATAAGGCTCTTTACACGTTATTTTGCTGGCAGCAGCACTGTGATAAAATTTACAATTGCAGAAACAGGTGGCCAAGAATTTATTTGACTCACGAAAATGGATCGCTAGACGATCACTTAGAAGGTAATGAAACGTCAGCCAGACAATACTGAGCTAGTGAGTTGTTGTTATTGTTGTTTTTATTTGCTGTTACCATTTTAAACTAGCTAACAGATGACTTAAGAAAATATCATTATTGAAGGCCTGCTTAGTTCACTATGGTGGTTAATTTATATAGACTTTAAAAACATAGCTAAGGGTTTAATTGATGAAGCATTACTGACTCTGTCCTGATGATGATGTATGCAAGTTTGTTCACCTGTGTTAGTGGAGTCATTGTGAATTACATCCCCATGTTCAGCCAGACCTGAACAAAACACTTAGCATCAGGACAAATGAAGACTCATGTCTGCGGACATGTTATGCGCAATGACTTCAAGGCTAAAATCAAAATTTTGATCAAGGCAATATGACTACAGAGTCAGCAACGCCAGTCTGTCCTGCATCAGCCTGAAATGGGGATAAAATGTTGGGAATGACTGAACAGCAGGAAATCTGTGAAGAGGAGCCTGCAGGCGATCCGCTGAGTTATTTGCGAGAGCTCATTAACTATAAATCGCGTACCGTATCTTTAAATCTCATTTGATTGACATAGCTGTGGGAAGGGGACTTTTACAAAAAGCATTCAAAGGCTGCTGATTCTCCAAAAACGATGCAATATGACAACGTATCGTCAATTAGCATCTACAGTTTTTCGTGCATTACAGTCCTTAATCTTCAAGCAATAACAATAACGGTAATCAGAAATTACAATTTTAACATTTCAGTGACATGATTCAGTACACCGGTACTCTGCATAGTTAATTTGTAAATAGCTCAGCATCTGACTTAGGTGCTTGATATATAATTCTTTCCAACAGAACCACCTTAAAGATTTTCTCAATGAAAACTAAAATATTTCCATAGGATTTTGTTTTAATTCACCATTACGGTATTTCTGTTTTTCCAATCTGAGAAATGCATCCTGTTTCCGACACGGCCCCTCCCTCACCTCACAGCCACCCGCAACATTGTGGCTAATGTCAAACACAGGGAAAACTGGCACTTGTGCTTTTGGTATTTGCAGTGATTAACCCGTATCTGGCTATGAATCAGATCTAGTTTCCATTAAACTGAGGGGCATATACAGGGGTGGGGCCACAGAAGCACTGATCTAATCTGAAACCTTATTGGCTCTTGGAATGCCCCCTCCCTTCTCACTCATCGATTCAAAACATATCATTGGCTTATGATATGAATGAGTTTGGCTCCTCTCTATGAATAATAGGCCCACTAATGCCCCCCACCTTAAAAAATCCTAGAATCACTCCTGTTTTAAACTGATACACCCTGGCTGAAAACCTGCTCGCTACTCAGGGGGGGCATCTAGAGAGATGAAGGTGGGACTTTGAAGCCGTCTGATGTCACATGATCCTGGGTGGAGCTGCTGGCGCCCCCTTGTGGCAGTGGAGCCGAGGGCATGTGTTTAGGGAAGGCTCACCTGGCTTACACAGCTTGCCTGACTCAGTGTGCTCACCGCCCGCATGTAGCTCTGGTTGCGCGAGCGGAACTTGGGCGAGTTGTAGTTTGCCGTTGCATCCAGTGTGAGGTTGTGGTGCAGGTCGCGGGCCGCCTGCAGGTGGTAGTTCTGACTGAACGGGAAAGGGGAAGGGAGAGGGGGGGAGCAAGACAGCAGTGAGGGCCGATTCGGAGGGGAAGAAACAAAGTAGATAAGGCAAAATATGTGGAACAAATAAAAGATCTTTGTCTACTTGGTTCCAAAACTCGTGCATGCCGTGTAGAATTCTGAGGGTTATTAAAAAAAAAAAACACACATACTTATGAGGAGGTGGGTTCAAGCATTCACCCACCACACGGGGAAACTAACGACCAGACTGTCAGTCTAAATCATCCTGGAGAGAATGTAAGTCCCACAGGAGTAAGCAGGATAGCAATGGAGTCACCTTTGCCATTTTCCACAAAAGGATGTTTCACTACATGGCCAAAGATGCAGCATTTGATAGCATTCTATATATACAACATATATAAAATTGGCCATTTCATTTATTGCTGTGATGACCCATCCACAGAAGTAGGACAACGCAAGGTTCCTTTCGGCTGGCGAGTAAGTGGCTGTCAAAGAACAAGTGGTGTTTACAAGGTCAGAGAGACGGACACCCCCTCCCCCACACCAATCTCCCCAAGCCTGCAAAAGTGGCCCTTTATAGATTGTGCTAATCTTCAGCGCCATGAGATGATGACAGAGTAAAGATGAAGGGAGTGAGAGAGAGAGTTTTCAAAGCTTTGCATTAAAAAGCACAGAATAAACAAATCAAAGGTGTTTTTTTTCCCCTGAACTTAAAGGTTTATCTGCATCATCAGGACTGAACACAGCAGCATGACTCTATATGTGGACTGTGTGTTACAAACGTGCCATTTGTAGGCTGTCTGTGACAGCTGAGGCACCTTAGACACTTTGCAGGATGTGCTGTCTCACTACAAAAGGAGAAAAAGTCTAATCAGGCTACAGGTACATTCCAGTATTACTTTTTCATGGAGTATGTGTCGATACACACTGTGCCCTTGATCCCTGTAGGGTGCTTTGGGTAAGTGGAAACAGGAATAAAGGTTTAAGATTGGCTGCCGGGAGCTATTTCAGCCGATCAGCTCACTGATGTCGATGAGGTCATGTCAATTAAAGGGAAAGTAGGAGGATATGGAGGGAGTTGGAGGGTGCATAGGTTTGCCAAACCAGACGTATTCACCTTAAATCTGCCGCAAAGTTGGTGATGTAGTTAGTCATATCTCCGTTCTTTTTATCCAAAGGCCACAAGCTGCAAAAGAAAAAAGAACAGACAGAAACAGGTCATGTGACTCAGGAAGGGCGGGGTTACTGGAGCCCCATGAGTTTAAGCTCCACCCTTGAGCACATAGGTCAGCTAATGAGAAAAGCCGAAACCCAATGTTAGGCCTCAATCTTCAGAATGGACCTCCCCCACCAGTGCCAATTATCACGCAGCCGATTAACTCTTTTTCAGGTGCGCTAATGACTTTGTAAGTGTCCTGTGGATAAACATATGGTTCGCAATGCCAGTTCAACCCCTTACTGCATCCAGAAAGGAAACCCTGGAACCCTTTAAACGCCATATGGCCGAGAATAATCAGAAGGAATAAAACATTTTGTCAGCAAAGCGCCTTTCAAGATGGCAATAGTAGCCCGAGTTTCCTGTTTACAGAGGGGTTGCTTCTAATGGTAGCTTCACAGCAAGATCCGACAGAGAACACCAAACACGGCACGATGCCGCATCCAGAATGTTCCGGCACTGTTGCTGTTTTAGCTAAATTATAAACCTATACAGTCGTTTTCACATAGTTATGAGCAAAAACATTGTTAGAGGGAAGAGGAGTAAAAAAGTTTTATTGTTGTGAAAAGGCTCATCGCTGTTGACCGAAATCAACAGCTCCAGGTGAAAGCAGCGCAGTGCGGCGAGAGGTATGCAGATTACATTTGCAATCTGTGTCGGGACATGCTGATACGTTGCTCGTATTGGGGGAAGCTATTACTGCACACAGGTCCTGTATCTGCTCTACTTCAGTGCATTCATTTCAGTCTTCATCAGTCAGCACCGCGACTGAGACGGACCGAAGCGAAGAGAAGAGAGATGATGGATGCCACATGGATCCTTTTCTCCATCCCCTCTCGCGGCCCGCGCTGAAGCGACCCATCCATGGCGACGCCTGAACCGATGGGTCAGCCAATTGGCCCCAGAAGGCACATTTACATCACGAAGATCAAAAAAGGAAAAAAAAGAACAAGGAAGGAAGATTGACTTGATAGGGAGGGAGGAATGGGTGAGGGGATTCTGTGTGGCTCCGAAGAGGCATGGCTGAACAAAGGCAACAGGAAGTCAGAAGAGAAGCAAGCCCCCCCGTTCACCGTGCAGACTTAATTATGAGGGAAATAATGCAGTTAGCTGCCTGGTAGCAGACCGCGAATGGGCTTTGTCAGTGGGCCATGGTGTAATGGATGGAGATGTTTTTCTCCATCCTGGGGGAAAAACACAGGAACAGTCTTGGACATCAAGGAGTTACACCACATTAGCGGCCTCTGTGATCTGTCTTCTGTGGGTGATACGATAGCAGTAACGTGGAGAGAAACAGGAAGTTTACAAGGGGAACAGAGCAACAAGGCCCATCCTTTAGTGAGTGAAGTAAGTCTCAGCCTCTCACTAGAATGCCTAATATCCATGAGGAACAAACCCTGGGCTCAAACCCAGTACATAATCAACCAAGGCTCAAAGCAGCCACAGAATCAGTCTGAGATCAGATCAGGTACAGAACTAATTCAGGCTCAAATCCAGCACAAAACGTAATGTCAGACCTGGCAGAGAATCAACTGGAGAAAAACCCAGCACAGAACCAACCCAGGCTGAAACCCAGCACAGCAAACAAAGCTGGGGTATAACCCAGTACATCAAACCGACCCCGGGTAAAACCTGGCAGAGTGAACCAACCTGCGGTCAAACCCAGCACAGAACCAACCCGGGGTCAAACCCAGCACAGAACGCCTGCACCCCATCCAGCCTGGGCCCTCTGTGAGCGTGAGGGGCTGTGGTCGATCTTCTGCAGATCTTCACCTCTTCCCCAAAATCACCGTCAAAGAGAAGGACAAACCACCTGGATCCACACATGGATGATGAATCCACTAAGACCCATCCTGCAATGTCCTCCAACTCAACAAAGAGCAGTAGGCCCTTGTGGAAGAATCCAGCGGAAAGAGAGCGTCCAGACGCCACCTGTATGCACCAAGGTGACCTCGCTTTTAATCAAGGCACCTGGCAACAGAGCTCCAGAAGGCCAGGCCGCCTTTCTGGCACCTTGCCGAAACTATCGTGATTTCAGGATTTTGGAGTTGGGATCTCAGGAAGTGAGTAAGGAGTGTCTGCTAACAGCATGATCTGAGTGAATAATTACCTTATGTCACATTCTGAATTAATGGGTGCTTTCGTGAGTAATTTTGATTAATTATGCCGGCTACTCTAAGGGATAATCACAGCTACAAGCGGAGTTATTTTAAACCCCAAATAACGGTGGGTGATTGAACGGTCTGCCACAGACCCTGTCTGATACCTAATAAGGCAGGAGCCATTACAGAAAGCACTCCTCATCTGAATTAGAGAGATTGCATTGCTATTATCTCCTATTCATGATCCTTTGATCGACCCATTCATCTCCTACCACGGCCACTTGTTTTATCACATGCCGTTGTTTTTGGGGTCCACCATTAATACATCTGCGTGTGTGTATAAATACGATCCATCGATATGCGTTCCCCGGTCAGCCTGGGACAGGGAGGGCACAGCCCACTCGGGAGGCTTGGTGGAAGAACAACGCAATTCCATATGGATTAATTATTCATGGTTAAGTTATTAATGGGGCAGCATCTCTCAGCACGGCAATCATTGGCAATAAAGAGAGGATGATTTCACACACAGCTCACAGCTGCGCTCTGTGCCCATTGTCGTGGCTTCCCGTCTGAGGGACAGTGAGAATACGTTCTGCGCTCAAGGATTCCACCCCTTCCCGGCACCTGCAGCGGGGAGATAGCCCGGCAGGACAGCTGTGTGTGACCCTCACTGCTGCTTTGTCACGAACACACGTGATGCTCTGGCTTTGACACCGTCCGCCACCAAAACTCACAGTCACGCGCTGAGATATGAAATTTCTCTGGGCGACGGGGAGAACAGGATGCAATCGATAATTCAGCATAATGATGACAGCTTAGTGTGACACATCTGGGTACTGCAAATGGCACCAAAGACACTGGGAAATGTCTGCAAAGTGCTGGTTTCCCATCTTAGATGCCATCTCCAGGGTGTCCAATGGGCACAAGGGATCTCCATAACATGGCAGTGTGGGGCATAACATAGGTCATGCCTTTAAAACCAAAGGAGAAAGAGCAAGCTGGGAGTGTCTATATCTCTGAATGTGAAGCCAGGAGAGGCTGCCCGAGAAATGTGCCTGAACAAAACACGCCCACTGTTGCAGTTATCCTTGTTAATCATGGGAAAAATTATGGGGGCCGTGTCTCTATTCCTCTGGCAGGACACAAGGGGAATCATACAGTGTATTAGCTGGAAAAGGAGCTAACTTGTGGGGATTAAAAAAGCGTGTTATACAGGCATTTCTTTTTGAGTGCTTTGTGAACTTTGGAACTTTGGCAGGCGTGATGGATTCTGTCACTGTGTTAGGCGCGGCTCCAAAGTGGTGGTGCTGGAGCGGTAATTTCAGAGCCAGCGGAGAATACCGATGTGAAGCCGGGGGTGGAGGGGGGAGGAGGGCATCCTGGCACAGGAACCCTGACCGCTGTGCAGGCGAGAGCCTGTTCCGCACTGATCCAGAGCCCCTGCGAAAAAGAGGCACCTGATCGTGGTCACTGGGATGCCCAGCACCAGGATGGCGAGAGAAGGGATGCCGACTTCCTATTTGTGACGGGCCATAGGAAGAGCACTGGGGAAGTACCAATCAGACCAAGACCAAGATATCACAAGCAACCGCAGGAGGACCACACAACCATTAGAACAGAACTGGCAGATCGTCTGAAAGAGGACCGGATCCAGTCACACCAAGTCATGAAACAGCCAGGGAGTTGATCTTTAAACTCACAAAGCAGGACATATGCATAGTAAAAAAAAAAAACAAGTGAGAATGAATGGGGGTTCATGTGTGATAGTGGGTCTGATGATATGTGTAAAATATGTAAAACATAATATTACTCCAAAAGCGGTTCAAACAGACCACACAAGCAAAATGTTACGCAGAAACCGTAATAAAAATTATTGTTTGTAAATAAAAAGCTGTTTTTTCTTCTTAAGACATGTATTTATGACCAGGGAATAAACAGCTTGCAAATTCACAGCCCACACTGTATGCTGTAACATTTCAAGTCTGTAGGTGGCGCCATTACTGCCACCAGAGAAGCACGAGAAGATGAGGCGATAAAAAATTCTCTGTGGAATCTTGAAGGGACTGAACTGGGCTTCTGATTTGGAAAAAGGTGCCTTTTAAATGCGTTTCAGAATGTATATGGTAATTCTAATTTGTGCGTTCAACAATGAACGCTGAGGAACGTGGCCTTGTTTGGGAGATAATAGTAATTGTGTTTTTCCACAATGGCACTTTTACATATTAAAACCATATTAAAATGTCATATTTTCACATAATATTCAAATCCATATTGTTTAATAAAAAAAGATGGGAACAAAGGGAGTATCTCTATAGAAATAAAGTAATAATTTCATTTTTTTCTCAAATTAAAATGAGTCCTAAGAAAAGTATTTATCTTCCTTTTTTTATAAAATTGATATCGGTGCAGACTAGCATAATTTCTTTTGACTGATAACATCCTTTAAAATTTGATTTACTTTACTTGATAAAGCACCTTTTGTCACCTTCATTTTATGTCACCATTTTTCTTTTTTGTTCTTTTTTTTGCTGGGCAGGTTGTTGCCACCAGGGAGACCAGGAATAATGCTCTGGATAGCTGCAGGCAGAGCCTCACACCACCCAAATGAACAGAAATCTCACCGCTGCTGCCGGGAAGGCCGGTAATGTAGCCAGATGCATGCCAGATCGTACCTGTCATTGTTAAAAGGGCTCAGCAGTTTAAGGGCATACCACTAAGCAGTGGCGGTGTTTACCACAAACTCAAACCACTTATTTATGTGGGGCCCCTGAGGTTTGCCGCCCCCTGTTGGCCACAAACAATCACTACAATAAATGTTACATAAAGACACTCCTTATTTAGGGGATGCTGAAGTAACATTTTCTGATAACCGGCTAACTAGCTATAATTTTCTGACTCTACTCAATAACTATTTAGTTTTTCGAACATTTTTGGGTGGAGAGGTCCCCAGAAACGACAAACCCATCCCCGCACTCTGCTTCAGCACTGTGTCAAGGCACTGCATCCATGTTTCCATCTTCTGTTCTTCATCAAAAATTATTCATCACTGCAAACCAGGCCATTAATCCTCATTACTTTTAGTATTAGTGATTAGCTATGATGCGCGAACTTGACACATTTCATGTGTACAGATAAATAGTTTGTTATGTGGACATTAAACACTATTACTGATGATACATCGATACAGTTAGATCTTTTCTGGTGTACCTTAGTCTATCAGTGTTTGCTTGTATTGGGCTCTATCTCATTCTGGTTCCACACTAGAAGTTTTCTACAACAAGCACACATCATACACGTTATTGCTAACAGGTGTATAAATGTCCAATTTTATTGCCCTATAGAGATTTTCCAGTATAGCACCAAAATATGAGGTGCCTCTGTTCTGTTGTTGTTTTGCAAACCCGCGTTTTCATATTTTACCGCACTTTAAGGTGTTGCACATTGACAAATAACCCTGTATCATTCTGGACAGATTTTCCATAGTTTTACTGACTGACTAATTCAATCTCTACCAAACTGACCCCACATCCAGAAACCAAAAAAAACAGCTTAATCATCCGAGCTCCATGGCGCCCCCTTCTGTCATGTCCTGTTACTCTCTTTATTTTCCTGAATTTTGCTGTAAGATCCATGGCTAGAATGTGATTTGGGGCCGAGTGTGACAAGTGTGACAGGTAATCAATAAAGATACATTCAATAGAGTGCGCTAATTAAACGGGTTTGCCCTGGGCTTGATCGGGCACAGAAGAATGTGGCCCTGCAGTTTGGGAAAAACGTTTATCAGCGAATGTGACTCGAATGTCCCACACTGTGTCACAGCTGAGCAGGCAGGCAGAGCGCCTGAAATACAAATTCGGCCGTACTGCTTGGTATGAATGTTGGGGGCAACTGTCAAATGCACATTCACATGGTCAGAGGGCCCTGGGCTATTTCAATTGTCAGAGCCCCCCCACTGTTTACTACAAGGGTGGTGACAATGAATGTTGTTGTCCAGGGGGGTTAGTGCCTGGGTAAATCCTTTCATTACAGCACCTCTGCCAACTGATAGAAGGGAAGTCGTCACACCCTAATCCATCCATCCATCCTTTGGTTGCTTATCCTGGTCAGGGTCAATGGGGACATGAGATGATGCAATGTATTATTTTTACGATGCTACTTATGGATACATATATTCAAAGAAACAAGACTCGCCTCATTCCAGCAACCCCTGGTGGGCATGCTGTTGTCGGTGCAACGCTAATTTGCCTGTTAACGACTTTAATGTGCTGTCGGATCCCGCTGCCATGTGCGAGCCAATGTCCATGATGCTGCAAAGTGAATTTCATGCCTAAGCAGCCAGGTTCTTTCACAGCGTGACGTCCCTCATGGAAAGGACTGCAGGCTCTGGGAAAATGGCCCCCCTGCAGATTTCACTGACTGCAAGCCTGAAGGAAGATCTCTACTGCAAGCTTGGTGGACATTTCTGATCTTTACCTCGACAAGACAGCCCATCCTGCATGCAGATTTAGGTTGCAAACAAATACCCAACCCGACCTGGCTTCACTCACAGTTGCGTTGAATTGGCTAGACCGCCTTCTTGGATTTTAAAATCTCTGCCCTGCCCCAAAAAGCAAACGCAAGACCAGAAAGACCAATGCATTCCATTCTGAGGTGAGGAATGTCCTACCTCTGCGGGTCCAGCAGGGGGCGCTGCACGGCGGCCTTGACAAGCGCATCGGGCCGGATGGACTTCTGGGGTGAGGTGGCTGGGCTGCCGTCTGACTCGCCACTGTCGTCATCGCCCATGGCTTTGATGTAGCTGCCACTTCTCATCCTCCGGCAGGGAATCTCCTCATCCTTGCCGGCCCCTGGGTAGCCCCCCCACTCGTCCTGGGGCACCTGTATGACACAACACGGCACACCAGGGCTCGTCGAGGGGGGGGGCATGAAAAATGAACACATTCATGCAGCAGGCTGGTGTATCACAACTGTGAGTGTGACCTTCATGACCTGAAACACTCACGAAGTGAAACACTCACCCCCACAAACCCTTTGTAAGGGTTTTAAAGTAATCTGGAAGTAAATCTGGAGATTTCAGTCAGAGTTACGCATCACATATGTCTGAGAAGAGATCCAGAGAAGCTGAAGAATCCAAAAGTGCGTAATTTGCACCCCCTAGTGTTATAGTGGCCCCCCCCCCCCCCCCCCCCCCCCC
>JAODJW010000026.1:22433439-22470678 GCA_026777045.1 Hyperopisus bebe | reverse complement strand
AGTGTGCACGGGAAACAGAGCAAAAGCCGACCCAGGGAGGTGTCGGCATCAGCAGCCCCCTGAAGCAGCTCCGCGCCCACTGAGATAAGGCGATCCCGCTTCCACGAAGACACAAACGTATCTTCACCGGCACAAGAAAAGGGGAGCACAACTCAGCGCTCAGCGGGAGAAAAGCCAGCAGCAGAGTTCGCCGGTTTTATCAGACTTGGCTCTCGAAACATCCAGGGAAAACGACGGCCAAGAAGGAGCCGATGGCAGGTGGGAGGTGCTCCTTGGTGTGCGGGCATCTCCGTGCCGTACCGCAGGCCAATCGCCTCAGGGGCACGTGATGCTCAGGGACGTCTCAGAGACGAGTGGCGCTCATGTCATTACCGTCGACCTGCAGGCAACACCGGGCAGCAGAAAAGTCCTTCATGGAGGTCCTGCACTCTTCAATAACATCGGCAGGTGTCCTCCGTAGCCATCACGTACGATGGAAGTCCGGAGGGTGATCTGGCATTGCCATGGTAACAAAGGAGTAAATCTTTCAGCAATTGCAACTTGAAAACAAACAAACAAAAAAAATTCTGCTATTCCTTACGTGTATTTCATCATCTTAAAATCCTGCATCCTTCAATTTTGGATCCAAAAGCTCCGCCCACCACATGGGTTTAACTGTGTCAACTGAAGGTGGCGACACTGAGTGACTCCGTGCCCCCAGAAACTTTGATCCATTGCTCACAGGATCCATTTCCCCGTTATGGACTTGACCATTGTAAGCTCCTGACTTCCTCACTAAATTCAATTAGCGTAAGTGGAAGGGTGGAGGTTTGCTGTCTTTTTTTAGCGGCTGTGAAACAAGGTGATGTATCATACAATAGAATTTATCACCAATGAGAAAAAAAAACATGAAAGCAGAGCTTAACAAAATTCTAACAATTCAGCATTGAAGCAGCTGAAATAGTTCTGTGGGGGAAGTGACCATCTCAGGTCGTCAGGTGACCATGGTCACTCGTACTGATTTGTTCCCCATGTGTCCAGTGTCTGTACAGACCAGTGCGCTCTGCGTTGTTTCCCCATTGACCTGGACCACACGACACAGGACTGC
Source organism: Hyperopisus bebe (assembly GCA_026777045.1). Classification (NCBI taxonomy): domain Eukaryota; kingdom Metazoa; phylum Chordata; class Actinopteri; order Osteoglossiformes; family Mormyridae; genus Hyperopisus; species Hyperopisus bebe. Next base: position 22,469,591 of record JAODJW010000026.1, on the reverse strand, counting down.
TTACTACCAAACCTCTCACCTACCCTATTTCATACAGCCAAAAGTGCAATTTTACACTTGTTTACTCTCAAAAGTTCCTTTCGGTTGTCACTGAAAAGAGGAATCCCGTCTCAAAATCTGTGTACAGCAGCATCTGGGCTTTCCCAGGACCTCAGAACGCAGTCATCAGTCATTCAAAAGACAAAATTGATCGATTGACCAAAGTGCTTATTTCAGCGTGTCATAGCGGTATGACCAGACCTGCTAACATGTCACTTCCTGTGAGGAATGCCAACCACTGAGACTAGTCTCCCCCGACACTAAAACAGCATCTGACCAAAACAGAGCAAATGAGAAATCAACAAGGAAGTGACTGTCTGGCAGAAGGAAACGACGCGCTTGTGATGTCCGCAGAGGCTGAGCGTGTGCGTAGATACCAGCCATGTGGATCAGCTTGGATGACCCTGTCCAACCTCACCAGCAGAAGTACAGCTGAAACTTCTTTTGATGTGGGGATCGGGCAGTTGGGTGGGCTGGTCCGATGCCCATCAGCATGTCATGCTCCTGCCTCCCTATCGGTACCTCAGGCCTGGTGAACGCACGTTGGCAGTGAATGGACTGTGGCGGACAGGATACGTTAATAAGATGCATGCAAGGCCAAGACCGTGGCCGTTTGTATTGTCAAATGCTGCCCTTCGTCCTCCCAGGACAGCGTGGGTGTTTCACTTCAAGGGACGAAAATCAGGAAATGCATGACTGGCTACTTGAAGAGCAAAGGAACTTCCTTGCACACCAAACTATTTTTAGCCTTTCATGTTGACCTCTGGAGCCCTCTCTCACAGGAATGCCTTATGACCACTTATGACCACTTAACAAACATTTCACTTCCACAAACTGATGTTTTGAAACTAATATTAATCTGCACCTAGGATGGGCTTTGAGGGGGTAGGCTGTATGGTTCTCTGTTCAAGGAGGGGGGCCCATGTGAGCCATCTGGGGCAGAAAGGAAGATGGGGTGGAGGTGGGGGGGGGGCAGATCATGTTAGATTGGTGCTGTCCACACCCCACCCCCAAGCGCAATCAACCAAAAATACACTCCGGTAAGCATGTGGCAGCAATTTCAGAACCGCTTCTGCATGAGACGAACACCGGGGCGTCACTGGCATGCAAATGAATGAGTCCGCAGTAAAGCCTGGCCTGAAAGAGTGTCTCTGATGCACTGCGTTCATCTGAAAGGGGAGAGGAAACCTGCATAATAATTACCATGTTTTTTCATCTTCCTGGATGGAAAGTTCACAGGAAGGAATGAAGCGAAAGCAATCGGGGCCTTGACAAAATGGAGTGGGATCAGCCACATCTGCGCTGGATCGGCACCGTGCCACACTCAGCCAAACACGGACAGACAGCCTTGAGGAGGAGTCTGCTGCCCCCTAGCTGCTGGGGGGGGGTGATGTTGCAGAGGCATATGGCCCCTGTTGCTGGTGTCAGGCAACCCTGTGCTGCTCATTAAAACCGAGGTGTTGGCAGGGGTCCTATGACATCACAGTCGTTCACCTTCCACCAAAGCCCATTAGAAAGTGATGCTTATCGGCAGTATAACTCTCAATCTCATTAATTCCAGTGTGTTTGGGAGGGGGGGGGGTGGCCTTCAATCGCTGTCCGATTTCACATGCTCAGAATCTCTCGCAGGCTAAATTATTTTTTAAACTGCTCACTGGCGACTGATAATATTTGCAAATTTATACACATTTTTTTTACATTAACGTTTTAAGTAAAATATGTGGGGCTGATCATTTGTATTGTGAATTTGAACTAATGAGACACTTTACAATTCCTGTATCTGTGCTGAGTAGCTATTTTACGGTCACTGTGCAGATGGAGGAGTTGTTGGCCACTTGGGATTCTGCCGGTTGGTGCCCCACCATGGACCCACGGCACTGGACGGGAATCAGAGGCGTGCCATGCTGAGGAGCATGCCCCGGTGGAAAAGACATGATGGGTGTGACGCTGAACAACTTACAGGTCTGGGAACCGGCACACAAGATCATTTTGCTTCTAAAAAGATGTTTAATAAATTATCTACAAGAATTACACGCATTTTCACACCCATTTAAACTTGATTCATGTCAGCTCAAGGGTGTGAGGTGAAACTCAGGGGAAACACAGATTTCACATATTTCGGTATTTATATAAAAAGAAGTCTGACTGACCAAAACAAGCCATTAATAATAAAATATTAATAACAGAGGCAATCTCCAGACGCATTCACACTCGGGATTGATTAGCATTGTTTTGCTTGAATTAATGACAAATTTTCTAAACATGCCACAGATCTGTTTCACTTGGTGGCCAATTTAGTACAAAGCCAGTGATAATGCAGAGTTATGTTTCATTTCCTGAGGCTCAGAGCCGCTTGCTTTTTGACGGATGACAGGTCCTGCGAGGTGTTTACCACGCCGATGTTCTGTGAGGTCTGGATCATTTCTCTCAACGTCAACTCAACCTCTAGAATGAAGGATCATAGTGAACCGAGAGAAATGGAGATAGCAGGAGAAGTGGGGAATGCAAAGGGGGCATGAATAACTGTCCCTGACACGGCTCTAAAATTTGCATTAGTATTTTTATGTTATGTCGTAGCTTCATCTATTTGTGAAGTTTACCCTCAGTCTTTTCCTTCATTCCTTCCATCCATCCATCCATCCATCCATCCAATCTGTCCTATTGTGCTGTATAGCAATTTTACCCACTCCTACAGTTTTAATTTAACAGTAATTTGGTTAAATGGTACAACAGCAAATCCCATTCTGGGACTGCAGCGACCCTGGGCTTCTCCTTAAGAACTGTTCTCCAGGCCAGTGTGCTGCTCCATTTCACAGGGTTCCAGGTTCGAGACCCAGAAGGCCAAGGCTTACCAACCCTCTAACAAGGTTGAGCAAATTGGTCCAAATTGGCAGCCCAGCAAACGCAGGCCGCAAAGAACTGCCAGGACATGCGTGTCCCCCCCCACGCCGTCCTGCCGCCTTCCATGTTTGGACTGCTCTGCTAAATGCTTTAGTCACCAGTCGCAGAAATAAATGACAGCCTTTTCTATTTGGACGGAGAATCCGTCAGGGTGACAGGAGGTACGGATAGCATTGGGGGAAGCGATGAATTTTAAACAAAGTCAGGAACTGCGATGCTTCCTTTAGAAGCTAACGAACCTGAAAGTGGTCAGTGCAGCAGTGCTCTAAAAGTGGGCCCACGGTACACAGATTGCATCGTCTCTGTATTGCGACTGCGGAGCATCTCGGAGCTCTGACCCGCACTTGGCGGGATGCTGTCTGATTCACCGCTTGGCCCCCGTTCCCGCGCTCCGGCACCACCGAGGTCGAGGCCGGTTGCATAACGCTCCACTGGCAGGCTGTCCTCGGCCGTCCCCGCGGCGCCACCAAATGCCGCAGGAGCGAGGGTGACCGGCGGACTTCGGGGAGGCCCACTGCCCAGCGCAAGGGGAGTGGCGGAAACAGCACTCCTCCGATCGCACGCTCAATCTGTCAGTCGCTATGCTGACCCCTTGCTACACTAACCTGCTGGTATACTGACCCACTAATGCCCATAGGCGTCACTTAACTGACACACAGCTACACTAACTATCCCTGATCCACTAATCAAGCTAGCAGTTTATTTATTTATTCCGAAGATGTTTGAGAAATGGCGCCCCCGGTGATCGAGGTGGGAAAGACAGGTGCAGGGAGATGGGTTAGGGTGTACTGGAGCCATCATCACCCGTCATCTTATGGCACTGACAGCGTGAAACTGCCATCTTAATGTCCATCAAGAGAGAAATATATAAGGCAAAAGCCCCCACAGCAGGAATTAACTCAGTGAGGGAACAGACAGGAGAGCAATGATGGCTAGAACCCTCAGCTTCCTTTAGATGTTGAGGACTCTCCTCCCAGAGGCCAGGGGGTCCAGCTATTAATAAGTGCTATTAATGGGTACTGCAGCTGTTACTGCTGGCTGCTGGTCCACAGCTCGCCCAGGAGGTGGCTTCAGGTATGCTTCACTGACATGTATGTGCTTCAGGTGATTCCCATCCATGTGGGGGCAGAGGTGGTGCGCCCCATGTTCCCACATTTGATGCCCAGCCCATTTGGTACCCCCTATAGCCCCCCAGCTCCCAACCAACTCTCACACACAACAACTCCATCTAATTCTATCCTTTAACTTCTCTTCTTCTTCCCCCTTTACCCTCTCTCTTTCTCGCTCTCTCTTGCTCACTCTCTCTTCCTCCCTCTCTCCCCCTCGTTTTTCTTCCTTTCTCACTCTTTTGCCCCTTTCCTTCTTCCTCTCCCCTTCTCCTTTCTTCTCTCCCTCTCTCACTCTAATTGTACCCCATCTCTCAATCTATGTCCCTCCTCCCTATCACCCCTCCCTCTCTCCCCAAACTCCCTCCTTCTTTCCCATCTCTCCTGCTCACTCTGCTTCTCTCTCCCTCTTTATTTCTCTCCTCTCCCTCTAACCCTAACCTCCGTTTTCCTCCTCCTTCCCTCTTCCTCCTCCCCCCTCTCTCCCTCCCTCTCTCTCTTTTGCATACTCTCTCTCTTTCTCTGATCCTTAATCCCGAAGCCAGGGTAGGGTTAGTGAGCAATGTCACCTTCTCCCTGAGTCGCAAACACAACTGATGGAGTGACTAATTGGTGATAACGACCCTTAATGGGCACAGTGCCACATGCGGGGCCCACATCAGGAGTTCAGGGGCCCTGATTTACGCCTCATTCCTCTTTTTGTTTGAGGCTGCCAGACGCCATTTTCCTCACACATATATCAGAGCCGCACTGAGATACGGTGCACAGTGTCTGTGTCTCCGGCCCGCATGAGCATCACTAAATCTATCCCCTGCTTCGCTGTGGTAAAATCAGTATTATGGCTCTTGATATTCATCATGGCTCTGAAACCGCGCGCGGCAGCACATAGCGGCGCTTTACGGGGGCTCTGGCCTCGCTGACGGCTCTCGTTTTCCACCACCATCTTGTCAGACAGAGCCGCAGAAAGCCCGCGTGGGTGGCAGCCTCCATCGCTGGCGCTCCTCGATCATTAAGACAAGCGGCGCTCCCATCGGAGAGAAGGCGGCACGGGAGGTTGTTTACATACCGCCGTCTCATCACAAACAAAGCGCCACTAGCCAGCTGAGATGCCCCAGCGCCAACTCACATCTTTGCGAACCGTGACAGTAGGTGGCGCTCATGGAGACGTCCTCCCTGTGCATTCTGCGACACAGAATACACGGTATCCCACCCCTCCCTGACACCCTATCCTCGTACACTTCTGTTTGCCACGCTGGCTTTCCTTCAGTTGTATTCTCCGACTCACATCTGAAGTAATTGATCCAGGTACGGAAAGGTCTGTTGACCTATAAGGGTAATATGACATTGGGGGTTCCTTGGCCCCACCCAGCACCCGACGGTGCTCTGGGGTCACAGCACACCATTAACCCACTGATCTCCCCCACCCTCTCACCGTGGCCTCTGTGATCAGGAGTAACAAGCCCAAAAAACTCGCTGACTGTCATGTCAGAGGCTCCCAGGAAACGCTGAGCACAGGCAGACCCCATCACTGTAATGCCCTGGCAATAACAATGTCACTGCAGTTCCAGATCATTCCATCCATATGCAAAGCAGGAGTGGGAATTCACAGTGCTGCTTGACTCAGGATGGTGTAAGCATGAGTGTTTAAGGTCCAGCAGTGTTTAAAATGTTAAATACCGCTGGCGGACAAAACCCCGTACCCAAAGCTCCCGTTCTCTACATAAACCCTGAAGTTTATTTTCTGGATTAATCGACATAATTCCTCTGGTCCCACTACGATTAGTCAAAGATGTTGGTGTCAGGGAAACTCACATGATGCAATTGTTCTTGGGGAAATTTGCATACAGTGCCTGGCGGTATTGTAAGGGTACAGGGGAGGGGGGTGTCATTAAGGCTCTGTTTATTAATGCAAAAAATACCGGAATTTCCCGGAATCCAAACTCCCAGCGCAATGCACTCCGGCTCCATCAGTATTCCACCCGCTTCGAGTCTAAACAAAATCCGATATTGCGACCACCGGGATGGGCTGATCAGCCTGATGGGTCGACATCACTTCAGCCCTTTAATGACACAGTTCCTGCTCGTGCTCATCGAGCCCAGCTGCCAATAACGTTTGTGTGTTACCCGTCAGTGCGGAAGTCCTCATTTACATCGACATAAACGCAGAATGCCGCCATCTGTTACTTGCTGCACCCTGCGAGCTCTCAGTGTCATTTTCCTTTGGATACGGAGTTACCTTTCCTTACTGTGGCCTGTGCATTTGTATTCTCCAATTAGAACGAATGCCTAGAGGAAGATGAATGGCGAACATTCCAGCCAATCAGCTGTCTGGCAGCCGCTAGCCTGGGCCCGCTTACCTCTTCACAAGGCCCACTACTTATATAAAAGCAGAAGCGTCCTCTGCATTTACCAAGGATATTGTTGGCAAAATAGGACAGGGGTCAGCGGTGTCCATCAAACAGCAATTACTGCAGCCTTTAAATTAGCTGTCAGCACTGACCTGTAGCATTCTCTGGAGGATCAGGCCTCCAATGGCTGGGAAACAAACAAGAGAGAGGGAGAGCAATAGGAGGGAGAGAGAGAGGAGAGAGAGGGACCAGAGCCATGCTCTGAGTGACTGTACACATCGGCATGGCAACCTGTCAAGCGCAGAAGATTCTGCTTCCAGAGCTACAGCGAGCACAACAGGGTACACCTAGCTCCTTAAACAACGTCCACAGCTGTTTAAAGCTCTTTCCATCAATTTAACCACCAGGCCTGACATCAAAGCTTTTTCAAAAGATAAAAGTTATACCTGCATGGTGGGCACTATTTAGCATAACAGAATAAGCTTAACAAAGTGAGCAAAAGGAAAAACCACAAGTTATGTGGGTGGGGCATCACCAGGGTGGGCAAAGTATCACTGGGGTGGGTGGGGCATTGCTGGGGTGGGAGGGGCATCACCACAGTGGGCGGGGCTGAGTTCAGTCAAAGGAGTTTCAGGGGTGTGGCTTGCAGATTTACATGATTACAGCTGGGGCTGAAGCTCAGTGAGACCACAGCAGTGGTCTGAGACCCACTTGGCTATCGATGGACGGTCCTGTCCAGCCTGCCGCCATTAACGCAGGTTAATTTCCCACACAGACACTGGAAGTTGGCCGTCCATCAAGCACCAAAAATGAAAAGTTACATTTTAATGGGTTTTAAAATCAGATGCTGCCTCCCTCATAGCCTGGGGGGGGGGGCGCAGAATAAAATGAAAAGGCCCAATGTGCTTTTTCAGGGTTTGCTTGGGTCCACTGAGCTCCTCCATTGCTCCTGAATAACATTAGTAGATTCCCACGCCGCCTACAACAATATGAGAAGACAGCAGTGCGTAGCAGTGTTACTCCGCTACTGTTTGTGAACTGGAAGAAGGAAGTCATTTTAAAAAATAAATTAAGAAAAACTTTTGTTGAAATGCACCAACTTGCCGATGGCGCATCCCAGGCAAACTGATGCGTCAATGTGTCTCCATGGAAACGGTGCCATGATTTTGAACAAAAATATATAAGTGAAGAAGTAATGACTGCATGGCACTTCGGGATGGGTGATGGCCCCTGAGCACTGACAGCCCTGCCCTGGATCCCTGGCGGACCCAGGCGGCACATGTTCCCGGTTCCATCACATTCCAATCTGAAGGCACGCCGGCGAGCTCTCACGCAGACAAACATGCCGGATTTTCTAAGCGATCATTTAATGGGAACTGAAAACATTATTCCAGAGCAGAAGTTACCCGAAAAATGACTTCCTTGTAGTCTGACGTTTCCAACACGCACGTGACATGGGTAGATAATGCAGCATACTACAACTGGCGGGGGAAAGACACAGCTTTAATGGCGCACCCCAGCGAGCCGGTTGGGCCCCCGCATGGGCCAGTTTAGCCCACCAACAGGACCTAGCGTATCCCAGGCCAGGCTCACACACTCGATCTATTAGTGCACTTGTATGGGGGGCACGGCGGGGACTCGGGGTACGGTGTCCGGGACATGGTGTGACGACGCGCTGGATGGACACCCTCTGAAGGACACACTCACAAAGTAGCTCCTCAGCCCTCGATGAGCCAGTTATTTTCCATCTGCCTGCATTTACACAGTGGGCAAAGGAATAAACAGAGAGACAGAAACGTAAGCATGTGGAGGGGGGGAATCCAAGATGGCCGCCTAAGGAACAGACAAAACTTGTGGGTTCACTCATGCCAGAAGGGGCACCTCTTCCCTCTGCTCTGCCCTCCTCTTCCAAGAGTTTGAAGTCCATGGAGGAGAGGGGGGAACCACATGCTCCTAGGAGGATGGGGGGGGGGCTAGCCCCCACAAATGACCACCTGTGTCCCTCCAAAGTTGCTCAGTCAAAGATGCTAAAAAAACAAAAATTAGCCTATTAGCCAGGGGCGCTCACTCAAATGAATCATCTGCCCATCAAACAGACCTCCCCCTCCCATTGACCAATGTTAACGTTGCCCCCCCCCCCACACCGGTTGACCACTGTCACCATCACCACATTCTCACATAGGGTGCCCTTAGCACGTTGCCCTGGGTCTCCTCAGCGAGGCAAATCTCATAGCACGCTCCTAGCAGCGTGTCCAGAATCATCCGGAAGTTTGTTCGGTAGATGGGAACAGACGGCATAATTAACCAGAGTAAGTGAGAGACACGTCTGCGTTACGCTGGGCCTCCATGTGCTTCAGAAGGTCGCCCACTGCTGATTTTGTCTGTAAATATTGCTCTCTACACGTCTCCACATGTGTCGAGGAATTAACTGGTTATAAAATGGTATGTTACCTACTCACTAAAGTATAATTACAGCTTGGGGGAGGGGGCTAGAGAGTGTCATTTTCATAATAGTGTGAATTATGCTCAGTCATCTTGGCCAACAACCACCCAGAAATGAGCTGCATTTGTGAATTATGTGCCCGTTTCCACGTACAGCTTAATGGACATATTTCTCAGACCGAGCCGTATGCCGCTTCGGAGCCGCGCGTCTGTCAGATAAATATCAGTAAGCATATGTGTCGAGGAAACGCACTTATATTCTCCGCTTAACTGACACGACTGACGCACCGACCAGACAGATGAGAACACAGATAAATCTGGGCTCATCTCGCGGAGAGCGAACAAATATCCAACTGCTCCCTGAAAGAGGTTTTTTTTTAGGCTGATCGCTTTTGTCCATTTGAATATTTAAACTGCGGGAGGTAAACGAGGGCCTTCTCATCAAATATAAATTTGAGAGCATGCCGTCACCCCCCACATGCGTTTGTTTTCTCTAACAAGCTTCAAACGGGCCTCAGGATCCAGCAGAGAAAAGTGGGACGTCAGAAGCCAGTGGATCACGGACGGCTGCCCCCATCCGCCCAGAGAAGGGGGACGGACTGCCACTTACGGGTTAGATAGAAGATGAAGATGAAAGATAGATACCTTTTGTTTGACAGCCACAAACCCAAAATAATATTTCTTCAGTGATATCTCGGTTTCTGGGAACCCACTTGAAAGTAAGCAGTAAGTCCGTCTGTTTAATATGAGGTAGATGTGAAAGCAGGATTCGGTTCAGTGACCTATCACAGCATAGCAGGCGTCTGGGGAACCAATCGGGATGCTTCTGAATGACTCCTTTTAGTCTCCCAGAGAATAGCACTCACAAGGAGAAAATGAGGCAGGGGGCGGCCTCAGAATGCAGCTGAAAGGTATCACGGGAATTATGAAATAGCAGTGCGGCCTTTGAGGAATCCTCCCATCAAATCGATCTCGCCGAATCATAGCAGGGAATAAACGCTGCCGTCCGCAGAATCTGTGGCCAGTGCCAGCCGTGTAATCTGATCACAACGTGGATTCCTGCGGGGAAGTGATGAGGATACTTATGTACCACCAAGGGGGATTTGAAAAGGGCTGTGTTTGTGCTGCACTATAACAGTGGGGACCTCGGGAAGCCCAGGCCCCGGCCTAATCGACTGCCATTGGACTCCGTGAATTGCATATCCCCTCTAGTAATCAAAGCCGCCTGTAATGAATGAAGATGGCCGCGGGCAGACAGCTTGTTCCCAGTATTCTCCACCCATTTGCGAAGGTCTAGAAACATAAGATGAGGAACATCTGCCCCGAGGCCAAGGCTGTGTGCTTCCTACACTCTGCGGAAAACTCCCAGAGTTTGGTTTACTGAAACTACATGGAAATGTTGAGAGATTTTAAGCCCTGGTTGGAGACCTTCACAAAGAATACAAATAAAAGGTAACCTGCAAACTGGGGAAAATAACACCTTCTCCGTTACAAGAATCATGAGATACAGCTGGTAGGGCCATGGAGCTTTCTGGACATGTCAGGCACGTACAGTGATTCAGCCCTCCTGGTGGCACTTGTTTGCCTGTACACCATGAAGGAAATCTGTGCACGGGAAAACCCGCAAAGTCCGCAAACAGTGAACAGGAGGTTGATTCAAAGTGGATCTCCTGGAATGCTTCGCGCTCTGCGTCACTCTGAGAGGCAGAGGTTCTCTCACAGCATCATCGCGTTGCCACTATAGAGCGCCTGGCCTTTGGCGTACACGGCGCATTGTGCTGCCCTTAGCTGCACCTGTCCCAACATCATATATATTTAATCCGAACTGCAGTGGAGAACTCTCATCGCCGTAGCGACTAGAAGCTAGCATAAATTAAAAATACATGACACATGCACTTTGTTCCTCACATTTTAAAATGCATGTAGCAGCAGATAAATGAATACAAAGTATCAAATACAGGAAGAGAGACAGCAGAGACTATCCAAGGATGAGGCAAATAGGAAGAGGCAACGTTGCTGAATCGGAGGTAATGTTTCTGGCAACCTGCAACGCGGAGAAAATGAAATGAAATAGGAAGGCTCCCACACCTCTGCCTGAGTACTTATTTCCTACTGTTAGCCTCTCGCTTCATGGCTCACAACCAGCGATTTTGTTTCGAAGACACCACTGATACTGATATAAAACAGGCACCATGCGCCCCTCCCTCGCCTGTCGGCAGCAGACAGGTGAACCAATCACATCATTGAGCGATGGTGTAAAGGAGTACTTGTCTGGGTAGGACCACATGATGCCCGTTGCTATAGACGACAGCCAGCCAAGGGCCCCATGCCCATGGGGGTGTCCTACAGGAACGAGCAAAGATTTTTAAATTCTGGAACACGCCTTAAGTGTTCAAACTGATTCTAATTAAACAGCCTGTCACTTCAAACTTTGTTAGGCAGAAACTTCCAGAATTCTTTTTACATGCATCTAGTGAGTCCTGATAGGACGTGCAGCTGAAATGTAATTCGCTGGTAGCATAATCGGCACAACTGGTCCAGTCAGACACCAAGCTCCTTACAGGTTTTGTTTGAAAAAGCACATTGAGGGAAGAGATCCAAGGCAAAGAGAAGTGCTTCATTAATATTGTACGGAAACATTTACCTAATAACAATTAATTCCCCCTATCAGCCGGTGCTCAGAGGCTTCTTGCAGATCAGGGTGAACATCGAGACCCTGGAGCTGGCAGCGGCGATTAAGGGACGTTTAACTCAGGAACGGCGTTTAAGAGGAGCGGTGGCTGGACCGTGAAAAACGACCGGGCTCCCGGCATGAATTTGACCGATAATGGGGTAAATTCGTAAAGCACACCTTCCCCAGCTCAGTGGCAGGCAGGTTTGTTGACGTCGTGTGTTTTTTCCCTCATGTTACCAACCACGATTGAGATTGGAGCCCCAGCTCTGAGATTCGGTGATGATCTAAAGCCACGCTAAATTTTTTTTTCTTTTTTTAATTCCCGCTAGTTGCTCCATTTGTCCGAGCGGCGAGTCATGACTCAGGGAGATGGCCGTGCAGAATCGATTCACGTGGTCGGACCCTTTGCCCCATCCAAACAGCAGCTCATTGCTCAGCATGCCGAGCCCGACCTCCCCCCCGCCCCCCCCCGAAGGACTCTGGGGATGGCTTGGTTAGTCAAATGATCGATCTCCAAGGATGAAGAGGACTCTACGGGCTGTGCCAGACGCTCTATTTTAAATCATAATGTGTAATGAATTGATCGGCATGTATACAGCACGGAGGTCTGAGGTCTCACTTGATAAAATGGCACTTTTATATAAGCACCGGGTTTGGTCGACGGAAAAAAATCATAGTGAACTATAGATTCAGTCAAGCTTTTTTTGTTCTAATATTCCCCCATTCGCCAGTAGCAGGTTTTGATAAATTGCCATGGAGACCAATAATATTTTGCTGATATATCATTTCCAAAATTGGATTAAATGTGGAGTCTCAATCCACAATCTATGAGTATTTTATGTTTGGGTACAATTTTGATCTAAATCTAAAAATAGTTTTTTTGCGCACCTTCAATACCCAGAATGTAATCTAATAATAGGTTTGTTTTCAAGCTTCTAACCCTGTTTAATGATCTGTAACCACAATGATCTTGTGCTGAGTTCTTCCCAGCTACAGAAAGAGAACATGGGAGGGTCGCGTGCACGTCATGAGGGTGATCAGCAGAGGGCGCCCAGTGTGTCCTAGTGGCTTGCTTACTTACCGCGCTTCACTGAGCCACCTGGGGCAGCTTCTAACCTGACGACATGCCTCAAAATGCAGGGTGCCTTGTTGTGCAAGTCCACGATGAAGACGTCACTTTGATGACACAAAACAGCTTAAGACCCAATGAGCGGAATTAGACTCATTTCATGAGGTCACAGGACCTTAAATCAAATTTGGAACTTTAAAAAAGCAGGTGACTTGGGAAAAGACGAGATTAACCAATCACATATGTTCAATGTGTGTTTAAGGGATCCTGAGAGCATTAGATATAATTAAACAAGAAAAAACACACAGGCCAGTGAACTGGCAAGACCAGGAGCAGGGACTCCTAGGGGCAGATAGAACAAGAGGCAGGGACTCCCAGGAGCAGATAGAATAAGAGGCAGGGACTCCCAGGAGCAGATAGAATAAGAGGCAGGGACTCCCAGGGGCAGAAAGTCCCAGGGGCAGAGACTGACATGGGCAGAGACTACCACAGGCAGAGACTCACAGGGACAGTGACTATCAGAGGCAGAGACTCCTAGGGGTAGGGCTTCCTAGCAGCAGAGACTCCCAGGGTCAGATAGAACAAGAGGCAGGGACTCCCAGGGGCAGATTGTCCCAGGGGCAGAGACTCCAGGGGGCTGATACTCCCTGGGGCAAAGACACCCAGAGGCAGAGACTCCCAGGGGCAGAGAGTCCCAGAGGCAGGGACTCCCTGGGGCAGGGACTCCTAGGTGCGCACGTACTAGAAACGGGCTCTGGGCGGCATCAGCGGATTGGCAGGCATCCCACAAGCCAATGTAAACGGATTATTAAGATAAAAACAAAAATCCATGCTAGTAAGTACATACATGTGATGTTCTTGGGCAAAGGGAGTATATGCATTAGGGGTAATTGTGTTACGGAGAGGCCTGGAGTACGAGAGCCCCGCTGCAGCCACAATGGGGGAGGGAGCAGGGTGTCCCAGGGTGAGGGCAGGGCGGCTGGGGCCTCACTGAACAGCTGCGGGGGTGGGGCAGTGGGGGTGGGCATTATCAGTTTAACATTTCGCAGCAAGGATGCAGACCGGGGCTTGCCTTAGTAACATTGTCTTTGGACCGGTGGGGGGCTATGAGGGGGGCCGGAGAATGACTAAGAGCAACATCGATTTAGATCCGCTGGTATCAGTGCCCCCAAGCGTAAGGGCTGATTTCCCAGCGTGTGGAGCATTCGCTCATGTTGGAACACGAGGCAGTGAGCAGCACGGCCAACACCGAGCCGGAGACCTGCCTTTGAGACCTGCTCTCACGTCAAACGGGTATTTCCTGCAAATACCCGAAACCTTTCCAGCCGACTCGGCCCTGGCCCTGAGATTTGTAGCCCTGACTCTCCTCCCGGGTACCGTCATTAATTCCGGAGAAATCCGTAGCCTTTTAAAAAGAAAACATCCCTTCAGGAACTCCGGCAAAGGGCTTTGAAACCAGCCTCAGAGCCGCTAATTGGCCCTTTAAAATGCACATGCAGGCTTCGCCATTCACAGCATTAATTACCAGCTGAGACCATTGTGACGCGCTAAAAGAGCGTCAATCCCGCCAGCGGCTTCACCCTTTCGTTCCTTTTCAATTCGTCACGCCTCTAGCCCAAGTCACACTGCTAGACAAAGTGACTTTAATTTCCTGTTTATACTGCTAGATATTTGATTTGGACAATTCGTGGCAAGTCCATCCATCCATGATCCATCAGTGGCTTGCTCAAATATAGCGGGAGAGTCCCTAGATGCCGACATCCTGGAGGTTAATGAGTTCTTAACCTCACAGACCACGTCCTGTCACCTGTCTGTAATAAAACATCGGTCCTCAGGTCCGGTCACCCTGATCAAACAGTCTGAGAGAGGGCAGTGTTATTCCAAAATCACTAGCTAATGTTGCTCAAGTGCCGAACCCCACATTTCCTCCTGGTGCACATCCAGTACTCCTCCTAAACCTTTCCTGATTTATTCCAGCGTGCCCAATTGGGTTGGCTATTACCCATCAGGAGGGAGTCCCAGGAAACGATGCAGGGGAAGGGAGGCATTAAGGGGGATCATGGGTAATCTCGCAGACCATCTGAAGCCAAACCTATTGGCCCCTTTCACCCTTTTGCATTTGGCTCTGAAAAGGTTCACTTCACAGCTGCACGGCTGACAAATAACACACTCAAGTACGTAACGTTCACTTTTATTTACTCCCAGCAAAACTTTACAGAGTTGTCTTTTTTCACGTTTACTGCACAGCTGCCTTTGAGAAATGAGGACGGTAGCAGCAGAACTGCTTCTGTGAAATCACCTAGAGTTTCTCATATCGTATATAATACACACATTGAGGCACACACTCGGAGACTATGTATTTAGCTATGCGGGTTTGGCCACGGTTGGTTCAGTGGCGATTATGACTAATGGCATTTCTGCACTAATTATCTGTGATGTGATTTTTACGCTGTCTCCAGCAGGGCCCGGTGACTGCAGATCAAGGGACGCCAGGCGACCCACGTGCCGGGGCAGTTCGACACCGAGGGCAGGGGAGGAGGTATGACCCACTGTCTGGTTTGAGCAGCTGAGCTTCTTGTTTTAACACATGATAAAAATGCGCTTAAGTTAAATATGGAGACATCTCAGGTTGTGGGGCACGTGGCAGTTGAGGGAATTGTCCAGAGAAGGAGCGACAGCCTCCAGCACGAGCATGGAGGGGGGGTGCCAGGGCAAATAGGCCTTTATTATTATTAAATAGGCCTGTTTTATTTAGGGGATGCTTTATTCAAAGCAGCATCAGTCAGTCCCTGGGGCTATTTGGGGTTAACTGGGGGCCTAAAGGTGAAACCACTCTGCCAACTTTGGGATTAGAACCAGTGACCTTCTGATTATAGGCACAGTGTCCTAACCCTCTAGGCCATACACCATCCCCCATGTTCTGGATGGGGGTACACGGTGACCCTTTTGTACTGCACTAACACACTGCTTTACCGTTCCGCACAATGCCCCCCCCCCCCCATCCATCTGTACAAACGGAAAGTCAAAGGCGCTTTAATAATTCGAGCTCAGCTTGGTGGGTCACCGGCCAGTGCTGACGTGGTCTCTGCAGAGCCCACGTACCTGTTGGAGCCCACAGGCCGGTTGGAGGGAAAATAGCAGTTTGCTGGCCAGAAATGCGATTCTTAAGGCGGCTGAGGGACGGAGTGAGCCTGCCGACGAGATGCAGCGCAGGCGCTGCCAATCCGCAGACCGCGAAACGGTGCCGTATCGCCCTCAAGCGCATTTAATGCCCCTTGATGGCAATCGTTAGAACGCCACGATGCCTCACAAAGGGTGGCGGAGATCCGACAGGCCGTCGTTATGGCAACCCCGCTCACAATCACGATGGAGTGCTCAGTCGGGTCGCCCCTACCACCACCCTCCTCTCTGCTCGCATTAAAACGGCAATGTTTTCAGTCGGCGGAGCAGCACACCTAGGGCCTGCGGTCCATGGTACGACCCATGTGGTGTTTTTTGGTAGAGCTAATCACAACCTTGCAACACACGTGACTGTGAGGAGCTTTTGGAGAAGCCCGATAAATGCTGTCGCCTAGGCCAGTGTTTCCCAATCCAGTCCGCAGGGACCCCAAAATGGTTAGGACTGGCAGCAACAAGCTGCCATTGGCACCTAACCCCGGGTATTTCTCCTTGTTAACCAACCAGAATCTAACATCATAAATGTAAAGCAGGAAGTCAGTATGACAATTTCCTTCATTTAAATTAAACAAATAAATTGAAGAAATAATAAAAGCAAGGAGAAGGCCCACTGCTGCAGCCATCGGTAAAATACTTAATCACCCAAATAAATGAATAAAAACTCAGAAGTGTGCAAAAATCTCATTCACATAAAAAAAAAAAAATGCAATCGTAATCTCTGACATTCCCACATTTCTGATCTTCAAGTTACCCATGAGCCAGCAGGGCACTGGAAAGCATCTGGAAGCCAACGTTTCTCTCTCACGTTATGTCTGCAGCCAAACAAACAGGAGCCAGCCCAGATTACCCAAGGGGCAAACTCTTTCAGACAAATCCCCCTGATCAGCACCAGCGCCCTTAGTAGATGATCAGCATAGCTTGGTAAGGCTTCCCACAATCCACCTGGCTCATGCACCGTTTTTTTTCACAAGATGTGCTCCACTCTGAAAATATGGTGGGAGCGGAGGGGGGAGGTTCTAGAAGGCATCAGTGGTGTTAAGATAATGTCCCGTCCTATGAAAGAACGTCTTTGCCCTTCAGACATAAATGAGGGTTAAGCACATTTTAAAAACCACTTTCCATCACAGACAGAGGGACATTAACATGGTATCAGCCCCCCTACTATTTAATTTGATGTTGTCAACCAGGGAGATGGGAGTGGTGACAGTAAAAGTTGTCAATGGGGGGGGCGCTTTTTGAGGCCCCTTTTTTAGAGAAGGCCCCTGCGCTTCAGCCTGGGAAACCCTGTGCATTACGTGCCGCTAATCACACAGCAGCAATCTCCACTAAACAAGATCTGTGTGTTCTCTCTCAGCCTCTCTCTACCCCCCCCCCTCCCCCACCCGCTGAATCTACCAAGATCTCAAAGACAGGAAGCCTTCTTTGGCCAGTCACTGACCTCCTGGCTTTGGCTTCTGGGAAATCGGCAAAGCAGCAGGCAGAGCCGAGCCACTCAAGGCTAAAAATACCGAAATGGGCCTCGTCTCGCCAGGTTCCGCCGGGCCCAACACAAAGGTCACAGGAATGGTTATCGGAATGAATCTGATTATGTTTTAATCCAATATGCAATCAGGAGACTCTATTGATTTTTAACATGAAGAATTACCCAAATGACTTGGAGCGCACACAAGAGCAGCCTGGCAAGAGTGAAATGACAAAAGAAGCCTGCCATTCTGATTAGTTTTGAAAACGTTATTTCTACATTCCATAATTATATGCTGACACTGGGTGAACATTTTTGGAATTGAGATCAGTCCCAAGATCAAGCTTCTTTAAATTAATATGTCCGGTGCTACCTTGTGGAAATAACATTTTTTCTGACTGCAATTTCACCTATTTAACAAAACCCACAGCATTATCATGCACGACCATCAATCAGGTACTAGCCACGCAGGTACAGTGGCCCTGAAATACGAAACATGAGAATTAAATATACGACACACTCTTTCCATGCATCCATCCATCTCATTAATGAAGGAATCATAAAAAATGTATTCTCAATGTTTTTTTAGTTTCTTAATTATTATTTTTTTTTTGGTACTTTAGGGACACTGTACAATGTATCTCGTCACAGCTGTTAACTAACGGAACATTCACCAGAACTACTAACGTGTATTTTTTTTTCACCACAAAAGGCACATAGATTCTGTAAGCCATTGAGCACTTGTCTATTGGTGGGGGCGACTGGAATCCATGAAACACCTAAGGCCAATCGACCATCTATAGCCACACACTGACATCATCATCCCAGGGCATTGGGGGTCCAAAAAAGGCAAAAGCACAAAGACAGGCTGGGACAGTGGACATGAGACAGAATCTGTCTCCACATGCAGGGAGCATGCAGGTCCGTCATGGCAATGAACAGTGAGCAGCATTTATGGGCTCGTTCCCGTGAAAGTTCTTCAAAACCGCCAATATGAAGATGAGCGTGCAATCAGACCTTAATGCTGTGGATTGATGCCTATCCCCTCCCGTCGCCATAGGCGACGGATGGGAGGGTGGAACGTCCCCGCCCCCCCAGCTACAATGCACAGACATTAGAAAGAGATGGGGGAGAAAAGAACATGCCAACTCACCTTCAGGATCACCACACAGCGTACACTGTGATTCTACAGATGGGAGAAGGAGAGAGAGAGAGGGAACAGGTGGTTATGCTGTGCTCAGTGTCCGGACGGCGACGTGGGGCAGGCGGCAGAGGCGTGGGCGTGAGCAAGAAGGTGGCTCTACACCAGGCAGCCATGCGAGTTCACAGAGAACACAGATCACATGAGGGATGAGCTCACATCTGACATCAAACAGAACTGCTGAATAATCAGAGCTTTACAAAAAAGGGTTCTGACCCAGGGAGCCTGACTGAAGTCTAATTACAGATTCGTTATCCAGCCATCTATACATCGGCCTCTTAACTTTGTCAGGGTCACAGGCCGGATTCATTATATTCATAAATAAGTCAAACATGAAAACAAACTCCTTGAAGGTTTCTTGTGGGTGTTGCACCACTACTCCGGGGCGAATATGGGGATTTCCCGTGGCACCCAGTCCTCTCTCATCCATGCTACAGAGTTCTTCTGGAAATGCGTCACTTGACACGCGTCAGATGGAATGTGACCTGCACATCCTGCTTCTGCAAAGCACTAGGGACCAAATCAGCCTCCCGCCTCCCTAAGCACACGCATGATATTGGTAGGGACATGTCCCTAATGTCCGTACCCAAATCTACGCCCTTGATCAAAGATGCCCCCCCCCCCCCTTCAAACACAGCTCCACAGTCCTCTGACACATTTATAAGAGCTTTGACTGGCTTCAACACTTTACAATTTGACTGGCAGCAGACCATGTTAAGTCGCATCTCAAAAACAATGGCCCACGCGCTTTGCTAGGTCAGCCTGTCTGTTCATTCTCTTTCTTGTAAACAGTACCATACTTCTTTCCCATACTTCATCTAGATATATCTGGTGTGGGACAGAACTGTTTACACCAGCAAACAAACAGACACTTGCATCATTCATCACACTTGCTGTCTTTACCTCAGCAAATACGGGCTCCGGCTTCATTAATTATAGGGAGTTCTCACAACAGGTCCATTAGTGTGCTTAACCCCAGCCCATAGGCCTACAGAACCCTTTCCTGCATATGCAAATGTCAGTTGTACAAACGGATTTGCTCATAGGCTGCACTGAAGAAATGCTTAACCGCAATTGGTCGATTAAGATCAGATGAGTTTTTGCGTGCATACAGACACTGGCTCGGATTGGCTTTGTCTCCCATCAATCATCTAAAAAAATCAAGGCTGCCTATAAGTGTATGTGGTCTCTCATTTAGCCTCTCCCCCGAAAGAGTGCTGAAAGCTCTCTGTTCAATAAAATGTTTTATTGTTTTATTGCTGTATTATTGGGACTGGGTGATTTATTACCGATCATCAAAGCCCACCAGAAAGAAAACGTTCCCACCAGCCATGAGCGAGTGTGAGTGTAGCACCAAAAGCCTAGACGCGTTATGATTTTATTAAAAAAAAAAAAAAAATGATGCAGTAACGTCATCACTGTTGCCCAGAGGAATTCTATTCCCATCCTCATCATTGCGGTTAACAATTAACATTTGTTAAATGGTGCAGGTTCAAGTCGGAATAACCTCTCTAGCATTTGCCATAATCTATGGGGACACTGCAGGCGAAGTTATTTCCATTCACACCTGTTCCCTGCAGAGTGTATCCAAGCAGTTGTGGAAATTGGTTTCATTTGTTGCCTTGGCGCGCTTGTACTTCAGGTGGAACATGGACCTTTAAATTCCCTTCACAGGCCTCTCTGAATTAATCTTCAAGTTAGCCCCCTTCCCTGAGGTGACTGAGACCCCCCTCCCCGCCCCCATGGCCAAACCACCATTGACAAGGTTTAAGCACAGTTTGTTCATCCTGACTGGTTATAGTTTGTGTCCTGCAAAGGACTGGCACCCTGTCCTGGGGGCTGTGAACTGCGCTGCCTGGGATAATGTAAGAGACCTCCAGCCACCTGGTGACAATATTCTGGATATTGATGTATTATCGCTTTGGCAAAAATGTCAGCTAGATAAATAAATGTAAATGGATATGCAATTAGGAGATGGACGGATGCATGGAAAGAGTGTGTCGTATATTTAATTTTCATTCATCCATCCATAAAAGCAGCCAACCATCTATCTTCTATAATCTCGAATTCAATGCAAGGCTACAGATAGCCTAGAGCTAATCCCAAGAACGCAGAGCAGAAGGCAGGGAACGGGATACCCGCCCAACAAAGGACACAATGTGCAGGACAGCCTATGACAGGCCAGGAGACAGGGGCCACCTTGGAGTAGAATGTCAGCCTATCACAGGCCAGGAGACAGGGGCCACCTTGGAGTGGGATGTCAGCCTATGACAGGCCAGGAGACAGGGGCTACCTTGGAGTGGGATGTCAGCCTATCACAGGGCAGGAGACAGGGGCCACCCTGGAATGGATTGCCAGCCTTTCACAGGGCAGGAGACAGGGGCCACCCTGGAATGGAATGCCAGCCTATCACAGGGCAGGAGACAGGGGCCACCCTGGAATGGAATGCCAGCCTATCACAGGGCAGGAGACAGGGGAAACCCTGAAATGGGATGTCAGCCTATCACAGAGCAGGAGACAGGGGCCACCCTGGAATGGAATGCCAGCCTATCACAGGGCAGGAGACAGGGGCCACTCTGAAATGGGATACCAGCCTATCACAGGGAAAGGGGGAGGGGGATCCTATGGGCACAATAAAACAAGCTGTAACCACACAAACATTACACATTACCATGAAAACACTCCAGCACACCCTTGATTAAACAGATGTATTTTCAGATTGTCAATCAAAGCCAATTTCCAGCAAGAACACAGCACGTAGCGAAACATCTGATTAAAATCCTGTAATTATCAAGCTCACGTGCCTGAAGAATTAGCGAGTGTTATGTATGATCAGCCGTCGCTGATTACACACTTAGGGAACGGCAAGAAAACGCAAACGCTGATAAGTGGTGGGCATCCGGCTCTCGTCTCCTTTTTATGTTATAAAAAGAAGAACGTCTTAAAGAACAATGAGAATTCCTTACACATTGCCCTATTTAAGTTGCCATATTTTACACAAATTTGTTCGGGTCATTTTGTTGGGTGTAATTAAGTTGTGTTGAATTATTAATACGGTGCGATAACACCAATATGTTCCTTTTGTTATTTTACAATGCTGTTCATAAGCAAAGGAACCTGCTTTCTCACACAATTTCATACCACTTACTTCGATAATTCTTTCATGAAGGGTAAAATATCCTTGAATAAAAATGGCTATATATATGTGCAAATAAACGAAAGCAATTATTCAGTTTGTACAGGACATTCTACGCAAGTTTAGCACCGATTTCTACAAACGCCTTCTGAAATAATCATAATGTTTTACGGTTAAATTAAATTCTACTTAGATTTGACAAAAACTACAATCTCTAGCACAGATCTCACTAATGAAGTGAATAGCTATCAATTCGTAAAATTCTATGAAGGCCCATCCACTGCATTTTTGAATCAATGAGCCCATAAGCCGTCCACCAATGGCCCGTCGAATGCAGTCTGTACACATCATTGAAGTCAGATCTAGAGACAATCGTATCATAAGCACTTTAATACACAATAAACTTATTTGACATCAGACGCTACTGATTAAGTCTGGGTTTTTTTTTCCCTGTTTATGATCTGAAGTTTTCGTATTTTTGCCAAAACTAATGAAGGTGACTCACGTCATACAATTCTGTCAGACTTACGCCTCCTTCTTCAAGGTGAGGCTGGCAGTCGGAGTGTAACTCCGTGGCTGAAGTCAGATCAGCTGCCGTGTGCTCACTCTGTTGAGTACAGCAAAGTCGGCCGCTAAACGATGCGATCTGGACCAAAGTGTAGAGGAGGAACAAATTCTGCTTTTTGTCAAATGATCAGCTTATTCAGGATGCAGGCCAAGGTTCTAAATGTATATATGTGAACGTTTTCCTATATAATGTGTTGTCGTTTTCATGCCAGGCGTCAGTTCCTCACGATATCATCACTTCGATATGAAAACCAGTTTTCCTTCTACAAATTGTTAACAAACTAGTTTGGTGAAATTGCTATGTAACTAGGTTATCAGCCACCAAGGGAGCAAATTAGCAACATATTTATTTAATTTCTTGCCAGTCAGTCTGGAGCTGTAAATAATTATGAGGGATCTAGCAGCATCGGCTACAGATGGCAAATGCCATCGATCGCTGTTAAATGCCCATCGATCGCTGGTCCTGCTTGCTCACTAACATCGATAAGCCCGTTTTGCTAACTATGCAGTTATGCAGGGCATTTGTAATTAGTGACAAGGACATTTAAGACTGAAGAAAGGGGAGATCCTGCTAATTTTGCACATGAAAGCTACCCTGAAGTCACGCCAGGACAAAACATGCCAGGCAAATAACGGAAATCATATGCCATCCCTGGCCTATGGTTATACTGAAGTACAGGGAAATAAAAACTGGAGCAAAACTCATTTCCTGACTGTGGGCAAAGCTGAAAAAACAGTGCCGACAACTCTCACACATCTGGCGTGACACTCATGCTTTCAGACTCACACACTAACGCAAATCTATATCCTCCTGAGACCCAAGGAAAAAAGTGTCCTTCAATTTTAGGATATTTGTCTTTGGAGGAAAATCTTACAATTTAGATTTTTTCTAATTTATTTTTATTTTTAATTTGGCAGCATGTCCTCTTTAGTGTACAACAGGGATAAATATGTTTCCTTACATCAGTGAAAAGATAGATGCAAAAACAAAATGTCCACTACAATGGACATAAATGAATGGGTGGGGTCACAGGAGGATATTATTCCATTATAAACCTAAAATTAGCTACATCAAAAGCACTGGGGCAGTTTGCAAACCCTACAGACTCATTGAAAGGTAACAAAATTGCATATGTAAATACGTGTGCATGAGTGTGCAGATTTGTCTCGAATTGAAAACCTCATAGCACCCAGCTGACCAAAGTTGGCAACCCAGAAAAACTAATCAAAAAAGTTGCACGTTTATATCAGTCATTATAAACAAATCAACCTTCAAATTCTTTAAAAATGAATAGCAAAGTTGCAGTTGACTGACTTGATTTACTGGTGCAAAATTAGCAGATAAATTGTGGGAGAATCACATAAGCAGTCAAACGCACATTGTTTTGTGTGCAGGCCAGTTCAAAATTAATATTCTAAACTAATGAATTTCTACATCAATGAACAGAATTTCTCTCACACACATTAATGCTGATGTGTAGGTGTCTGTGCACAGCGGACAACGGTTTCAGTTTTTCTCCAGTTGATCTTTGCCAGACCATAATCCTACCCACTACTACCTTCTCCAGTTCCGTTAGACGTCCTGCCCCAAATGACAGGCCAGTGGTTGCTTCAAGGCTTCAAACCCCCACACCCAGCAACACCCCAGTGTGTCGAGAATAATTACAGTGTGTCACTGGGTGACAGCTGCCGCCCTTCTCGGTGACCGCACTCCGCTCACAGCAGATGGGGAGAATACTCTTGATGAAAGACTTAATAATTGCCAGAAAGTTCACTTGATGGGGTGCGTGTGTGCTCCGACTGCCCCTCACCCCCCAGTCTCCTGACCTGGGATTACCAGGATTGGGAACGAGCAGAGAACACGGATCGGTGTTACACGGAGGAAGCGTCATACAATCACGATATTAATTACAAGTCCGATGGCATTTATGGGATCGCTGTCAAGGGCTTACGGTGTGCGATCTCCTAGCGGTCCTCAGAACCTCGACCCGTTTACAGCAGATTTACTTGTCGCTGACACCTTACAGGCTATCGACGTGTTACCTGCGCTAAAATGGTCGCATCCCAACCACTTGGTTGTGGCTTTTCATTCTGGTTTTTATTTTGACATTCTGGTTTGGCTAATCGAAACGGATCTGGCAGACACCCCCGCACACAATGCGCTATACTCTCAAGCTCCCTCAGGCTGTCTGCGCCCTCGTGTACTGTCCTGAAACCCCGGACAGGCCCGCCACCCGTAGAAAACATGAGGGGAGGTGTCATTCAGGAGCAAAAGCAGAACCTCCTACACGAAACATCCCTTCCTGTGACCTCCCAGGTCAGTAAGAACAGAACAGAGTCGTGTCTGTCATAGAAGCTCTTTCCCTCGCGGCGCACGGTGAGTTACACGCTTCCTGTGTACATCTGTTTAAGCTGGGCGTGTCATTGCCTTTTCAGACGGAGAGGCAGGGCCCCAGACAGAACAGCCTTCCCTTTGAGGGGTAGAAAGCGAATGTATACAGGCATGGTAATAATAAAATTACACGCACCGCAGTGAAAAAATTAACAGCCACCACTATAAAACCGCACCCCTGCATCTACGTATTTATGTGTGCGGGTATTAGTATTATTTTCGGGGGACAAGTATTGACTAAATGTCTGGAAAATGCCGGTAACTCCTGAAAAATCTACTTTGTAGTGACTTTCAGCACAAGACAAATGGTTCTTTAAAAGTCTTCATAGAAGAGGTTTCTGAAGGAAAATTAAGGTGTCAAAAAGTGCTAAAACTAGCTTTTCCCTCGGTTCCTCAGACCCTGGTTTCTGGGAAAGCTGGAATAGCTCGGCGCCAATGATCGCAGTGAGTGTGGAGAGGTCAAATTTGACCAGAACACTGACGCGGATTTGCCGGGCCAGTGCTGGACAAGAGAGCGGAGGTAAGAATAAAGAAGAAAAGACGCGTTCTGTAAACAGACAATAAAGTCCTGCTTGGACAGAAAGGAAATGAGGGAAGACCAAACAGTGCAGAGGTGTGGAGAGCATCACGCTGACCTTTGGGAGTCAATGTAAAGGCCACCAGACTGGAATTACTGTCAAAAAAGGGAGATCACCTCACCCTCCCCCCCCACGCAAGGCCACCCCAGCATACACATCCCAAAGGGTGTTTTTTAATAGGTGCTATATGAACCCTGGGGGGTTTGTGTTGACCATGATTGGTATTTACTATATTTGTCTATATTTTTTAGCATCTACATTTCTCTGTTGTGTATCTTGTGTTGTGTTGTCTTTTGTGTCGTGTTGTCTTTAATCTCTGTCTGTATCGCCTGTGGGTCAGGGACATTGTCCCCTTGCAAGTCCCCCATCCAAACCTTGCCTCTAACTCTCTGTAATGTCCTAAGACCTCCGATCTTTTCTCCATCAGGCGTGAGGGTCGGTCAGATTCACCCCCATTCTTAGTGATGGCGTCCATCACTCACCGAGCCGCCGATGCGCTGGGGTGCGGCGCTTGGCCCGTTCGCTGGGACGCTTCGCAGACGACAGCGCCGCCTGAGCACGGTTATTGATGGGCCCCTTCACACCTGGCCCTCCCCCAGGCCTTATTGGAACATCTATCTCGTAGACTCAGCCCCCACCATGGCCACCGTAGCCTCACAGATGGTGTACATGCATCATGGGTCAGCCGATCTGTACGGCGTCTCGTCTGCCTGGAGTGCTGGAAGCGTGCCGCCCTTTCCACGCGCTCAACCACAGGCCGTGGGACAACAGTGGAGAGACACGGACTTCCATGGAACCAGCAGGCTCAGGTACGGCCGCTCGGGTTTGCACAGGAGCACCTGGACTGGCATACCCAGCACCCGTGTTTGCCAGCACTCAAACCCTGCATTCGCTTGGCACATTTACCTGTCGGCCACAAAAAAGTTGCTACACTGAGAACCCTAAAGTGACGCAAAAACAACAAACACGCCCCTAAATAAAACTTCTAGACAGTCATTTCCGCAAGTCGCTAATCTGTGCAGCATAAACAGAAAGTGACACTATTACCTTTGGGCCATCTAAGAGGCTTCCCCTTTAGAGTATACTATCCAGCTGGCAAACCATTCCTGCACACCAGTGTGATCCTCCAAGACTCCCCTAAGATAGCTGAGCATCAGGACAGTATGGGTGTATGAGTGTAATTAACTTTAGCACATTGAAGATAGTGAGATTAAAGGTCTTGGCCCTGACTAATTAAAGCTAACGAGGCCGGCGCACCAGGCAAGAGCAAGCGGCTGCTGCCACCGTTGCTGCTCGGCTGTGTGACTCCTCCCATGGGCTTTGACTGCACCAATCACGGTGAGACGAATCTGAATGGCCACGCCCCTCTATGGCGGCTCGAAAAGTCAGATCCCCGAGCTTTAATCCTCTCGCACTCGACCTGGGGGGGGGCTCCACTTCCTCCCCAGCCTCCCTAGCTTGATTACTCTGCTGTTCTGCTCTTTGACCGTTTTATAGTTTGAGGGGGGAGTTCGTAGCTTGCTTTATGTTGGCAATTCATTTAACAGATTGCGCTCGATTCTGAGGGTGGCTCATTGGCATCTCTGAAGATTTACAGGAGACCGGCGATCATATTTTAGGGGGAGAGATGATGGAGCCTGCTAGCTAAATCACGCACCATCATCTGCCCGCAAGCAGGTCCCTTTAAAAGACACCTCCAGCTCCAAGGAACGCTTACCAGCTGTGAGACACTGAAACAATCACAACAGCTAATGATCTGTGTTTGTGTGTCTGTGTGTGAATCCATCATTTCCTCATCTTTCAGTACCTTCAGGCATGTATAACATTTACAGGGAAAATCATTGAGCTCCACTGAGTTTAAAATCATAATCTAATTCATTATAATTTCACATTTTTAGGACAAAACAAATTTACATCCATTGGTTAGTAAGAAATTGAGAAAATCTGGATTTTGGAGAACATACGATAAAACAACCTTGTTATTGAAACATAAACAGTAATTTCACGATGAGACATTCTGAGCATAGTAACGCGAACTCCAACACCAACTTCTAGACAGTGAAGGAAGTTCTGCTCTTGAGGGAATTTATAGGTTATTCATTTGCTCACATATAATGGGGCAGGATGTCGCCAAAGTTTCATGGGTCTCTCTCCGTTCTCATGGTGACGGGAGGCACCTCAGATGGTTAATAACGGACTGCATTACCATGCCTGAGTGAATATCAGAAAAAGGGCTCCGGTCCTCAGTAACTTAGCAACCGCATCAGCAGTATGGCTCGCGTCAGGCTGCAGAGCACAGATTAGGGGGACACTCTAGCAGACTGGGGGGGTGGGGGGGGGGCAGCTTAACACATTGAAGGCAAGAGGAAAATGCATGAAAGCTGGTTAAATGAAAGCAGTGTAAGTGCAGCCCCATGACGGTGAGGTGGGGGTGGGGGTGCGCGATCTGCACGTTCACGGTTACGCAGCGGACGGCGGCATTGGGGATCGCAGACACGGTTGCCAGGGCAACGCGCGCCGAGCCTCCGCTCAAGAGGCTTGCGTAATCTCCCGCAGCAAATATGCACAATTCTGAATGCTGATTCCATAAGTTTCCCGAGCTTTGTCCCAGTTCCTGGGCTGTTAATAATGAAGTAACTCGGATGTGATTCCGCTCTCAGTGCGGAGTCTGAGCGCCGCTCTTCCTGCCTGGGGACTCCCAAGAAGAGGGGAGCCCTAGAGGGACTCCAGTCTCACTGCCCAGTATAAACACTGCTGCCTTCCATGTTGAGATGCTAGCACCCAGTGGAGCCCAGAATACCCCTTGGAGGCCAGAGTGCCGCACGTAGCCCAGAGTACCCTGTAGAGCCCAGAGTACCCCGTAGAGCCCAGAGTACCCCGTAGAGCCCAGAGTGCCCCGTGGAGCCCAGAGTACCCCGTGGAGCCCAGAGTACCCCGTAGAGCCCAGGGCACTGTGTAGAGTCTGGAGCACCCTATGGATCCCACACATGACCATCTTCCGAATCTCCGCTAGACCATACCAGCATCCTGGCACAAAAGCTGACCCCATTTAGCTGGGAAGACAGGGAGAACATGAGGCACATGCAGCACTCTAGACACCAAAGATCACAGGCCTCGCCTGCAAAGTGCTGCCTGCTAACAAGAGCCCATATGGAGCTCCTTCCACACCGTTTCTTAATCAGCTCCTAACCAGGCAGACGCACCCAGGCAAATATGACCCATGTGTCCACGCTGACTAAGCCCACTCCAAGCCTGTGCCTGGTCCCTCTGGAGCCAGCACTAGCCACCCAAAGCACGGCTCCAAGCTGTTGTCAAAACACATATATTTCTGGGATTTCCAGGTGCAGGGTAGCCCAACTTCCGCCCCCCCCCCATCCACCCGCAGCTCCTATGATTGTGGGGGACTGTTGTAGTATCAGCAGGTAGGGCTAAGCTGCTCCAGGACAGAACATGATGCCTCAGCCTTCAGGCTCACGGCAGCATGTAACAGGGGACATTGGATTCACGCTACTGGCAGCACACAGCAGTTACACAACCAGACGTTTCTAAGGAAGAAATGTGGATTCATTCATTATTAACAACAACGTGTTGTATTTGAGAGGCCTCTGTGTGGAATTAATGGAGTCGAGAGCTTGGCGCTGGACTACCCACAATGCACTACATCAGTGATCAGACTGAATTCAGCTATACTGTAGGCCTCCTGTGCCAAGACAAACCTCGCCGCTTGGCAAAAAAGCCTTAGCGGATGCCCAGAGCCATGCCCCCCCAACCATCTGCACTTCCTGATCTAGCTAAACCGCACGGCGGCGATATGCAGATCACCGTGTCCCGATCACGCCGGTGACCTGCCCGGGCTCCTTGAAACGCTCAGCGGCGGTACATCGGCACAAGCGACATTTAAGGCCTGTGGTCACTGCAGCGGCTGGTGTCCGCTGGAGCCCCTCCGGGATTTACCATCACACCAGTCATAGGGAGACTGGCCTCCATTATCACACCCCCTCTTACAGGACAGTCCAAGGGTCATGTGGAAAGGCTGAAGCTAATCAAAGCTGTTGAAGAACAGAATGGAAAGGGCTGTGAGAGACGATTTTTGCTCCATGGTATGTCCCTGGATATAACTAATATTGTAAATGGATGGATAGATAGAAAACCCACCTTCTTTTGAAAATATGTGTACCTGTGGGATGAGGTTGTCCGGAAGGCCTTAATTTCTTGCATAAACACAAACAAATGTGTTCCTTTAAACCTGCACAACATTTCAACTTGGCAAATATTGATTTCACCCTTGCCCATTAATGACAGAGCATTTAAGTCACAATGTGAAGAGTTCTGCTTCTAATTTGCATGTTTCTACTAATATATCTATCTGTATGTATGTATATATCGCCGTCCCCTCCAGCTCTCACCCAGTGTGCAGTCCAGGTGAGTGTTTCACACAACAGGTATCGACAGGATGGATGAATGCATTTTTTTATTGCCCACTAAGCAATATTCTTACTGTCAGCTTCGATTCGGAAACCGATTACCCTGCAACTCGCTAGCTTAATTACGTTTCCGAAACAGATAGTGGGGGTACACTTTAGGCAATCTCTACACGATCAACATGAAACCGAACTGAATTACTCTGTGAGCACAAACAGCCCCACAAACCTTGCATCGGCTCTCCATCTCATTCCAATTCTACCTTGCAGGCTCTATTGCCCTAACGGGGGATAATCTCTAATGGACAGCCCAATGCAACCCCATCAGTGACTGATCAAGGAATGTGCTAACGTGCTAATGCGCTAACACACTTAAAGCAATTAGCAGTCTCAAAACCAAAGTCAGTGAAAATCCTTCCTTATTCATTACACAATAAAAAAAATTATGGATCTGTTTTTAGAAGTTGTGAGCAGAAAGGCATGACCTGTAAAACTCACACTGTTCTCCAGAGAAAGAGAAGCACCACACCAAAAGCA
Organism: Hyperopisus bebe; assembly: GCA_026777045.1. NCBI lineage: Eukaryota > Metazoa > Chordata > Actinopteri > Osteoglossiformes > Mormyridae > Hyperopisus > Hyperopisus bebe. The sequence continues at coordinate 22,439,541 of JAODJW010000026.1, read as the reverse complement.
AAGCACCCCAAAAACAAACATATTTAGCATTGGTGAACCTTAGCATCTGCCAAGCAGGAAGGTGCCCTCACAGCGATGTTACTGCTCTCTCGCAGTCAGCAATTCACATCCTGGAATGAGAGGCAGCATCTTCTGGCACAGCAGCAGCCTCGAATTTAATTAAGTCATGCCAACTGAACGCCCATATGTGTAACAGGCTGATGATTCACTCAGGCATGTTTGCGGCATAAGCGACTTAAACTGGCACCTTAGAGTGTTAGACACGTAAGAGGGCTTTACACGCAATCAGCACAGCGTGTCCCCAACATGACTCCGTTTTCTGATGTGCTCAGGACTGTTTCGGTCTCAGTTTTAAATCCGTGCTGTTCCTACTACAGAACAGTCACATTTCATACATATTTCCAAGCCCCTTTTATGGACAACAGGTGAGTTTGTGAGGCTGCAAGTTGCATTTTGGGAGCTAGATTAATTTGGTATTCTGACATAAGAATCCACAGCACAGACAAGTCTGCATGATTTACCAAAAATAAGCAAAAAAAAAAAAAAAACTCTTTCTCATTTACATATTTTACAGACGCTTTTATTCAATGCGACGTATAATTGAGAAAGCAGGGCCAGCCAGTTCCTGGAACTATTAAGTTTAAGGGCCTTGCTCAAGGACCCAATAATAAAACCTGCACTCATCAGATCACCTGCAGGGTCTTACACCAAACACTCTCCAGGTTGGAGAATGTTAGCGACCAGGGGATGGCATCCTGTATGGACATAAAGAGGCTTCTTAGTGCCCCATTGCTAGGCCATTCTATAGGGGACAGTGGACAAGCTGATCGCACTACTGACCAAGTCTGTTCTCCTAGAGGTCAGATGGTGGTCAAGAACCTCCAAATTCCAGGAGGGAGCTTTCAATTGTACCATAGAATAACTTTATTAAAGACATATAGCTGCACACAATGCAGCATCCAGTCATGGGATGATGACTGATGAAAACAGGCTGGACCTAAGTGTGACAAGCCACCAGTCAGGCGAGCTGTGACTCAGCATGTTCGGAGGACACAAATTTTATGAGTAACAGGAAGCAAACGGCAGCTAAAGAACAAAAACAATTCACTCAGCCAATGACGGGATCAGCTCCGGGATGATCGCTCAGAACTGTACCCTTAAATAAAATGACTGGAAAAAAAAACCACACAGTAATACATCCGGAAGTGAACACGGTAAAAGCTGCTACGCTAAGCTAAATGTTAAGAACCGAGGCTACGCTACCATAAAAATAAACAAACCCATGCTAGCCGATAAAAGCGGACCCTTCCCAATATGGCAGGGAATGGAGGACAGCAACTCATTACCGGATTATGGGGAAATTGAATCATTTCCTTCTGTTTATTCTCACTAGCGACTGCAGTGGCGTCATGACGTGCAGGTTCCCCGCATGGATCACAGGGGTCATGGGTACCAGTGTTTACCGCCAGGGAGCCATGGACTTGACTGTACACGCCCATCAGTGCGGCTAATGCCACCGCGTCACCATTACATTATACTTATGTAGCAGATGTTCTTAACCAAAGCAATATACATTTTTTTTGCAAAAGCCAGGGTCACATAGTCCTTTGAGCAATTGGGGGTTAAGGGCCTTGCTCAAGGAGCCAGTGGTAAAATCATTCTGCCAGCCCTAGGATTTGAACCAATGACCTTCTGAGAACTGGAAGAAAGTCATAACCCGTTCAGCCACACACCACCCCCCTGTTAAAAAGACACTGCCCTCCAGCCTGGCTGTGGCTTATGTCCTAGAGCCCCCCAGCTCAGTTCCACTCAGACCTCACTTTTCATGAGGGACTAAAATCACACCAGTGTGTTACACCGAAAAAGAAAATATTGTTTGGGGGACATTTTGAGCACATTTGCTCCCCCATGAGTAAACAAGTCACCGTTGGTGAAGAGTTGCTGGTTGGTTCCCTTTTAGGTCCAATTTCCAGTTCCCTGGCCACAAATAGGAGGGGGGGCACCAAGCAGAGGAAGCTGCCAGGCTCCCCCAGGCAGGTTAAAACAGACATCCTGCTTCCGGGTCAGTAACCAGGAGGTGATGCATCCTCCAATTAGGGCCACATCTCTGAGTGTGGTGACGCTGCTGAGGGGACCTCTGAGGGCCAGCAGGAGCTTCGAGTCAGGGTGGCACTGGGGGGCCATGGAAGAGCAGAGTCACTGGGGCGACGCGCCTACAGCACTGACCTCTGGGCCACATGCGCTCAGAGAAGAGAGGAAAGTCGAAGACAGTGTTTGACTAAACGGCTAAAAATGAAACAACCAGGCAGTATTCAGATCATAACTGAGGAGCCAATTTCCAAAGCTCACTTGGTCCACATTTTATTGTTTTTGAGATGAAACTACTAAAGTCAGGCCTCCTCATCAAAACTAAGGAACCAAAGCTCACCTAGTCAACATGTAATCCAAACTTTCATAAAATTTCCAAAAATCTCCAAGTCCATCTACATTAAAAACGCAGACTGGGATAAGATACCAGCCCAGTCTGGCCAATGGGGCCCAGGGTTCCCAGCAACCTTTGCAGGTGCCACGTTTGCAGTGTTCCTGTTGTGCCCCTGCTGCCCTTGTCTGATGTTAATGACGGCTGTGCGATTAGCCTCCCCCGTTCACCTTTGATGGTGTACATTACAAACGTGGCCATGTGCTACCCAGTGGGGGCTGAACATCCCATGCAGTGTAATAGCTCTCCATCTTTTAATTCCCAGCATGCACCTGGCGGCTGCTGTGGAAGACCTATGCCGAGCCAGCCCCAGGTGAAACCGGGGTGCCCAGGTTGATTAAAAAAAAAAATTATATCCTGCAGACATAGCTATAGCCTGCTGATGCTGATGTTCATAGAACATTAAATAATAAATAAAAACTAAATTGTGTGTTAAAAGGTACCATTTCCAGTCACTGAAAAAACAATGTAAGAATATTTCAGAGAAATAGACACACAAAGACAGAAATATGACACATGATGACTATGCACCACGGTTCGGGTCATTCTGGAATGCATTCACCAATTCCAATCCAAATCACGAAGTGGAACTAGAGTTGGAATTAAAATCTCCCTGAAATTTGAATTCAATTCCAACTCTGTTCCCCATAGTTTTTTTCCCAATCCCAACTCCAGTTCCATTTCCTGATTTAGATTGGAATTAATGAATGCATTCCAGACTGGCCCCAACCCTGCTATACACAAAGGGATCCCAGTGAATTAGCTACTGCAGACAAGGTTACCAGTTCAGCAGAGAGTAACGTGATTTAAATGAGCTTTTGTGAACGAGTCCTCGAGTGGCGGGCACAATGCTGCCAAGCTGTTGCTGGGGCCGGTGTTGACGAGGCGATGGGGCGAACTTCATGGCGACCTTGGAAGTGTTCTCACGCATCAGTGCAGAAGATCACGAGGGACACTCTGACGCAGTGCCACGCTCACCGACATCGGTTCTGATGGACACAAGTCCTTTGGGCCCTCTGACGTACGACAGATAGGGGGCTCGCTGCGACCAGCCGCACGTGGCGTGTCATTCCCACTTTAGCCACAGTGACTTAGAATTTTCTCCAGGGATCCTTTGAATATTTTATTGAATACTTCAGTGGAGCGATTCAGGTTAAGTGCCTTATTCACAGTTTCCTCCCCAGGACCTTATGCGAGTAGCTTAGCAATGGATGTTCTCCCCATCACGCTGTGACATCACAGCGCCATCACACGATGTCACAGTTACACAGCAGCATTTCTTACCTCCCCATGTCCCCCATGCGACTCCGAGGTCAAGTTAGTCTGACTCATTAAGATGAGATTCATTATCCCATGGGATCAAGATTTGCTTTGCTTTCCCAACGTTCCGTGTGAGCCACAAGGCTCAGATGCATCTAGACAGGCTGATGTGGCTGCTGACAAAACTCACTGGGAAGCATGACCAAAATGCAGGCTGCAGTATGGGCAGTCCCTCGCAGGGGACTTCGTTCAGCGGGCTGCAGTATGGGCAGGCTCTCGCAGGGGACTTCGTTCAGCGGGCTGCAGTATGGGCAGTCCCTCGCAGGGGACTTCGTTCAGCGGGCTGCAGTATGGGCAGTCCCTTATAGGGGACTTCGTTCAGCAGGTTAAATAGGTTCATAGGCGCAGACAAGTAACAATGACAGAACTCGGGAGCACAGATCTGGGAAGCACTTAAATACTAGACTAACAAAGGGGCAAACAAGAGGCAGCTATGAATGGTTATCAAGAGGGCAGGAACAAGAGGTAAGACAAATGAGCAACAGGTTTGGCTTGTTTAGGGCCCATGCTAGGGAGGAAACAGGAGGATCGGTGTGGGCAGGGTATGATAACTGCAACCTGATGGCTGAATTAAGAGCAGATACAGACTGTGTTTCCACTGTTAGCCTTTAGCAGATGTGTCCGGAAGGCCCCGAGCTGTCGAGGAGGCTGAAGACAGTCTTGACGGTTATCCTTTACGCACATGCGATTGCACCCAGCATGCTGTGAAACACCCGCAACACAACAGCAACGAAACACTCACCTCCACATGCAGCTGTAATATGTGCTTAAGCTGACCTAATTAGTTTTGTTCTGTATCCTACAAATTCACTGTTATTATATATAATATATATATAGTTGCTTCAGCACAGGACCCCTTCTATGGCCATCATTCCCGCACAAAGACTCAGGTGATCCATCCAATGGGAGTCATTTCTCAGGTGATTCATCCAATAGAAATCATTTCTACCCAATCATATATCACTGTATATACATATATTATAACTGTTGTTTTGCTGAGTCAGCTGTTTGCTTGGCGGAATGCCCTCTCGCCCCACCCCCGATGGACCTGGGGCACAACACCACAGCTGAAGACAAGGTAATCAGAGCTGTCGATGCGGCTGACCTCTCACCGCATGACTGCATCCCAACACGCATCTTATGTCTCACTGCACACAAGGGAAAATACAAAGCAACAATGTAGAAAAAGGTCTGTGCTTTCTCCCCTGTGATGAGTTAATTTGCATAGCTTTGAAGCTGCACATGTGTTCGATATAGGCCTGATTAGGCTACTAACTGCAGAAGGAAATCATGGCCATGCCTCTGAGAAAGGCTGACAGTGCGGAAAAGCTCCCCTGTTCACCCCTTGTATCACACCGCCACTGCACTTCCATCTCTGATGCTTTGAGGAGCTGTGGAGAGTTCTGGGTCCATCTGATGGTCCTAACCACAGTACCTGCAAGACCAAGTCGTGGATTCTAGGACAAACTCGCAACTTCTGTGGCCTGGTCAGCCAAAGAGTTGAGCGGCAAGGCCAGCCCAGTTTTTTCACATTGAAGGAAGGATCTCCTCAATCCCTTCATAAGCACGGTCCCAAAATCCATATCGACTTACAATCAGCTAATAAGACAAATGAGAGAAAACCTCTAATGTTCAATAGATTGATTAGTGGCAGAACAAAACCATCCAATCACATTTCAAACTGACTTGTCATGTGACTGACCACCAGCCTGTGAGCTGCCTCATTGGTCCAGACCTGGACAGGCAACTTGACGTTAAACTCCCAGACTCATGAACACAGAAGATCAATACGTCAGACTGAACATAAATACACCCTGACTCAAAATAGTCCCCATCAAATTAGCACCAGGTTACATAATGCAACCTGCAACCCCACCACACACACACACACACACACACACACACACACACACACACACACAATAGATGCACGATAAAGTCCCCATGATGCACCACAGACTCGGGGCGGCACGCAGGGGAACACCAGAACAGCGGTCCTGTATGTCTCCATGGCAACAGGAGGGAGCGCGGCCCACGATATATAGTCAGGGGAGAGGTTCATGGGGAAAAAAATGCTATGTGAAACTGGAAGACCTCCCTTCCCCAGGGTGCATGTTTACTCCCCCTCCCCAGGGTGCATGTTTACTCCCCCTCCCCAGGATGCATGTTTACTCCCCCTCCCCAGGATGCATGTTTACTCCCCCTCCCCAGGATGCATGTTTACTTCCCCTCCCCAGGATGCATGTTTACTCCCCCTCCCCAGGATGCATGTTTACTCCCCCTCCCCAGGATGCATGTTTACT
>JAODJW010000026.1:22416417-22429105 GCA_026777045.1 Hyperopisus bebe | reverse complement strand
GGGGGGAGAGAGAGAAAAAAAAAATCCAGACGCGCTGCTTGAGCCGCGCTACTTTTCAGCTGAGTGTCACAGACTCCACTGCAGCAGCTTGCTGTTCTGCCTGCTCAGAGAGCGGCGCGGCGCCAACGAAAACCCGGAGCCGGACTCCGCTGCACACGGACTTGGACTCGGCTGGGACCTCCCCGCTCCCGACTCTGCCAGAAAGAGGCCGTTCATTTATCTTACCCCTAATGCTCCCTGTCTCTTGCTACCACTCTCTCTCTCTCCCTCCCTCTCACTCTCTTTTCTCTAAACAAATCGACGTAATCAGGTTTGGTGGGGGGGGGGTGGGTGCAAATCAATCCCGCTAAAAACTCCCCCGTGGCAACATCGGTTCTCACTGCGTCTCGCGCGTGTCATCGCCGCGGGCGACGCTTGTGGGTCTAAAGTCCGAGCTCCAAGATGGGTAGACGGAAAGGAAGGATGACAGGGTCGAGCAGGAAGATTGGAAAGGCACAGTAACACACAGACACACAAACACGCTCGTGCCAATCCATGCTGCCAGCAATGGCACAGATTACAGAATTAGTCAGCATCGATTCACACATGGACACATCAACACTGACAATGTTCTTTTCTTCACTACAGATTTTTCTTCTCATTTTCCACAATAATATGCGCAGTGTTTGCATAATAAAGCATGTGCTCTGCTTCCTGGGACAAGCTCCAGGCTTTCCGTGACCCTGAAACACATAAGTGGGATGGCAAATCAACAAAGAGCTGAAAAGCCAAACCCTTTACAGGACTAGGTTCACCCGGTCCTCCTGTGCTGTGCGCCGTAGTGATATAACCTCAGAACTGACTCACACAAGCCACGAATTAATTCTGTCACTTAATCAATTAAAATCACTGTCACAAAAATCTTTTTACGTCTTCGCTGGAGATCCGGTCTATTTCACATCAAAATTAGACTGCATGTGAACATGAAAAAATATTTTCTAGAATACCCTGGTGTGGTTCTGTTCCATTGTTTGAGTACTTTTCCCAGTGTAATTTTTCATGTGGACAGCAGGGGGCCTAGTTGGGTGTTATTGCCGGGCGTCTGTCCACATCTGCCCAAGGTGAGGCTTCTGGCGTGGTGATGAGGCCTTCCGTGACAAACTCGACGGATCATCTGTCAATGCAGATTCCCATCCCTGCCACAAGCCTGTGGCAATTCCCGCCACGTATTGGGGGCAAGGTGTAATACACCCCTCTCGTCTCATTCCAGAAGAAAAAAAAACTCCACTTAGGCCTTTGTGCGTGACACGGGAATATAAAGAATATTGATGGCAGGAATAAAGGAGCGGTAAACGTGAAGGTGAGTGTGGAATAATGCTCACTGTTGTTTAGCGTGTCATCGGACAGCCAATCTGGCCCAATCAAAATTTTCACAACAAAGTAGGCACTGTAGAAGATGGCTCACATTTTCCCGCTGGTGGCTACTGCATGACTGTAACTTGTGACAGCTGCCATAAATTCTCTTGCTGTTTGCACTAATGTGGACTAAATCGCAACCATAGCCCGCCATCACATGCACGGCATGGTAAGCGTTTCACACGTGCAATGACGTGTAATGGCTTTAACCAAAAGCTGCCGCCAAACACACTCTGTGCCATCACGGCGAAGGGCCGAGACAACAATCTGATTAAATGTTTTAATATGAAAGTTCATCCAACCGCAGCAAAATGGGATTTATCTGTGGCATAGATCCCGATCCTAGCTGGGGACACCTCTTCAATATCCCACGCTCAAGCCGTCCAGAGGTGGCGGGAACGTCCAATAATTACTCCGGCGGATGATGAGAAGGTGCCCAAACGGGTGGGACCATATTACCTTCTTGCCACCACTTGACAAGTTTAATCTCCGGCGCATGGGTCAGCTGGTTATGGGAAGCAATCTGGCGTCCAGAGATTACTCCGACTATTCAAACAAGGGCGGAGGAGCCGGCCTTTTCAATTCGCCCCCTGTGCCGACACCTTCCGCTGCCTGTACCCCACGGCATGTTTGCTGGAGGCACGATACATATTGTCGCTCGAAATTGTTTCATTGGCACTCCCTTCCCCAAAAGTCTGGCCGTATTAAAAATAAGTCATTATGTCAAAAAGACAGGAACTGCATCACCTTCATATCCTATCCTCATGGCTTAATATGAAGACCTTCTGAGGTCTAATAATCATTTCCCTATTCTTTGTATTCAACTGAATTCCAATTCAAAGGCAAGGGGACCTCAGACATGTGATATGAATACAGCCCTGGCTTTGCCTTGCACAGACTTTAATGAATGATCGCTGGAAAATCAATGCAATTTTCTTGGAATTCAGACCCGCCATTGTTAGATCACATAATGAGTTAGACTCCTCCAGCCATCATAGACCACGCTGGTACACCCCCCACCCCACCAAGGTCAAGAAATGGCCGGCTTGTCGTCACACAGAGCACAACCATCTCACACACGTCGCTCGTCTTCATTCAGATGGACTGTGAAGTTTTTTTTTTTTTTAAATTCTGAATTGTATATTTTTTAACAACAAAGAAAAAAAGAAAAATCATCGTGAATAGCTTTCATATCTGGTGAATCAAAATTCTCCTCTGTGGTCTTTATGATGATATTTGGGGCCCTTGGTCCTTAATAATTCATCGGTCAGCGGGTGCCGCTTTGATAATTGGAAAACCCAAGGGTGTCAGATCCAATGAGCACAATAGCCACGGCCTTCCAAAACATTCCCTACTGCAAAAAAATTCTGAAGTGGCCAAAATCAGTCTCCTTCAAACCAAAACAACGTCTGCAGCTTCAAGTGTTAAACAGCAAAGCTCTTGCTTCACCATATACTGTTCTGTTACTCGCAAGGTTTTAAAAAGTGATCACCCTTCACCCTTGTGAAAAAACAGCTCTATATATATTACATCTGAAAAATGACAGGAGCCCGACACCAAATAGGCCAAGGTGGGGGGTGGGGGGGAGCGACATGTGTTTTGTGGCATATTGCAAAACGTCAGGCGCCAAGAAATATGTTTACCCGCTTGATTTTCATCTCACGTTACCGAGTGGGTCAAAAGAGAAATGTGATTTGCCACATTTCCCCGCTGAATCTGCTTGTCCAGAAAGTGCTCTCAATTACCGCGTCAGTTATACTCGCGTGTTACGTCGATAGAGACCGCTGGCAAGTATCAACAAACACGTTTTAGCCTGAAACGTGGTAATTACGCTGGATGTCACAACATATTAATTTTATACTGTGTATCCAATTTCCAAGCAAGTGGAGGGGGGATAAAAAAATCACGATTGCAACTTTGCAGCTAAACGGAGAGAACAGCCCCAACTCTATTACTTTACTGTAATCACATCTACTGTTTGCACCCAGACCCTTCGCTGGCGTTAAAAAGCACTGCTGTCATAAAAATTATTTATTTTAGGTCAGCTGTTCAAACCCAGATGTGAGGACTCTTCAGCCAATTAGCGAAAACCTGCATACACACCGGCCCTTTGCGGATAAGATTGGCCACCTCTGATCTAAAGTAAGGGCTTCCCCATCATATATAACAGTACCAGGAGCCAAAACTCACTCAGTCCTCATGTGATCCATTGACGAAAACTCACCCAAGTCTGCAGAAATCGGGAGTCTCACCTCAAAAACAACAAAAAGTTGGATGACTGAGTTTTGGAAATTTGCTCTTCAAGGGACACCTTACTGAATGGCACTGTGCCACAATGACTACACCCCAACTCTAAACTTAAACCCAAAGGATTACAAAAAGGCACAAGTGTAAACAGCAAGATGTTAGAATACAAAACCTCTGTCATATTCACTGACATTCAACGCCTTGTTCCACTTGACCTTAAACCAATTCCTATTCATGCATCTCAATGACTTATGCTGCTTAAGACTGTATCCTTACCATCCGTGTGGCCGGACAGCAAAGTATGTTCGCTCAACGGTCTGACAGGTTCTCACTGCCCAAGCGGCCACCTAGACATGCAAGTGTTAGATGTGCATCGAGGCCGGTTCTGTATTTTACACACCAATGCGAAATGGCCCACACTCCTGCTGTCACTGTGAACGTCTCTCGGGGAGACGTACATCTGTGTAAAACCAGCTATAAAGCCCCAAAGTCTGCCGATACAGCAAAGATAGGAAGCTGGGGAGCAAAATACTAATTAATTCATTTTTTTGGAGCCCATAACGATTTTCGTTCACTCTACGCAACCTGTGCAAATTTCAAAAAGTCCGGCAATAAAACAGAATAAAAGACTTTTATCACCGGAACGTGCTGAGATTGGCAGGGCCAGTGAACATGGTTTCCAGGCTTTTTCGGCCAGACGTCCAACAAAACCGGCTGTCGCATGTGAGAAGGCGCATGAAAACCTGGAATGGGGGGGTTGGGGGGGGGAGGGCTGCCAGGCTCCAGGCACTGCTGGGCTGATATGGGCTGACATCGAACAACAACCAAAAACATTATGGTATGACCCATAACTGTCATTGTTGAAGGAATGAGGTCAATTGGTGGCGCAGACATGACGGTGCATCACTGTCTGGGCAGGCAGCGACATGGCTGGCGTTCCGACTGGACTTCCCAGCACCGTGTCCAGCAGCATTCCCTTTCTCCACTTCCTTCATGCACAGAAAAGGTGCCACTTTCAACCAATCATACGTGACTGCCATACCATGTGACTCCTTTAAGCCCACTGTACCACTCTCTGCTTCCTCTGGCAAGAGTGTCCCAGTGCTCGATCACATCAGCCCAGTAAATCGGCTTGTTTACAATTTTTTCTATGCATATTTGCTTTGATGTTTGCGATAAGAATGCAATCTTGAGTTCTAATCCATAACCATACACATATTGCTGTAATATGCTGTACTAAATGCAAGACTTTCCATCATTACTTACCGCTGAATATGCTAGCATTCCTCCTATTTACACAAATTTCCATTCATTTTCGTTTTTGTGTTTCCATTTGAAAACGACAGAAGGCAAACAAGCATCATCCTGCTGGGTGCTGCAAAAGTCACTCAACAGTGTAATAAACAGTCAGCCGATTGAGAGATGGGCTGAATTAAAAGGAAATAAAGGGGATTCAACTTTTTTCGGATGAATGCATCAGGGACTTTCAAACGGAGACACAGCCACACACTGGCAGAGTTTCTTAGATGCTGTACTTCCTGTATAGGCTCCCACCATTCAATGGACCATTTCCATTCAGGATTCTGGACTGGAGCTACAGCTGCACTTATGGACCATTTGACACAGGTGCTGGCATTCGGAGCCAAGTCAGATTAGGTCAGATGTTTCCTCATTTGCATCCTCACTAACAGCCTGGTGGAGCCGCATATGAACTGTGGACCATAAATAAAATAATGGCCCCCCCCACAGCGTTCTGACCTTTTAGAGTGTCAGGACATCTGGCTGCACCCAGCTAGCAGCAATATGCATTCAGATGCTTGGAAAAAAGTCAGAAACCTTTCAGCTGCTTGTCCCGTCTCAGACGGCCAGTTGGGCGTGAGCCGTTTCCAGCTGAATGGTGTTGGTATGTTGGCCCTTTTCGACTCCCTTTGATTTCATACTGTATGTTCTTGCCCAGGTTAATGAAATAGCTGTGAGCCAATCGCTGTCGTGCGGAATAGAGTTCCTCATCAAGGAGCAGTACCCTGCATGGAGGAACCAGGTATGAACATGCTGCACCAAAGGGTGGAAATCAATACTGAGACCACTCTGCTAATCTCCTCAGGTGTATAGAAAACACGGGAATGGGGGGGACGCAGCCTCATTTGACACGTCAGCCCTTACATTTAAATTATTAAGTTGGGTTGCCCCCAATATCAAACTCTCTCCTAGGCCATTGGATCTTACCTACCAGCTCTGGGACTTTTCTGGGAGTTCCCAGAATGCCTTGTTTCCCTGTTTGACTCACTGTTTACATTGCAGGTGCTCTTTCTACCCAGGGCACAAAGCATCCAGGGAGTCATTACGTTGCAGGCAAGTCCCTATAATAATTCCAATTCTATATCTTGTGAGCTTACTGCACCTACCTGTGTGATGAGTCGGTTAACCTTCACAACAAAAGGGGACATGAAAACAAAACAAACCGAAATAGCACTGGATTTAATACAATATTAATACAATGTCTTCGCATCATGCGGCGCAACCACTTCAGCGTCAGTGTGACTGAAACATCCAGGCACATTTTCAATGCCAATCAGGGCCCAATCTCTTATTTTAAAGAACCAGACTCCTCTTTGAAGGGCAGAAGGACCAAAAAAAATAAAAAATCAAAGGTCAGTATGACATTTTTAAGATACTTCTCTATGAGTTCAGTCTGAAACAAAATTACACACAAAAGGCGTAAGAACATAATTTCAGTTACCCGACCGTGTTTTAAGAGTACCATAATGCAGATAATGAAATGCCAATAGGCAGAGTAGCCGCCTCTTGTACAGCTGAGTGTTATATGTCAGGGAGAGTAAGTGCAATCGATTGACTCTTCTCTCCACACATCTGCTATTTCATGGGCCATTTGGCCTGTCAGAAAGAGCATTGCGCCTTAATGTTTACCAAACATCTGGCATCACGGCGACACAAGGGACTCAGCTTGTGATGTTAGCGGTCAAAGGAAAAGACGACAAATGAAAGAATGAATAAAGGAGGGGAAGACCCAGAATCCTGCTTTGCGCTCACAGTGGTTTATGCGAGGGTGCCCTGTAGACCCTTTAAGTTGATTTCTCGGGTCACTTAAGTACTTAAATATCCAAGTCAGGCTAACAAGCCATGCTGGTAATGAGTGTAGACTTTGTAATAATGCATGAATCTGCACCATTTTGTAATGATGCATCAACCATTAATAATAAGCAGCAGTAAATCTCTGTAAAATGTGCACATCAGTAATAATATCTGACAGTACATTTTCTGCTATGCCTATAAAATGCAGGAGGTGGTGTGTGGCTCTGCCGGTTAGGGTTAGGACTCTGCAAGACGCATGCGGTGGTGTGTAGCTCTGCCGGTTAGGGTTAGGACTCTGTAAGACCCATGCGGTGGTGTGTGGTTCTGCCGGTTAGGGTTGGGACTCTGTAAAATGAATGCGGTGGTGTGTGGCTGTGAGGGTTAGGGTTAGGATTCTGTAAAATGCATGCGGTGGTGTGTGACTCTGGGGGGTTAGCACTCTGTATCCAGAAGGTCTTTGATTTAAATCCTGCAACTGGCAGGACAATTTTAGCCATTGAGCAAGGCCTTTAACCCCAATTTGCTCCAGGGACTGTCTGACCCAGCATACTCAATTTCACGTAATTTTGTATAAAACCAGTTGCCAAATATACACAATGTAAGTGTAAATATGAACGTGGAGCATTTTCACCAGACCCTCCAGTCTTATATTCCAGGTTTTCATATTTAAAGGGTAAAACAAAATCAGCAAGACCACACGGCTTCATCCTGAACATGATGAATATGAATAAAAACGTGACATCACTTGCTTGCACATGGCTGCTCGATAGGGACCTCCCTGATCGCTACTTTATACCCATACGATCAGAAGGAGTCAGCACAGTGAAATGCATCGGTACAGCGCCACCAGGGGGCCAGGTTCAGAAGACAGCTAGCAGGGATCGGGCCAGGGCAAAGTACCTGCAAACAGGAAGGACAGATACCAGGCAGGTGATGACAGATGGGGACAGGGCTGCTTATGAAGGTACTGTATATGGCTGGAAGGAACACATTCTCTGCGGAGGGGGGGTGGAGGGGTCAGCACTGCAAGAGGTCGGGAAGCGCCAGGGGGCTCCAGCTCGCGGGCGTAAGGACCACACCTGTCAGATCACATAAAACTGAAGTGTGTCCTCTGAATGCTCACCTCTGCAGGTTTAATACATTTCTATCACTGCAGAGAGAAACATCTCCCAAGCTCAACATTAAAAGACGTGTTTGCTTGACTATTTTACATTTTTACATGGGGCTTGCAAACTGATGTTTGATTTCACATTTCTGAGTAAATGTAAAATGATGAAGTCCTAGTGCAGGGGTGGGCAGTCTTACCCGCAAAGGGCCGGTGTGTGTGCAGGTGTTTGGGGTAACCTTTAGCTCAGATAAACAGAATTAAAAAAACCTGATAACCAAAGAGCTCCAGTGTGAATCAAATGGAATAAAACTGTGCAGAGATTAATGAACTAATTAATAACATCACTGTAAAGAATCAAGTTTCCCATAAACAAACAGCTTTTGAGAAGATTGGCTAGAAGGTTTGGATACGTCCAAGGCTGAACTCCCAAATCCGACTCCCTGCCTTAAACGACGGCCTCCCTGATAGGCACTTTTGGCTTGAGAAGTGAAAGACCTGTCACTTAAGCTAGGTGGTGAAAAGCTTCGAAAGGTCACTAGAATGCAGAGCTAATGACAGGTTTGCCCTGCTGGAGACTGGCCAAACAGATTTTGAGACCCACAGGTGTCCACTAATGGAGATAGTGGAGAAGGACCCGCAACCTGCAGAAAGTGTCAGGGGCATCGCTTTTCAGGCAACACCTTCAATGGCATCAAGAAAAAAAAAACACATACATGTCTAATGGGTGGAGCCAGTCCAAATGGGTGGAGCCTGTCCAATGGATGGAGCCAGTCCAAATGGGTGGAGCCAGTCCAAATAGGTGGAGCCAGTCCAAATGGGTGGAGCCTGTCCAATGGGTGGAGCCAGTGCAAATAGGTGGAGCCCAGCTTCAAGAAATACCGGCAGATCTCTGCCTACCCACCTTTCCATTCAATTCATTTCAAAGTCAGAGGTCTGGAACAATTTTTAATAATAAAACAGCATTTCATGGACTTCAATGAATTAACAATAACCTTTGATACAGACATCAATATCTAACACAAATGGAAACTTTTTAACGCTCACTGATCGTTTTCACTCTCTCACACTTCAGTCTTTGGGAGGGGGGTTATGGGGAGTTATGGGGGTGAAATTTGGTGGTTCTACATTGTATTTTTATACTTCAAACCTCGTTAAGATTTTGACGTTAACCATATTGATTCATAAGGTGCATTATCGGCTGGGTCTGGATTAAATTGCTGTTCAGTCTGCACCCAGCTACGTTCTGGACTTTGAGAATCCCAGCTTCATAGTATCCCCTGTAAACTGGCCATCTGTCCCGTACTAAAGTGATTGGCTTCGCGGGATTGCCTTGAATTAGCACATATGCTAAGCGTAGCCCCGTAACAGGAAGGGGCCTCGCAGTCCAGAGCATCCAACTCCTCAATAAACTACTCTGCAGATGAGCATCCATGGCAGTTGACACCCAGTAGGCCTGCCTGTTGACACAACTGGGCATATTATCTGAAGGGAATTATGTTTGGGGAAACTTATGTACCTCATTTAAGGGTAGAGCAGTACAGGCGCCCACTGGATTTGAACCAAAACCTAGCTATCCCAAGTCCAGCACCCCATCCAGCAATCTGTGCCACCCTGCACCTTATTATGAAGCACTTTTTTGAGACACAGTCCTAAATAATCCATTTTTCAAACTGTGTTCCGTCCCTTATAAAAACTGAAACCTGTAAAAGTTTGAGTCAGCTGAAACAGAGATGTGGGTGTATCGTTCACTGCAAGTCCCAGTGCGGGAGTTCAGTATCACTGCAGAGTACATGGCACTGCACGACTGCCAGTGAGCGCTCCTCAGTGATGCGTAGATTACAGATGCATAATAAAAGCCACGTGTCTGTACTCTACAGGGGCTCGCCGGTGCTCCTGAGTTCAGGCTCCTGCTGAAGACCCCATTGAATCTACCGAGATGAAGCTGTCAGCACAGCAAAGTCGTCTCAATAACAGCAGCTTCCACATTTCTTCTCCTGCCCCACAAAAATTTACATAAAAATAAGGACAATGAAATGGCTCCACCACCTACCCACCACCCCCACCCCGTCCCACGTGGGACACTCGCTGCTACGCCATCTCTCGAAATTACGCGCGTCCACGTCATCATTTAAATGTCACATTCCCAGTAGGTCAGTTTTATTGATTTGTCCAGTTCGACTGGCACAGTTTCGATGCTGAAAGATTAAAGAAGAAAATTCAGCAGAGGATACATATCTGTACCGTATTTACTTTAGTGAACTGTATCAATTAATCGATCAATCAGTGTTTATTTATATAGCACTGTTTTAACCACAGGGTTTACGAAGTGCTTTACAGACATTCAAAAGAAAGGAATTAAAATAAGCACAACAATAAACACAGAAAAAGAAATAGCATCAGTTTAAAAAAATAAATAATAATGATAAAATGGCACCAAAATGCGGGACGTTAACCATCCACGGTCTCGGTAGGGGTAGAGGACCACCCTCTCTGGTCCTCGTGCAAGGAAACACAAACCCCTGCCACACTGAGACCCCAACCCCGTGTCTTCTGGGGGACTCAAGCCCCAGAGTAGTTGGGGGAGCCACTTCTGGTTGAATTTAGTCCATTTGTGAATATACCCCCCCGGGATATCAGCGGCACACTTGCCGTCACTGGGCATCACCATACCGCCTCCTCCTGCCACGACACAGATTTCCGGGGCCGATTTCACGTTCCTAAACGCCCAGCAGATCAGTCACTTCCTGCTGTCAATGTCCCTCTCCAAAGAGCGCATTAACCCCACCTAACCCACCCTGTAAAAAGAAGGTTTTAAAAATGATCTCCTTCGGCACATCCCTCAGTTCCCTGTTAAAAATCCATTTGTTTACAATTGTTATCTTCTGCTGACTGTGGTTCGTGGTGTGTTGACACTAACTGAAGAAGCACGATTCATTACCACGGTAACATTTATTTTCCCTCTGTCCTTTTCTTTGAATAAGGTGAATGTTAATTACACCAGAGTCAGGATACCCCAATCCTCAGATTGTCCCCACACACACATGAAATGCCTCTTGACAAATTGCCTTAGCGCCCCAACCAGCAATAAATATGAATTAATGCAATCTGAGCAGAGGTATAAAATTTTAAATCTTTAACAAATCTGAGCCTGTCAAAAGCACATTAGTATTATGCCCTTACCGTCACACAAGCTCAGAGGACAGCGGCATGGAATGGCTATTAATGAAACCTTAGATAAAAAAATTAAGGGAAAGATAGCCATGTCTCTAACAGGTAGGTAAATTCTACGCCAGCTCAGGCTGTTTTGAACCTGCCCCCTACAGAGCCAATTGGGTACTGCCTCTCTAGATCACTGCTAAAGGTAATGTAGTGCATTCCATATCCATTATAGAACATCATGGAAGGTTGGCCATGGGTGCTGGTCGTGGGTTCGCTGCTTGGGGTTCGGGTGCTCGATCCCAGTCTGAGATCACTGGGTGAAAAGGTTGCAGGGTTCACGAATAATGGTCTGATTTACCCTGGTGCTATCGATATTTCGTCTTGACATACTTCCCACTCCCAGCACGGAATTCCCAGCACTCAGGCCCACTTTGGGAGGAAGCAGCCGACCTTTTACACATAACCTGTGCAAAAAGTTATTACCAGACCCCCCCCCCCCCCCACAGCTATGTCTTTTACCTTGCGGTAAACTCAAGGGCATCATGGCTTATCCGTGTTTGTTATTTTGTCGTAATAGCTAATTTAGTGACAAGAGCTAGCTTAAAAAATAAGAATTTAAAATCAACATTCATGCACACAAGGTCGTGTCCCACGTCTTGGGCACGAGGAGTGAAAGGATTCTGTCATCCTGAGAAGGAGAGGCAGCACCCCAGAGCTTAAGCCAATCACCACCCTGAAGGGCCTTGTTAGCACCGGAAAGCAAGCTTGAGTGCCAATTGCTATAAGAGGCACAAGGCTACGCTAATAGCTTCGTACCAGGATTTGACAGTTATTATTCTTGTTATTATTGGTTTATTTTTAAAGGCACAGACGCCAAGCGTCAGGGCGCTGCTCGTCAAGCACCATGCAGGATCGGCAAGCCACGCTTCTTTAAAAAGCACGCTTACGTCAAGATCCACAACTTTGCCGACGGACATGCTGCAGCGGTTTAATCCAATCTGTGGCGCATTAACGGGCCCCCATAAACATCAGGCGAGAGAGAGGGAAAGGACCCCCCCCCCCCACACGCCCCCTAGCCCAGAACACAAGCACTGATTTATTCCTAAGTCAGGGTTTGCCTCTCATATTCAACGGCAGACCTGTCTCCCTGTGACGGATAAGCGCTCGCCAACTCCTGTCCTCGATTCACCTCCATTGCTAACGGCTGTAAAAATGCACCTGTTCTATTTAAAGAACTATGCATAGAAAAAAGAGCCCATTGCCAGGAGACTAACAGGAGTAAACTTAATTAAATATTAAGGGGGTTCGGAGTACGCCACCTGTGCCATGTGTACGCACACACGCGTGGGCATCCATATTTATGTTCAGACAATAAAGGACGTCACCATCCTGATTAATTACAGCACTGCGGAGAGCGGTCCAGGAATTCAAATTAAAATACGCCGCAGATATGATAATATGTTGGAGCCTCGTATACGGAAAGGCTGGTCCGATCAGCATGAATATCATAGTGCAGTGATTCACATTTGATACAGGGCGGTACATAAATGAAGAGTATTGCCCTTGCTGCTTGTGTGTGGCTGGTACAGGGATATGAGCAGAAAGGGCACATGTGTGGCTGGTACAGGGATATGAGCAGAAAGGGCACGTGTGTGGCTGGTACAGGGATATGAACAGAAAGGGCAC
>JAODJW010000026.1:22403055-22416317 GCA_026777045.1 Hyperopisus bebe | reverse complement strand
TGTACAGTATGTGGCTGGTACAGGGATATGAACAGAAAGGGCATGTGTATGTGGCTGGTACAGGGATATGAACAGAAGGGGCACGTGTATGTGGCTGGGACAGGGATATGAGCAGAAAGGGCACGTGTGTGTGGCTGGTACAGGGATATGAGCAGAAAGGGCACATGTGTGTGGCTGGGACAGGGATATGAGAGACACATATCTAGTCCAGAAGTGAACACCACAGCTTCTCAGAACAGCAGCCTGATTGACTTGAGCCTCCCATCCTTGAACCCGTAGGTACCCACAGCCTTTGCCCGCAGGGAAAAACAGTGCTAATCCTGCTCTTAGTCAATGCAAAGTTAAGTCCTCCGCGTTATCCTGTAAAGGATCCCCTAGTTCCAGCAGTATTAGACACAGGAACAGCTTCTTTCCAACAGTAGTAGGAGTGTTAAACACTGATAACTTGCACTATAATCCCAATCACTGTCATTTTTTACTAACTACTGCCACTTTAACATGATATTGTATGATATTATATATTTTAAGTATATTGTATGTTATTGTTCAGTATTCCATTATTAACTATTTATTGTTCTTTATCGTTGTGTGTTGTTTATCTGCAGTGAGGTACTTAAGCAAGTATTTCATTATACTTGTGCAAATGATTATAAAGCTTTTTAATCCTAGAATTAAACAGAGGATGAGCACATAAGTCTGAATGAGTTGGGGGTGCTTTCATGGGAACATAAGCCCCACCCTCTCTGGAGAATACTAACATCCAAACGTAAATGGACCGCGATCCTGAAGTGTCGCTATGGCAGACGCGCGATGGTCACACTTCCGCCCTGTTTGGAACATTGCAATGCTTCCTCCAGACACACAGCACCACCTCCTGGCGGTTTGCTGAATGTCAGGCCAAGGCAGACAGCACCGTGTCCCGGTTTGGGGGGACTCCAGAAATTAACGGCACGGTGAAAGGACATTGTTCACTGCAACTTCAGCTATTGAAAAATGCGCATCTGAAATTACTGTCCATAGATCAAACACGATGCGAAACTGATATAATTCACAATCAGAAGAAAGCAGCCCAATTACTACAACCATAAATTATTTACAGGAATGCAGCACAATAAAGATGGCATCTCTAATTTAAAAATTTCATTAAAAATTATACAGAATCTGTAGCAGTTGACTGATCGATTTGGCTTATAATCCTGGCCTGTTCCAAATGACCATGAAATGATTAGTAATTGTCTCTTACCACCATGTTTTTTTTCTGAGGGTGGAGGTCAATTAACCTATAAATCCACATGAAACATGTCTGTCGCTGCTAATTTCCCTTCACACTCATGCAAAAAAACACAAAGGCTAGAAATAAGCAAACAATCAACCAAGCTAATTGTACTATAACCCAGTTCTCCCTACATTCTGAATTTTATTCTGTTTTGTACCCCAGGCACATGCCAGATAACAAAAGGAACTCCATTATGATTCAGGGGCTTGATGTATTGAAATAGATCTTAAAGGCAAGGAGAGATTATATCCAAAGCGCATTCTTCCCCCCCATTCTGCTGTCACGCATGACAACATCCTGTGATGGCGTGGGAACATATTTACATGTCGTTTCAGTCCCCTGGGCACTATGTACATATAGATATTTCACAGGCGTAGAGATTCTAGCACACACAAATGGAATCATTGACTTAAATCGTAAAAGAGATTGCAGAAGAGATGGAGGGTTTAAACAGACTAGCAAATTAAAATGTGCAGTTTGGCTTTAATTAAGTGAGAATTACAACGGCATAATATTGTCGACCATAGAGCAGAAAATGGGAAGTCAGTGTCGACATAGATGGCCCCAGGTCATAAGACAGCGAACGCCACAATGCCTTAAAAACCGGCCTTTCGGCAAAGGCTGAAATTCGAAGAGGGAAAATTCTGTTGTACCCATGACCAGTGGTGTGTAATTCAGAATAATCAGCTCCATTAAACCACTGGTGTCCACAAAATGTCCCGCCATTTTGTACTGTGGTGTTAATTGCACAGGTTACTAATAGCAATGTCCTTACGCATAATGCAGTACAGCCTTGGTAATGGATACTTTAGTTGATGGGACATTATGCTGCTGTTGGACGACTGGGCCATAAAAGACTCCAGTGATGTCGGCCATCTTTGCTGGATGGCTGGATATCACAGAATGTGAGAACACACTACGTGGACTGCAGTTACAAACAGCCTTCTTTACTGTTTGGAATTCAAAGTTTGTTGTAATAATGCGTTTCGCACTTTGAGTCTCGTAAGAGGAAAAAATGTAATCTTCCCAAAACCTTTGAGTAAAAGCCAGGAACCATACGGCTCAGAATTTAATCATTCCTTTTAACTTAGTAAATGTGTAAATAGTACTTAGTAAACGTGTAAATAGTACTTAGGAAACATGTAAATAGTACCCCCAGCTTAGGAAACCAGTCTCCAGCGAATTCACCATCTTGGCATCAGATGTAGAATTAGAATCAACATGTATGTGCCCTACAGATGTGAATTAAGACCAGTACTGATTTCCCAGGGATTCACTGAAGGTCTGAGTTAAAAGCAACGCGAGGGGGCAGTGTAACGATCCTGGGGACCTCAGTTAAAGCCTCAGGCCATTGGCTGTGCAGCTAAGAGCTACTGCCCTGGGTGTGGGAGACCAGCCTTTTGATACTGGCAGCCCCAGAGCACGACCACTACCTTATATAGAACATTCTCTACCAGTTGTATAGTTACTCCTTACACACCCATGACTCCATAGCCACCCAAAGGACATGCTTACATGGGTACGATGGCCAGGAGGGGCCTGGGACACACTTAGGTCTCCCTGTACTGCTCATTGTTTGGGCTTCATCTGAATACAATCATACCACAAATATTAAAACTACTGACAAGTGGTTATAGGAATGCAAAGAGCAACAAATGACTGTATGCGCCTAAGGACTCAGGCCAACATCCCAAGTGAACAGATGTCCTCCAAAGGGTGATCATCTGTGTGTGGAGGTCTCTGGGTGCACATGGATGGAGATGCAGGATAGTCCCACCGCATCTTGTAAAAGCCAAGGAAAGATGCTGGCGTTGGCTCACCCCACCTCAAAGGAGCCCCCATCCTACCCTTTGAGGAGTCAATGGCTGCCAGCTCTGCTAACTTGCCTGACGAGCTTAAGGCAACTTACAAGTCAAGCGAGCTGACTTAAGAGGGATCCAGGACATGGCAAGTTCCTTCTGCAAATCTATCATCTTCACTTTTCTTCTCTGAAGTTCATTGCAGAGGAAATGGTTTTCTTGCGTCAATCAGGTCACACCATGATAATTTCTAGTCTACAACATAGAGGAAGAACACAGTAACATGAGCAGAACATTTGTCACTGTGAACAGACAACCCAGTGACAGAAGATCGATGGGTCCACTGGGCTGTTTTGGGAAAATCGTGAGCGTCTGGTTCCCACTCCATGATATGAAGCATGCTGCAGATCTGCTCAGAAGCAAATCAGTCAAACTTCTTTTCAAACTTGGTCAGGTGGCATTTTCTGCTTACTCATCCGCATCTGTGGTTACTTTGAGCGTGTGACCCATTGCTCTCTGTCTCCAGTACACCGGATAGCAGTTACCGTGACCCACTTCCCAGGAGAGGCTCCACAGTGTCGCCTCACAAAGGTGCTTGCATGGCATTGTGGTTTTCTGACATTCTAGTCATACAGGTAACGTGGGATCAGGAGGCAAGGCTGAAACTTGACAGCATGTCAACGGCATGTAAACGCACCGTGTACCACAAACGGGCTGCAGACATGCTGCCCAAGCTGCCTCTGCGGGCTGCCATGCAACTGGCGATACTGACAAGGCGTGGGAGCAGTGAACTCATCCAAGTCAACCGATGCAGAACGGTTCACGTGCACAAGAAGTGAGCGCCACATGACAGAACATTCCAGAGACTGGAATTATTTCTGTAGATGCCCCTTAGGCCCACCCTAAATCATTCCTCTAATACCTGGAGCACATGCAGATAGGTGTGGCTTCTCAGGGTTTATCCCACTGCCGCCGGTGAAGCTTTAATTAGCCTTCAGAAATCTTCCAGTGACCCATGTGCAGTGCTCCAAATTACTTTGAGCAAGGAGGTAATCTGTGGTTAAGGTGGATTCAGGATTCAAAAGGACTTCCCTTTGAAGGCTTGCTTGACAACAGTTGGTGAATAAATAATGAGGGTATGCCCCTTTCGCTCACGCTGTCCATAGCGATGAGTAGTACTTACGATTACTATTCAAGGAATGTTGCTAATACTAATTAGCATATGATCACACTGTGAGGAAGACTATACAGTTACCTTCTTATCTTACCCTCGGTGTCAAGAGCACTGATTCAGCACCCCTGTGGACCCTTGGGCAGGAAATAGCTTTTGACATGAAGACTGGAAAGTTATGCTGATGTATGCCAGTAACTCAGAATCGCCAATCTCGAATCACTATGCTTGGCCTTATGGTGTATTAGTACAGCAGTGCTGTCCGGCTTTAAGAATATACTGCTCTTAGGGGTCCATGCTGAATGCCTGGCTGTTAGTCTGTCACACACCTGCTACTTCACTGAAGAATTGCTATTAAATCTGACAAGAAAAACAACACAGAAGAAGAAACATCTGTGCTCCATCCGGACGCGACAGACTTCTTCTCCGCGAGACTCCAATTGCCCGATTCTCTTGGGCCATGTCCCAGAGTTTGGGCTGGTTGGACCATGAGAAAGTCCATTACATCCCACTGCAGATTCTCTAACGAGACACTCCCTGCTAAGCTCCTTGGTCACTGGCGTGACAGGGCAGCGCATCAGACCTCGGCAGGAGATGGATCTCATCCATCTCCATGACTGTCTGCTCCGTCGCTTCGGAGGAGGTCAGGCCACTGCCCTCGTCACTGGGAGCAGACATTAGTTGCTTTGGTCATCAGGCCAATTTTAGCAGACTGACGGACCATGAACCTGAAGCAGAATATGATAACGTCACTTTTCCTCTCAAAGGCCAATCATAGCCGCAAAGGGCCGGTGTGTATGCAGGTTTTTGATAACCTGTACATCAGCTGTTCAAACCCAGGTGTGAGGACTCTTCAGCCAATCAGTCCTGTAATTAGTAATCTAATTAGGGAATTGCTGTGAAAAGCCGCATACACAACAGCCCTTTCTGGATAACATTGGCCACCCTTGCGGTACACAAACCATGCCAGGAAGTTTAAAGTGAAACAGACACCCATAACTGTTATATGCCCAACTGCTACAAAAACGCATTGCGTCTGTTAGGGGAAGCTTATGTTCATTAATATGGCCGCATAAAATTAAATGCTCTTCGTGAACAGGTGTTCTTCGGTATAAATAACTGAAGACATTATCGCACCATGGTCCCCAGGAGGCAAAGGGAGGCCTTAAAATGCGATCGCACGTCCAGCCAGCCTGTCATCCGTGCCGGGCTCACGCCTGGTCGTTCAGCCCTTCGAGTCAGATTCAGCCCTACCCTGCCACAGTGAAGAACACTGGTATGGGATGGAAGGCTTTAGCCCGGAGACGTCCCCTCTACCAGGTGCGATGCAGGAGGAAGTGGCCGCCACATGGACAAAGGAGCTGTGACAGACAGGTAGAAGATCTAGGAGATGCTGTGGACAATATGATAACTGCAGGGTGCGGACGCATGACTGCATCAGAAGATCTCTGAGTTCCGTTACGTCTTTATTTGAACTCTCAAATGGGGGGGAATTTGCCCCAAAGGCCACACAAAGTTATTGCTTAGCACAATTCTGCAAAAACGCATCTATGTTTTTAAGAAAAGTGCAAGCGTGAAATAAGTTTCTTGTATCCAAATGCATTAATGGCTCCAAATTATACAGCCATTACACACACATTCTCATACACAAACACAGACACATTCACACTTCTTTGCATTTTCACATCGGATTTGCACATTAGACATGGTCAGCGGCACACAGGGTAATTCGGAGACAGCCTCGATCAATTCGGAGTCAGCTTTGATTTATCAATTTTAGAATAACTAATCAGACAACAAATGCACTTGCCGTCCCGTCAAGACACATTGACATTGTGCGTCCCCGCCCTGCTGATGGGTTGCGCATTCCTAAAATCACCCCCAAAAAATAAATTCATTAAAAATGCAAATAAAGTCACACAGTAATTAAAACACAACCTTTGCATTAACCTTCATAGATTCCTTCCAGGCTTCAATGGCAGATATCTGAATAAATGAGAAAAAAAATACATCTGTGCACTGCGACAACTTGCAGGAGGCGGGTCGGTAGGACCGTCATTACGGACAGGGATGTGCAGCCCAAATGTTATCAGTTCAAGTCTCCAGAGAGGTCTGCTGCAGTATCCTACATCAAAATACATTCACCTGTAAAAAGGGAGTATAAAGGCTGGTGGTTTTATGACAGAAATCAGCTTTATTTATTTATTTTTACCACTACTTGAGTACTAGAAGTCATTTAAGTCTTGGAAGGTGAGGTCCATATGACCTTGTGTAGTACTCAAGTGATCCTGCAGGGGGCGAACAGGAGCACATATGAAATTGGGCCTGAGGGGAGCTTTGACGAGTCTTATACTGTCTGGAAACTTGTCCCCTCTGTCCCACAGAACAGCCGAGCGAAACGTGTTGCGTCATCCTGCGAAATAAACATTCAGCGGCGGCGGTATGTTTGTGTCCTGGGGAACAGAACACGGATTCTGAAGAGCTCAGATCCGTGTGGCCGCGAGGAAGGTGCCCACGCTACCGGGCGGGGGGGGGGAGTGAATGCACACGAGGCAGATGATGTGTGTGTGATGAAGAGAGAGTGCCTGCAGGCAAACAGGGTATGCATGTTTACAAATTTGCGGAAGCTGCATCCTGACTTCTTACATTTGGGCTGACCTTCTCTAACTTAACCCAACCAAGAAACCTGCCATTGGTCTACAGACATCAGGCAAGCAGCTTTTACTTACCTCCGTGACGGCAACCCACGTGTGACCGAGAGCTGAGAATCATGGGAAGTACTGGAGAAGTTGGTCAATTTCACTGTTTACTATGCATAACTCAAGGCAAACACAGTGGCCGTCTTGGACAAAATGGTCCAGAAGATACAATATAGTACAGAACCACTAAACAAAGCAGGATCATCAGCTGCTAGTCCAGCAAAACAGAGAAAGAGAAAGAGAGCACAGAGTATCCAGTCGTACCAACAGCAGTAACTCCACTGACCCAGCTGGCACCGTCTCCACAGAGGACTCCATGCTGAAGCTCACTTTGAGTCCAGCATGTCAGAAGTTGCCTCATTGTCTTTCAAGCCACATCTGCCGAAGTCCAAAAAGGAGGGGATGATGCCTCTTTGCTGCTGCACTTCTGGGATTCTTATCTGATCACGTGACCAGGCATTCGGCACCACCCCCAGCAGAAAGCCACGAGATGTGGGTACTTTTGTGGACGGTGGCCGGGATGATAAACAAGGGCAGCGGTGACCTCGGTGATCAAAAATCGGAGAGCCTGTGCTTGGACTGCAGGCTTCTCTTTCACCTCTAAATGAGTCTTAAAAGGGAATGCGAGATGAGAAACGTAAAAAAAAAAAGAACACATTCCAACGTACTTTGTACAAACAGTCAGTAAAGCTTTGTTTCATTTCGTGGCAGAGACAGCTCTTATTTTACATCTATCCATCATATCTTATTTGCCAAATCGCAGGACATTTTATTCCTCAGAAACAGCTGAAGGCGCCTCGCCAGTCTGACCAGCTTGCTGGTTTCGCGTGTTTCCGAAGTGCCAACAGGACGTGGCACTGCTCCCTAAGGACGCCGAGCCGGAGCTCGAACAGCGGCATGCAGAGGCAAACTGTCAGGAAAACTGAATTTTTGTTCCCTGTAGATGCAAATCTGTGAACGGTGATTGGCCGCCTTCCTGGATGACACGTACAGAACTTCATCTTATCACGCCACCTGGCTCCGGTCCCTGAATCTTCTTTTGTTCTTTAAATTAATTAATTAACACGAGTGAGGCGAGGTCATTTGAGCCGAACCATCATCAGTCCAACAGGACTAAATGCATGAAAAATTATGTGGGGGAAAGAAAAACACAAAGAATCCTGTCTATATGTACAATCAATCCATTTAATAAGCCGTGTGTACATCCAGTCCATCAGTCAGTCAGTCAGTCAGTGAGAGCCAGAGACAGACAGAGTGTGTGTGTGTTTGTGTGTATGTGGAATAGGTTTATATTACATTGTGGGGGACCTTAGGTTCAAATCCCAAGGTCAGGCAGAGTGAGAGCGAGGCCTGTCACCCCAATTGCTCCAGGAACTGTTTCACCCTGCTTTCTAAAAAATAAATAAACAAATATCTCTCCTTGGATGTGTCTGCTAAATATAGAAAAAAAACACTCTTCCAACAGGGTTCTGACCAGCAGTCCACCTCCATCACAATGCCCAATGCCTAGAGCACTTCACAGACCGATGAGGCAGTTTAATAAGGGGATAACTGCCAGAACAACAGATTCTTTCACTATCGGCTGATCACATGGCTTTATATTTACCTGCGTACTGTAGATCTTCACACAACGGGATGGTGTAAGAGTCAAACGTTACAAAGGGAATCACACCCAGCTGTACCACATCAGCTTAAATACGTTGTCATGCGCCACCGGAGTGGGTGGGAGAGCTGAAGAAAGTTTTGTTCAGCTAGTAATGACTTTCAGTTGCTCCTTTGCACTTCTTCAGATGGCTGTTAAGGGGCCTTGTCCCCAGTGCAAAGTTCTTAGAAATCGACTGTGGTGCGAGGAAAACAGCCGAAAACCAGGCACCGTCACACTGCACGCCATGTCGTGGGGAGCGCGACACAGCCCCCGGTTAGGGCGCCGCCCCTTCCAGGCTCCGTCACACTGCACGGCATCCCGTGGGGACCGCGACACGGCCCCTGGTTAGGGCGCCACCCCTTCCAGGGACCGTCACACTGCAGGCCATCTCGTGGGGACCGCGACACGGCCCCCGGTTAGGGCGCCATCCCTTTCCAAAACAACATAGCCAAAAAAAAACAAAAAGTGAGGAAAGAAATTCACAACAGACACGCCGACAGAAACGGCACACGGCACTCCAGCGGAGCGGCGGCATGCGGGGCGCCGAGGCGGGCGGCCCGCAGATGAGAGCGATGGGGAGAGAGAGATGGCAGGGGGAGGGGGAGAGTGGGGGGTAAGCAGATCACTCATCTCCGCGCGCTTCAGATAATATTCCGTGTCTAGCTGGAGACACGGGAGAATCAAACGGAAGCACCGCACTGGCACTCCTTTAGTTTATCGTAACAAAGACGTCATGTGGGGGCCCACAGCTACAGGGGGGGGACAACAGTGATAACAACCAGCCCCCCCTCCTCCAACCCGAAGCAGGCACAGGAACAGAAGAGAGAAAATGATGGAAGAAGAAAAGTTATAGCGGACCACCTGGCATGAGACACGGTGGGACGCAGAGGTACGATTCCCCCTGCTGGCACGATCGCAGATTGTCCTCTCCACGGCCAAGGGGCCGGGTGTTTCGCTGGATGCCGTCTCCTTGGCAACATCATTAGCAGGGCTACTTGGCTCCAGAGGGGGCAGAACGTACGCTTTCTCTGCAGCGGTGCTCACATGGAAAGGGGATGAGGCGGGAACAGAGAAATATCGCAAAATAAAGCGGCGCTGTACGAATACTGTGTGGCAAATACCGTCCTCTGCCTGCGACGTGAGCACGTAATCCGCAAAACTAATTACACACGCAGGCGGCATGTCGGCGATGGTGCTTTTTGGAAGCAGAGGATTATTACTAGGATGAGAGACCTTTCCACTCCCATAAGAAAATGAAATGATGCTTTATTTGCCATTTGTATGTTGGAATGTGCTTCATCATGTTCTCCTTTGAGACTTACATACACATATAGAGGTGGGAGCAACGCCTGGGGTCTGAGCACAGGGTCAGCTGTCCATCCATGACCTCTGGAGCAGTGGAGATGCGAATAATCTGCCAAGCATGGAGTTTGAACCTGCAACCTTCCAATCACTGGCACAATGGCTTACCCATCACCCCCCTGCAAAGTAGAAGAGGGTTAGGATTGGGTATTGGCTATGGAGGGGCGAGGTGTATTTGGGGTGGGATCTCCTTCAGTCTTCTTAATTTTCATCTGTCCATCCATTTTCCAAACCTGTTTGTTTTATGCAGGGTTGCGGGGGTCCAGAGCCTATCCAGGAAACAATGGATGCAAGGCGGGGATAGACCCAGGATGGGGCACCAACCCATCACAGAGTCCTCATTAATCTTCATTTATATGATGAAATATTGGTTTACCTAACTGAGGATGAACTGATGCCCCCACAGAGAAGATCTCAAGAAAATTGAGATCTGAAGAGTTTCGGGCATCTGGACCACAGCCCCGCAGAAGATAAACCTCCCCTCGGACACGCCAGCACATTCTGAAATCGGCACGTTGTGGACCGGCGGCGCTGGGAACTCGGTCGGTCGTCGAGGCCCCTCCGGTGGATGTGGGAATGAGCGGCGAGAAAAGAGAGATAACGGCCCTGAAGGGCAGCCCAGGGAGCTCCACACACTGTGAGGAATCGCTGGCCGACTGTGGATATCATGGCCGGGAACTCAGACGCTCGCAGCCTCGCTCTCTGCTATTCCTCCCGTCTGACCCCCTTCTTCCGAAACGTCAGAAATCACTCCAGGACATTTCGTCACCTTTCTCTCACCTGCCCACCTCAATTTCATTGGGAATTACCTTCAGTCGGCTGGTGTTAATGAAGGATCATTTGTGCGGTCTCCTCCTTCTCCTCCTTCTCCTCCTCCTCTCCGTGGCTTGTTCGCCATCTGTTGATAAAACGGTTCCCTGTGCTTTCAGGGCCAAGCCCGGAATTCAATTCCTCACCGTGCTGCTAATATGTAATAATGATGGATTGTTGATGTTCCCCATCAAAGTCGATGATACAGAGTCTATAACTTCTTAGTCACGAAATATCAGTCATATAAAGCCTGAGACTGACTATCGGTAATATTACGGCTCCTATTAACAGCCTTATTTGTTTCAACTGGGTCTTGGATCTTTACACCGTTCCCAGTTTTGGCTTAAAGCTTAAGCACTGAGGGGGTGTGGCCCAGAGGATATGGATGCCATGCCTCTAATTAGAAAGTTGCTGGTTCAAATCCCATGGTCACTAGGCTTCTTGAACAAGGCACCTAACCTCTTCAATGCTCCGGGGACTGTCTGACCCTGCCTTGTCACTTTGGACAAAAAAAGAATCTGTAAAAAAAAATTAAAGTTTTTCAGTTGCCAAACTAGGTGCCTTTCTGTGACAGGGACTCTGCTTAACCTGGTGACCTTCTCACACATGGGCACCAGCAGGAAACCAAAGGCGGCAGAGAAGAGCACCACACTTGCCCTCGTAACATCATAATCGGACAGCTTGGTCGCCTGTTTGTCTTCAGTGCAAAAACGCAGCACTTTAAATATAGAAAAGCAGGTCGGCCGGCTTCTGGTGAAGCAATGGAACAGATGTCCTGTAGATCCTGAATAGATCACCAGGAGGTGAGCACAGTCAAGGTCACAAGCTCGAGAACCATCCATGGAACTTGACAGTCATAGCCATCCATCCATCCACCCCTTCCATTCATCCACCCATCCATCCATGCATCCCTCCCTCCCATTTGTCCATCCATCCATTCGTCCATTCGTCCATCCATCCATCCATCCCATTTGTCCATCCATCCAACCTTCCATCCAGTACAGGCTCGCGAATCCGAAGACATACTCTGATTGCAAAAGCACATATCACCCAAAAGAACTCCACTGAAACAAGCAGGTAAATGTGCTGTACCTCCGCACTTTCAAAGAACCACTGCGTGAAACACTGAGAACAAGCTCAATTTGGAAACTTTTCAGGCTTAAGAGACACATTCAGATCATAGCGTGGGAGCAAGTGTCTACATGGACACACACACACGCACACACACACACACACACACATACACGCACATGCTGCCATGCTGGGCTAATTAGCACCTCCAATCAGCGACAGCAGCATGTGCTTCCGCCGTGAGAGTAGCGGACACGGTAGCTCCGAGGTGGGAAGGCGGATGGGCCAACCAGGCTGATGCGGAGGAAGGTGGGAGCAGACATCCAGCGTGGAGGGGCGAGGGAAGGCCCCCCCAGCGCCTTTTCAGCGTGCGGCAAGAATCACACACAGCTGCCTTTCAGGGATACATCTTCCTGCAGATACCACTTTACTCTCGCTTTACACTCCCGGGGAACTGGAACCGCCTGCAGAGAATGGGAGAGGAACGTACAGCTGGCGCAGACAGACACGCGGGAAACACGCCAGCCGTTACGAGCACCGGGAAGGCGGCCAGCGGCCCTGCCCGCAGCTGTGGCCCGTGCAGTGAGGCCATGGCGTGGGCTGGCGCGAGTGCCAGCCTGCCACAGAGATGCACGCAGAGCGACGATGAAATGTCGGGTTATTAGGGTGAGCAAAAGCGGAAGTGAAACTAAAATATGAGAGACATCTCCTCCGACATCAACATCCAGCCAAGGATCTCAGGCAACCCTTATGGGAAAAAATTGATGTTTTATTTGCCATTTGTACAAGTATGAGCACAGGTACGTTGGAATGCTTCTCTTCGTGTATCCCATCATGCTTTGCTTTGAGACACAGAGATATATAGGGGTAAGAGGTTGGGGTCCAGTTGCAGGGTCAAGTCATTTATGTAGAGCCCATGGAGCATTTTGGGGATTAAAGTTGTGTTTTCTTTTTTCTTTTTGTGATGGGATGTAATTAGTTATACATACCCATGTCAAACTGGCCACACAAACTGGCCCCAGGTCAGTGAGACCCCAGGGCAGTCAGGAATAAACTCAGCGGTCAGGCAGTGCCTGACTGTCCACCTTCACTCCGACTGAGCACTCAACTCCTGTCTGATACACAAGCTCTCAGCCCCCACATAGCGCCCCCGCACGGCTTGTCTACAGCCTATCGTGCAGCTCCAGAGTAAATAGTCCTGGGCTCAGGCTGAGGGGTTCATTCTTCCCCCTCTGTAACAGGAGGCCAGCAGGCACAATGGGATACCTGACAGGAAACCTCACACTGCGGAACTCCTAACGAGGCTCGGGGAGGGAAACAGGGCTGGGAATATAGTGAAAAGGGGGCCAGGGGGACGACTGCTCAGAATCAGATGTGGCTTCCGCACTTAGTGGGGGGGGGGGGGGGTGCTTGGGGAGCGCCAGCCGTG
>JAODJW010000026.1:22373474-22390960 GCA_026777045.1 Hyperopisus bebe | reverse complement strand
GTTTGTGAAATTTCTTCCATGCTGTATATTCCACGTTCAACTGTACATGGAATTATTGTAAAGTAGAAGCATTTAGGGAAGCAGTGAAGCAGTTTAGGACAAACTCAGGAGAAGGTCTTATCTAAAGCAGCAGCTATGGAGCCCATCCTGGTAAAAGCACAGACAGCATGGCAGCAAGACCAGACCCAACAACCTCCAGGTTCTTAACCACTGTGTCACCCTGCGGTCTTAAGTTCACCAGCTCTTGGTGTTAGCTACTCACCCGGGACTTTGGGAGGAAGGTCCTTCAAAAGAAAGGGCGGCCGTGCCGATTGCTTACCGTTAAAGTGACCGGGGTAACAGAAAGCAGAGCACTGCCGTGCCAAGGTTCACGAGGAGTACGGAGCGAAAAGCATGGAAACAAAGTAGCCTTTAGAGTCGTCAGAAAAGAGCCCCGAGGCTAGTGTGGCATTCATAATGGGCGGGAAGTTCCATGCTGAATGCCATCTAAGGGCTTGATTACACAGTAGCAGTATTTCCCAGTCTGGTCCTCGGGAACCCATAGACGGTCCACGTTTTTGCTCCCTCCCAAGGGAGGGAGCAAAAGCATGGACCATCTGCAGGTCCCCAAGGACCAGACTGGGTAACGCAGCACTAAAGGGTCTTCAGAGGGTGCTGATCATCAATTTAAAGATGAAACGGGATTGGCCGCCTCAGGAATGGTGCATCACGATCTTATCTTGGCATTCATACAAGTTAATTAATGGTCTCATTAAACTTTTGTGTAAGTACTGGCAAATAAGTGATGTAGGTTAAACAACTTGTACAGCTTCCAACCTACAAGGCCCCTGTAGGGACTCTAATAGACGATCCTCTGGCCCAATCCAGTTCCTTAAGCACCGCGCCACCTGCTGCCCTGTAAATGACCCGCTCGACTGCACAGGTTCCCCTTCTCGCTTGCCGGTTCTCCTCCATTCGCATTTATATGCAGAACCAGCTCAACGTGAGACCCAATGCCACTAACCAATCAGGCTGCCCACAGAGAGTCAGAACGTAGAAGAAGCTCAGAAAGCACAATCCGATTG
Source organism: Hyperopisus bebe (assembly GCA_026777045.1). Taxonomy (NCBI): domain Eukaryota; kingdom Metazoa; phylum Chordata; class Actinopteri; order Osteoglossiformes; family Mormyridae; genus Hyperopisus; species Hyperopisus bebe. Next base: position 22,389,896 of record JAODJW010000026.1, on the reverse strand, counting down.
GCCGGGGCACCCTGTCAGTGTGGGAAGGCACAAAAGAGGTCCCTCCCATTTTTGACAGCAAAACACAGAGTCACTCCCCTCCACACATCTTTGACGTCAGCATTCATCTCTCTCCTCTCCGTCCCCCTGCCGGAAGAGTTAAACACACTTCATGTCCATAAACTTCCATTCGGCGAGTGTGTAAAATCCCATTAACACTCTCCCTCACAACACCCATGTAATTAATCAATTAGTGTCCCCGTCAGCGAAGGCTTCCGCACCCTAATTTAAAAAACGACCCCACTACAGCACCGGCGGGCGTGCAGATAGAGAGAGAGGCCACAGCGCCCTGTAAACACACATTTACTGCTTTCTTTTTAAACGATAAACTGTTTAGCCCTTTCAGATGGAGCTTTGTGATAAGAGGCAGCACGACTTCCATAAAAAAGGTGTTTTTATTATTATCATCATGAAACAAAACAGGTGGAACACCACCAACCAAACAAAACATTAATATTCATTTTCTTTTCCAGTGAAAATTCTGCACTACCAAGGTCTGTGCAACATTTAAATAACAGCTTCCTATTTAACCGTCGTCCTTCACCAACTTTCGGCCCACATATTTGATTTCACCTCTTTATGGTGCCGGTATTTCACGCAATGTAAACGTTCATGGAAGATAACCAACCTTGCGGGCTTTCCAGATACAGGAGCCAGATGATGTCGCCGTTTTCATGGACGCAAAAAAAAAAAAACAAGCGACAACAACAGGGGTGATCAAAGTGCCCCTCGAGTGGCCATGTGGTGGAGGAGAGAATAAAAAAAGTTCAGACTTGCCCCCCAGAATCTCTCGTGTACATGTAAGGTTATGGGGAATGTTCTCCCCCCAGCAGAATGTTCCAGAATGTTCACCAGTCTGTATAGAGAAACACGTTCACTTTTGTTTGAAAACCACCAGGTTCATTAAGTTAATAATTAATGAGCTGGGTAATTGCATATTTGGGAATAATTACCAGCTAGGCGTGTCGATAATTATGCAACCGTGAGTGTGTCTGTGCGCATTTCTGTGTCAGCGAGACGGAGTTCATATGTAGAAGGATCAGGTGACATCCGTGGGGCTCAAGAGGGCAGAATCGATCGTTGGAAGAGAGGTCTTTTCCAGCAGCTAGAGCATCTTGGCAGACTGATATTTGCCTTTGGAGGTTCAGATGTTGTCATGAACTTCAGGTGAATTCAAATTCTCTCCATCTCTTGGCACTCCACAGTCCTTCTTTTGCCTTATACCCAGGAACCAGGGAAGTCAGGGAATCTCACAGAAAGCAGACATTTATAGGAGTACTTGTAACCAAAAAGTCTGGATATGCTATAGAACTACATTACCCATAAGCCCTCCTCACTCCACATGAAAGGGTGACTGAGCCAAAGGCATGGGGAGCTTAAGAAATTAGCATAATGAATGTGGCATAATGATAATATGATGAGATGGGAGGATGGGTGAAGGGTGTCCGTGGAAAACCTTTTTACAGAGCACAATAAACCCCATCAAGGGGTGCACATCCCATTCTGTACCCTCAGGTGTCCTTAATTATGGTGGATAATGGCAGACAGGAAACAGCGCCAAGTAGGATGGGATTAATACAGAGCCAAGAGTCTTTGATGAGAGCAGATGACCAGGCACCTGACTCATACTGAAAGCCAGTGGTGAATTCAACCAGCCAGTTGAATGTAAAAAGTCACAGTCACAAAGTACTCAACTGATTGGTTGAAACAAAATCTTGGTATGGATTTTTACTTTCTGGATGTGAACTAGCCGCCCGCAGTGACAGCCATGTGAACGTTGGTCAGTGCTTCACGTTCACTGCGCTCCAATTAGGAGTGTGCATTTCAAACTCATCATAAAGCCTTAAAGCTGTACTAGTAAGTTTGCAGCTCTCAATCTTGGGTTTGTCCAGCCTGTGGAAGAGTCTGAGGTCAACCAGATTGCCTAATCAGTAGCCTCCAGTGACAGAGGACACTCAGGGGGGCACTGGGGCGGGGTTCACACTTCCCCTCACTCAGTCATGTACGTGTCTGTGTTTTACCCACAAGGCGAAAAGTGACGAGTTGTAGGCCAGCCAGTGGGAGAAACAAAAGGAGACACAGGTTTTGCTTGCATGACGAGTATCCAACAGTCTTGAGTCGCTTGCCATCAGAGGAAACTGCAAGAAATTTCACCTGACAGTGGAGTGCACTAGTGCTGACTTAGCTGGATTTGTGAAATGGCAAAATCCTGTGTTGCCTGATAGCTGAGTGAACTGTGCCCAGTCCTTCAAAGCCCCGACTCGAAGCCCATAACAATAACATAACAGAATGGATTGTGGTTGATGCAATACAGCCTGTCCTGAATCAAAAGTCAAAAAAACAAATATCTTTCTGAACTGGCATTCTTAAGGATCGTGAAATATCTACGTGATCTACGTGGATGCAAATGGATACACCAGTACAGGCCCTACATTGGGACTAATGTCTCATCCCTTTGGTAATATGCCAGGCTTCTCTGTGGCATCACGACGAAGACCTGAACCACGTTAAAAAGCATGCGCATCACTACTCCCGCGTGAAGTCATTAGTGCGGAAGAGTCAGCCACAGGCACTTGAAAAGTGCCAAAAACGTTCAGTCACGCTATTATTAAACTCTTTAAGTGAAGAGTGGCAGAAATAAGTGCACACCCATCTGCCGGCGGCCCAGGAATGTTTCAGTCTGGCTCCGGGAACCAGGTGGACATGCAGGAAGTACAGCAACATTTCTGAGCGTCTAACATTCGCGTAATCTCAGCGGCAATGACATCAAGAGCCAGGTGGGTACGCAAGGTCAGACCGATTGATCATATCCCATAAATACTTTTAAAATATGCATTCATTTTGTCACGGGTGAAAAACCACCAAAGTGACAGCGAGCGCCTCCTTTTTGCTTTCCTCTCCAGTCCTCTCTCATTTAATAAGGTGACTCTAGCCCTGCTTAAAACATGCAGTCTTTGCTTATGCACGGTTATGCAACCAAAGGAATGTCATGCGGTCTGAGGTGTTGTTCGTCCAGAGAGGCGCAGGCTTCGGGTGTCACGGCTGCGCCACCCTAGGCCTGTGGTCCAATCACGTGAGCCCTGCTCCTGCCACCTCCCACGTGACCAGCTTGAACTTGGACCCAGCTGCCTTCCCGGGTTTCTGACTATTCCAGTCCAGTCAAAAAGGGGTCTACCAGCTGGATAAATGGGCTGCTCTGATTTATTAAATAAAACACACTACATATAAATTAATTTCCTGCTTATACTAAAACCAGATTTTGCGTTGGTGAACGCTGGAGTTCATTACATAGCAGAGGCACTCCAGAGACGGAGGGGTAACTGATAATGCATGCAGAATAGCGCCCCCTACAGCTTCGCTGCCTCACACGCACACACTCACTCTTTGCTTAAAGCCGACATCCCTGTCACTAAGCCTCATGTGGCCCACGAACCCCACCCCCTCCCCCGAATCAATTCCATCACACTGAAAATCGGCTCTCCTCTGTCACTACCCTGCGAAGGTACCTTTGTACGTCTGCATAATGAACGACGACGGGACACATTGCATAACTGGCGCTCCACATGCAGGCTCTGTGTTCCGGCTGGGTGAGTCCCCACTCAGCACAGAGACAGAGGCTGAGAAATGCATGCATGCAAACATATGCATCCATCAGAGTCCCTGCCAAAAAGGCGTGTCATGCTTCAAAGCCACTGTGCAGAGAGGTCATGAAGTGACAGACTGCAGCCCTTACATCCTCTGCTCTCCATCCATCCATCCATCCTCTGAATCTGCTTATCCTACTCCGGGTTGTGGGGCATCAAGGCAGAGAACAACCCAGAATGGGGCACCATTCCATCACTGGGCAACCGCACACCATTCATGCACACATGCACACCTACAGACAATTTGGCAATTAACCTTGGCATGTTTTTGGAGTGTAGGGGGAAACCAGAGTCCCTGGAGAAAATCATGGAAACCCCACGACAACATGGGGAGAACATACAAACTCCACACCCATGGAGCCATGACAGAGACTCAAACCTGGTCCCAGAGGTGTGAATCAACGGTGCTGACCACTGTGCCACTATACCTCCCCAACCTCTGCCACTCTGTGCATATTCATTTCCTACAGTTTGCAAAGAACAATATTCACAACTGCATTCATTTTGGTAGACGGAAGGACACGGCACTGGAATGTCTGACAATTTCAGAGACGATCCTTGAAAAGCACCCCTCTGCTTTATATGCAACTATTCCCTTCATATTAATATCAAAAAGAATGAGTGCACGTGAATTTACTATGATCTGATTAATAAAGAAGAAAGCAATCAACCCAATTGCATACACACATGCTACGCTGGAGGGCAGCTCCCAGCAGGACATCATGCCATACCTATGAGCAAGAAACGTGGAGGAAACGAGGCTATTTTCCACCCAAAGGTAGGGTCGGATGCGGTGTTAAAAGGATATTCCCGACAGTGGTTCCCACGACGGGATTTTGGGTCCAGCATCCTTTTAAAGCAGAGAACACCAACCCCGGATCGATCAGTTCAGGTATCGGACTCGCGGAATCCCCTCGTTATCGGATTATTCCTATATGCATTATGTAATGTATCTGCACGGTGATTTCCCAGCATCGGCACGCGCTGCTCTTTAATCACTGCTGCCGTCCTTGCGGTCCCTTCTCCAGCACTGCAGGCGCACACATTTCTGCTGCTTCACCTTTAGGGGACCCAAGGCATGCATAGGGGGTCGCGGTGCCATAGGAATTTAAAAAACTTCACCATCCATGACGAAATGGAAAAAGGCACTGGGGGCGAAAGCGAGGATCCCGCTTAATTGGCAGCGGAGTAAAGTTAAGCGGAGCGGCCATTCAGAGAAATACCTGTAAGTATAAATCATGCGTGCCTTGGCACTATAATCAGAGGGAAATAACAGCCTAGGCGCGTGGGAGCAGGGGCTGTGCCCGGCATTTAAAAACACTGAGCCGTGGACACTTCCCCATAATAATCCCTCTGCATTTCCCTTATTTGTTATCCGCTCGATATTCGTGCAGGGCGTAACTGATCTGTTCCTTACAGCACCGGACCATCACCTTCATCTTATTACTTTTTCCCCCCCAAGTGCCATAACGCATTATATGTGCACAATTTCTATATACAATTTTTTTCTACCGTTTATGTCAGAAAAGAAACGCTCAAAGAGCAAAATATCCATACAAAAAGTAGTTAGACAAAACCGATAACTGGTAATATGAATCATTTTATTATTAGTATTTGTAACTAAAAATGTACCTGAGACTGAAATATTTCAATGAACGATGCACAGTTTCGCGCAGCTCTCAAGTCAAATCTTGAGTTTTTTTCTTACAGATAACAGAATAATATTGTATCGCCAATTAAAGAAAATTACCTTCTTCAGCGCTGACATTCTAGGTAATTCCTCTTCTCGGGTCGCCTTTACATGCTGAGCTCCACCAGCGAAGTTCCCGGGATAGTGCAAGCGTTTAAATGGGTATGCGCTGGTCGATAGGCTGGGGCGCTGCTTGATATTCCCGTCGCGCTTCCCATGCGCTGCTGTCAAAGCGCTCTTCACAGCTGGGCGACACTGCGCATGTCAAGAAAGTTAGTGCGGAAGCCGCGAGAGAACCATTTTGGGAAGGTCGAATTATTACGATCATCTACCCAAAACGCAGTCTGCAAAATGCTTCAAAAGGCAACACAATAGCGACTCATGTATCATAAATTAATTTTAATTACTGTTTACGTCAAGTGGCAAACGTGCAAGTAAAATGTTAGTAGAACAGTAGAGACAGCGTTGCTTCCTCCACTTATGGCATGGCTAGCAGGGAAGAAGGTAAGAATCTAAAGCAGCCAAACAGTGTCTCGTCGGAAACGCGGGCTGCCTTCATTCTGTGGGGAGGTTTATTTGAAAACGTACAGTCTGGTGGCATTGCTCACTAGTCACTAGTTTGCGTAACATATCTAGCCAGCTGCAGATTACTCAGAACTGCATTAGCTCAATAGCTAGCCAAGCTAAAAAGCACTGACCAGCTGGGATGTTTTATCGTTGTATTTTAATTTGGGAAGTTTTCGGAGGCATTGAATGATCTAATTCTTGCACGGAATCATTCACTCTTTTATGGAGTGGCCCTAACGTAAACCATCTTCAAGCTTACGGGTAGTAGTCTACGGATTACGTCAGACTTTGGGTACATTGTGCTATTACTGGAAATTGATAATTTGCTTGTAATTTAAAAATGGTAACATATGGTATATTACCCTATATAAGAATGAGGAGGCTTGATGGTGCACAAAAGTACCTTTTAGGATAGGTGGTATGACATGTACATGATATGTAATTGATGACAATGATAGGACGCGCCGTACTCCTCATAAACATGAACAGCGGCATAGTCGGTATATATTTTTCAGCACCTGGGAAAGCGAACTGAACATTTTAACAGAAGCATACTGCACGTATCAAAACTACATCATTGTCAGTGTGCAAGTGACTTAATGTTATTTGTTTCGAGAATAAGTTTATTTCAGGCTCATACGCAGACCGTTTTGGATGACCAAAAAAGTAAATTAAGTATTCATACCGGGTTGCCAATTTTGCTCTGTGGGCTGGCATGAGATTTTCAATTATGCACACGCATTTACATATATGTAACAGTGTTATAACCTTGCAAATAATCTGTAGAGTTTGCAAGCTATCTGAATGCTATAAATGTACCTGATTTTAGGTTTATAGTGGAAAAATATAAATTTCTTGCGTGAGAGTTGGCAACCCGGATTAATGGCAGGTTATGTTAAGCATGAACTACGCTCGATTTCACCCTTTCAGTGTTTCACAAGAAAGTTTTGGGGAAGCTGTACCCGGTGCCGCCGAGGTCTGAAAAAAGCCGGAGTCCGAAGAGAGACGCCGAGGCTGCGATAGAAAAGCCGCGTCTGGGCATAAAGGCGGGGAAGAGACCGATAACCGGTGAAATGAACTACCGGCCTCTGTGTGCTATTTCTTATTTTGCTTATCCGAGGAAAGCCTCAATCATCTTGAAACTTAATTTGCTCCTATTCACTGAAGTTTTTGCGCGATATTACATAAAGCTTTTGCAGTGTACGCATGCATCAGAAGCCCATCCTCTCTATGCTGTTCCCTTTTGTGTGTGTTCAGTGAATACCCTAAGTAATGTGGTGCATTAAAGCCTGAAACGTGGCGTTTATATTAAATTCCTTTTCCATTCCAGGAATTCTGGCTCTCACAGCCACTAAGGCACAGAAGAGGGACATTAGTAGTCCCAGATTGGATTGCTGTATTACTGGTGTATTTCAATAACCCCTCTGTGCTCTCATCACCTCAATGAAATGTCTGGGAGTAGCTCTTCTCTCTTGCTGTGTTTTGGAAGATGCACAGGATGCCTGCCAGCCACACAGGAGATTGTACACAGTCCTGCCCCCACCTCCAGATTTTGTGTCCAATGACAAGGGATCTGGGCCCCTCCCAGCTACTGGGGTGTTAAACAAAGATGTGCATCTTGCTGGTAAGATGGTTACAATCCTGCCTTTGTGAACAGTCCTCGTGGACGGTTTCTAATTGTGTCAGATTTAACTCTGCCGGAAGTTGACAGCCTTGCTCAATGGTCCAATGATGATATCACTCTGCCGGCGCTGGGATTCGAACCAGCAACCTTCCCATCACGGGCACAGTGTCCCAACCCTCTGGCCCACACAAACACAGAGTTTAGGGGCCGTGTGACCCTGCCTTCTCAATTGAACATGACTTTCCATAAAAGCATCTGCAAAGTAAATAGAATGTAATATAATTATAAGACGTGTTCCAAAAACTCTGCATGTCCAGACACCATTTTTGAGAGGGGTTCATCTGCTCTGTAAATTTATACATCAATTTGTGTCCAGTTGCACCATTTTGTCATCCTGACTGCATTTTGAAAGCGGGACGGTAATTGGGGTTACTTAAACCTGATTATGAGCAATCTTGCCTGTTCCTTATTTGCATAGCCAGTCTACCACACTTTGTGATGGTCTTGGGCTAATGAAAAACGTAATGAATGTTTTTGTTGGAGCCGCATCTTATTTTATAAATACCGAGACTGAAAAGCTGGAGGAATGAGGTTGTGGCCTCTCCGTTTGAAACGTGACTAATATTGCAGTTTAGTCATTGCAACTAAATTAAGGGGATAAAACAAATGAAGCCTTTTAACTAAAGGCTCTTGTGAGTGCACACATCTCTGGATGTAGCCAAAAGCCACATGCTCTCTGCCATTCTGCCGTTCTAGTCGGGAGATTCATAACTACATATTTTGTCATAGCCACTTCTAGTCTTAATGCTTTGATCTGCCTGGTAACCGGGGTCAAAGGTATTTTTATGTCATTGTGCATTTGACGGAAAGATTTTCTATGGCACTCATTACTGCCGAGTGGTATAATCTCACGTGTAGAACTCGACATTTCTTTTAACATGTCACACATCAGAAAAGTCCTCGCTTAAGATTCTGGTTTTGTTTACAGGGCTTAGTAGTGTGGCATAGCACTGAGAATTCTGGGATGGAACAGATGTAATTTTATGCAGCAATAACTTTATAAGATCATAACTTAATTGATTCAGCCTTAAGTTCTTGGTGGGATTTACTGAATGATACTGTAAATGTGAACAAGGGAATCATTTTGCCTGCTCATTTTAGGATTGTTGATTACAAACAAATAGCTAAACATGACCTTTAAACAAAATAGATTTTTTTAGAGATTTAAGGTCATCTGAATGGGTGTGACAGGCACTCGCCGAGCTGAATTTCCTAATATTTTTGGAAAAGTCAGAGTGGCGGAGTTTCCTGGGTATGCAGGAGATGACGGAGGTCTTTCTTGGTGGAATGCAGCCATGTTTCTGATAAGCGATGCATGGAGAAGGGGAGTAATTTCGTATTCCCTGTGTGCCGCACGTCAGACAGACCTGAGACGGTGGCTGAGTTTCGGAGGCAAAGGCTGCTCGTTTGGCCAGCTGGCTGGAGTCACCTTATCAGAGTGGGGGGTGGAAGTCAACGCTGTCTGTGTTTACTCCATGCGACAACCCCCCACCCCCCATGGCTGCTAAACACCCAGTCATGGTGCGGAGAATGGAATAAAGGCGTTTCTCTTCATGATTTCATTTCTGCTATTGGCGAAGGTGCGATTAAAGTACCTTTTCTCTTTATCTCTCTTTCTGGGGTCCGATAAAGGTTCTGTGCCTTTCAGGACCACTTATTCTCAGCGGTTATCCTCTGGCTGATCCATTTATTGTTTGCTTGCGATTTCACCACCCCGAGCGAGACATCTGATAGCATCGCAGTTTCCGCCAAAGCGTCCTCTGAAGAGAAAATGGATTTTTCCACTGTCATGCTGCCCCTTTGATGGTTGTGTTTGCCCTGACCACTAGGAGGCACAGTGTGACCTCAGCCCTCAGAATGACATCAGAAAAGACACTCAGAGATCTTAGGGAATGGAGATAATCCTGTCATCATCTTTGTCAGAGGGTTTGTGAGGTCGGCTCTGCATTATAAAGGCATCACTAAGCCTCACATACTTTCAGAAACTCACACAGAAAGTGGCATTTTCATTTTTTAATGTCCCTTCTTTTAATTAAACTTATTTTATAGCTGGTAGACGTGTTGAAACACCTATTTCAGATTCCTGATTACAAATAGGAGAAAAATGTCTTTCAGTGATATATGTAGCTTGTTTTATTTGTCGTTCAGAGAACTTTTCTTTGGATTTGTTTCAAATCGATTGATTTATTTATTTGGCCAGATGAGGATGAAGAGGTTTTCGAGTGTGGAGGGCAGCGGAGGAGGAGGAGGAGGAGGGTGAGGAAGGCTGGAGGAGATGGTGCAGAGAGCCCGGCGGTCCAGGCTGCCGGAGGTCAGGAGGACCAGGTGACCCCCACCATGGCAGAAGGAGAGACGAAGCTCAGCAGGAACAAGAGGAGGAAGCTGAAGAAGAAACGGCGCAAGGAGAAGTTCCTCTCCCTGGGTCTGACTCCCAGTGTTGCTGCCCTGCAGTTCATTTACCTGCCTGAGGAGGGCAGCAGAGAGGCCGAGGGCGAGGAACTGATAGAGGACACACAGAATAATGAAAAGCAAATGGCTGAGCTGCTGGAATTCCTCCAGGCAACTCTGGAAGTCTGTGGCCGTGAGTATTCTGGTTATGGTCCTTATGTGATGGCAGCTTCGTTAAGTTCCGGTTGTACTTGAGATCTCCAGAGACAGCGGCATCCGCCGCCTCACACACACTGATCTGGAGGCGCTCAGACCGTGAACCCTGAGATTAGTGGTTATTGCTGTTTATCTGTGGTCTCTACCCCTACCGAGGCCCACAGATGGGAGCCAGGCGGCGGGGAAACTCAAATGAGCAGCAGCAGCAAGAAAAAAATAAAATCAGATATAAAACTCTGAGTTGAAAGGAGCTGAAAGGCGACATTTAAGGATAATATGAAAAGGTTAAGCGGCACCTTGTGACGAGCTCTCAGACGTCCTGATTAGGCTGCCGGTAATCACACAGCCTTCTGAGATGGGCCACGTTATGTAACATGGGGGGGGGGGGAGGCTGCACAGTTATTTTCATTGCACTAGAATCAATGGGCTGCACATATTAGTGGTTTTCAGTCCAGAACATGGCAATGCTGATGACCTCATATCTGCAGGAGATGGCTTCATTGGTTCAGTCGTAATGGTGTAATTAGCCAAGTGCTGAGGTGGCAGGTGGTCCTCAGCTGAGAACCAGTGTGACCATTCTGGACGTAACGAGAGGCTGCGTCGTCACCTCCTCCATCACGCTGATGCCCTGTTCTCACCCCGAGGGTCGACCCCAGATGGGAAGCAGCAAGACCTCGGCCCCAAGTCCGACGCACAGGCCCTGCTTAATGGGCTCTTTAGCCGGGCGGTACCCCCTTCAGACCTGTGCCGTCTGTGGCGTCTCAGGTCACTGGTGCTGCTACGGGATGTGGACCGGCTGAGCACAGAACTGGGCCAATTCCAGCAGAGCACCACCATGGGTCCAGGTGAGCATCAGTCGGGGGGGGGGGGGGGTTTGCCTTCTGTTTACGACCCGCAGCAGAACAGCATGCAGGCTGTCTAAATGTCAACGTTGGGGGTAAGCGTGTGCATGGCCAGGTAGCCCAGCCAACAGTGGGGAGGGGGGGGTGTGTGACAGGATTTGGCCCATGAAGGGGATCAGCAGGGACTGGCGGCTTGGCGCCGGACAACGCCCAGGATTTTGGGCGCATGCGAGCAGGTGGCCGCTGTGACGTCTGGGCCCTGCACTGGTTGCCACGACAATGCCGGCCTGACTCAAGGCAGATCAATCTCAGGATTATTTTTACGCCCCCCCCCCCCTTGCCAAACAATGCAGCCATGCTGATCTTCGCTAGGATGAGGCCTATAGCCTTCAGCTAATGCTAACGCTCGCCGTTTGTAAATAACGCCTGTGGCATGAGCCCCATGGAGGCCGGGTGGTGCCACTATGGCTACGTGACGCTTCGCCAAGTCGAGATGTTGTTCTAAAATCCCGCACCCGCCGCTCTCCCTCTGTTAGGCTTTTTGGTGACAGGTACAGCAGACTGGGAGCTCTGTCCAACNNNCCCCCCCCCCCGCCTCCACACAGCCCAGAAAGTCGTTAATTATGCAGCTCCAGCATATGGTTCATAATAAAAAAACCTTCAAAAGTTCTAATTTAATTTATGCCGTGCATCTTCTGCTCCGAATCATTTAATTAAAGCCCCACAAGCTACCGTGTCTGATACTTCCCCGCACGGCGATTAAGGCCGTCCGTACGGGAGACACGCGCTTTGTTTCGTTTGTTTTCTGAATGAACGAATGAACAAATGTGGAGTGGAAAATGGTTAAAATGGTTAGGGACTGCGTCACATCCGGCACCCTGACGGAGACAGGTAACAAGCGTCCCAAATGGCAACCTTTTGTTTTACTGGCATACTGGAATGCAAATAAGTAATTAGAGGGGCCCTTGATTGCATTCTCGATCAGACGGGGGTTTGGGGGGGGGGGGACTCTGGCAGACTGGTCGTCTTCACACCTCAGCAGATCCGACCCTCGCCACGCGCACACACACTCCCAAACGCGCCGTGTGAACAGGGGTGTTTTACAGCGTCGTATTTCACAGCGATGGGCCTCTTCTGTACACGCACACACGCTAGATGGGCTTTTTATCGCTTTGGCCACATCTGATCTGTGGTCAGCTCTCCAAGGAGTCTGGTGCTGAGAGCTTGCAGTATAAACCGAGGCTGCTTCTCAGATTAGATTAGATTAAATTAGGTTAGATTCAACTTTGTCATTGTACAAGTACAATAAAATGCAGTTTAGCATCAAACCAGAACGTGAAAATGATACATTAAAGTGCAATAGACAGTATGGTGCAATAAGGCAGCATGCAAATGAGAAATGTGTATATATCTTAAGAGTAGAATAGAACAAGGGAGAGTATATAGATATAAATACTGATCAGTTAATTGTATACATGTGAGATATAGATATATGAACTATTTTTATGTACAGAACAGATACAGTGGTACCTCAGTTCTCAAACTCATTAGAACTCGAATTTCTTAAGTCGAACCAACCAGTTCAAAAAAAAAAATTACCTCAATCTGAATCTCAGAAGTCAAACTGTGAACGCCAACCTAAGGTAACTTGTACGCGCGGGGAAATGAGTCACGTGACACGTCTCTCAGCGGAAACAAAGGGTAACGCTTCAGTCTCAGCCTGAGGTCAGTAAAAATACATTTAGACAATGATAGACAGTAACAGTAATTATTATTATTATATAAGAAAATACATTTTAAAATAGATGTCTTATTAATTATTGTAATATTAATAATAAACCATTAATACATTTAATTATAATAATATTGTCGTGCCGAGTGGGACGGGATGGAGACAAAAGCGCAGACGTCAGGGTATCGGGGAATACGGGCTTTAATTACAGGTAAGGCAGGCAAAACGCAGACGGACAATACGATGACCGGACTGGGGAAACAAACTGAAACGTGGACGAAATACAGAGGGCTAATGACAACAACCAGAAACAGCTGATCACACGAGGATTCCACACTGGGTTAACGAGGGGGCGTGGCACACAGCAGGAGCGGACAATCGGGGCAGGACACATTGTTTTTTTTTTAACTTTACACATTGTTTGGATACATTTATTTTCTTACTTTACAAATTACTGTTTTAATAAATGTGCTTAGATGTGTTTAGTACAATATATGCTGCTCTTGTTTTATCCGGTTCGTTTTGTGTTTAAATGCTAAAAAAACATATTGAGGTGTAATTTTTTGGGGCCGGGAACCAATTAATTGGTTTTCCATTATTTCTTATGGGGAAAATTCAATCAGAACCCGAACTTGTTAGGATTCGATCCGGAGTTCTGAACGGATTAAGTTTGAGTTCTGAGGTACCACTGTATATGTAAAGAGGTTAATGCACATAAAGTGTAGCCAAACGTTTTTGATATTTCGAAAGGTCAGTTGTTGAGTGGGAAGGGTTGAGAGTTCAGAATGGTGATGCCATCGTGAAAATGTTTTTTTGTTCTGTTCCCCTTTTAACAGGAGAGCTCTCCCTCATTTGTTCCCTGTTCCGCTACTGGATTACGGACATCCTTCCGGCATCTGGAAAACAGACTGTACAGACTTCATAACGTATCCTGCTCATGGTGAACACAGGGGTGTCCCCTGTCAGTCAGACTACAGTCACCTCGCTGATTACTGTGGTTAGTAATTGATCTCTCTCTGTGTAAGTAAAATGTTTCATAGTTATGGTTTGTTTGCTCTATTCTCTGCCCTCTGCATTCTCACTAAGGGTGTTTCTCAGTTTGCGTGCTTGACCGCTGTGTTCTCGCGTACCCGTTATCCGTCATCTTCCATTGCTGAAGACCAGTTCTATTACTAAGAACAGAAGTACAGAGGACGGTAAAAATCCTCGGACGTCATTCTTCCGCAGCCCCAAATATGAAGGATACATTGGTTGTATTCCAATTCCGTGATTCATTGCACCCCAAGGTCATTCTTGGGGTTAGCAAGACTGATCTCGCCAGGTACAACAAGTTAGATCTTTGTGTTCCTGGGATTGAGAAACACCCAAAGTGTTTACAGATTGTAAACTGTTCCTTCCAAACCGATATCCTGTATCATTCCCACCTTTGTGTATGTCGTTTTATAGCATAAAACCCAGCTTTGATTAGAGCAAAGCTTCCTCGTCCTTCATTATTGGAACTGTACATGTCACCAATGTCCCATAACCCTCATCGCTTGTCTGATTGTCACACGGAGGGGCTTTGGCAGAATGACCCTTTTATTTATGGTCCTTCATGGAGCACCGTATTTGCTTGGAGCCAGCAGTAATTATGGCGTTGTGTCAGGCCGTGTTTATGAGCCGCTGTTTGGAGTGGACGCCGCAATGCCCAGGGCCACCGTCACCCACCCAGAAACCCCCTTCTCCTCCGTTAGATGAAGAGCTCGGATTCCGACGGTCGGCAAGCAGCAGGAGCGTGACAGGATGTCACAGTCGCCTTTGTCCTTGGCCGTCATCCGGGCAGGAACGTCAGAACCAGGCCGCCGGGGCAGACCTGGAAACTGCGGCCGTGCCACTTGGCTTCTTGTTCCCTGACTCTGTCACACATGCCCAGGCCTGCGTCTGTCACCTCCGTCCCGGGCCGTATTCTTACCGAGCCACAGGTCCTCCAGATTTGGCTGGCTCCTGTCCCCCCTGCAAAAGTGACTAATAAGCCCCATACCTTTGATGATGGGAACTCGCCATTTGGAAAAAATGACCTGTGGAGGATGGGCAGAATACACATTTACACCCCCTCATCGTTAATCATCACTGCGTTAATTGGTTAATTACCTGAACACTACCTCTGTGGTCAGATGCCCTCTGCTGGGAGTAATGGGTGACCTCCCTGTCCAACTGCAAAAGAAGCTGGATGGAGATGGCAGTCTGTCGAAATGGAAAGCTGATGCTCGGAGTACGGAAATCTCAGTGGCACCGCAGATGAGGCGGTGTGAACGGGCTCTTAGCGTGAAAGACTTTTCCAAATTCGCTGCGGAGAAAGTTTAGCATGGCGACGTACAGCATTGTAAATACCCCGGGGTGTCGTCAGTCCTTTGAGCTGAATCGGTGCCAGAAGGTTCGACGTGATTTTCACGGCTTGGAGTTCCTGCTTCCGCCCGTCAGTATTTATTAAAGCAGTTCAAGCTAAGTACCTCATTCAGGAGCAGCCAGTCACGCGTTCTGAGAAGATTAGAGAAGAATATGTGGCCATTTTGTCAGGATTTGTTTTGCTGTTTGCCATTAATCGATTACCCACTGTCTTGTGGAGGTATCGGTGACAGTTAGGGCCCATGTTTGTATTCATGTCTTTGTGGGGACTGTCCATTCATTTCTATGAATCCCAGCTATGACGACCTGAACAGTGCTGATTCATGAGGCACTGTTGGATAAGTTGACAGTCATCTCTGGCATTAGGATGTCGCTTCTGCCCTCTACCTGGCCAGTTTTTGGTCATTGCCAGTGTCTCCTGCTTCACCTTATTCTTGTGTTCTGCTGTCTTAGAAATTTTGAGCCCGGAAGCAGCCTGCCTCGCAGTGTAGCCTTCTGCCAGCAGAACCAGGATTAAACCAGGAATTTAACAGGCAGATTTAAAAATAATATATAGAGTGGTCTGTTAATTTTTTCCAGAGTTGTATACATAATCCCCAGACACGCGTTACGCATGGTTATACTCTAAGGTTTTTTCTCTTCAGTGTTCTCCCACTGTTTTGTATTATAAAAGTGCCGTTCAGTAATCCTGCGTAGTTTGCTGAGAATAATGGCTTCCGACAGTGCTACACTTTGCCGGAATTTCACACGTTGCCGCATGTGCCAGACAGCTCTGCTTCTGGGCTAAATAGACTCAGGATTTCTGTGAATTTTTTTGGCCATCCTTCCCGTTCCATCTCCACTGTGTCCTGGGTGAGAAGCCAAGCCCTCAGTGGCCTCTTTTCAGTTGGTCAGGTGGGGGTTGGATTATTGCCCCCCTGTTGGGTTGGTGATCTGATTTATGCAGTCCGTTGAGTTGAAGTCGAAATCCTTTAGATGAGTGAGATGAGTGCAAGGACTGGGTTTTTTTTGATGTCTTCAGGCACAAACCCATTCTACTTGAATGAAGATCCTGTAGAAAATAAGCTACATTACTAAGTAATGTATTCAAATTGGGGTGTTTTTAAAGATATTCCTGCTATTTGTCATTGTGTAGAGAACTTCTGTCTCCAGCTTCACCTTGGCCTGTGGAGAGGTTACCACCCCCCCACCCCATCATCTCACAGCGTCCAGACTGCAGGCTTTATACACACCCC
>JAODJW010000026.1:22339578-22364303 GCA_026777045.1 Hyperopisus bebe | reverse complement strand
ATGAAGTCGCATCATATGCGATTTAAAGAGTGACCTTCTCGTATAACTTGTTGAAAACCCCAACTCTTTTAATCGATGCAAACCAGTGCTGATAATTGTGTTCAAAGGTCAATCATGTACCTTACTCTGCCCACTTTCCAGTGAAGGCATCGAAATAGGTGTTTTTACGATTGAAATAAGCCAACATAGTTCATACTATGTTGTTGTTTGGCTTCATAAATTCCAAAAGGAAATGATGCTGGTGATTCTGGTATACCACGTAAAAACGTCCAAGGAAAAATTTTAAGGATGCGTGAAAGCTCATACTGTGGCGACGGGGAGACCAAAGTATCGCGACCGCAGCGGCGAATAAAAACGAGTAGACTGGACTGACACGAACGTGGTTTTCAATTTAATCCGTAAAAGAACCACAACAAGTGCAGCATGACGCAAACACGGCACGCAAACGCGGGGAGGTCACACACTAAACAGGAATCATTCATACAGCACTGGTGAATGTCTACGCGACACTAAGGAAATATAACACAAGTATTAACACTAACAACAACATTTACATCTCCCAACATGTTCAACGCACTTACTGGGCTCCGCAATACTGGAAATATGAATAAAATTGGGGTAGTTAGAGGAAACACACACATGGAATCCTGGTCCTGGAGGTGTGCATCATCAGCGCTAACCACTGCACCACCATACCTCCAGTGGTAACCCAACTCTAAACTTCTATACTTGATCTAGGCCTACTGGCAGAACCTTAATTGATAGCTCAAGCTACATAGGTGTTAAAAATACAAATACAAAAGATCTTGGAAATGATTACAATGACACAGGTCATAATTACGGTCCAATCTTGCCACCTACCCCCCCCCCCCCCTAAAGGCAACTGCTTTAGTCCGAAGAGCACCAAAGACATCAGCCAATTTAACGACGCAGTTATAACAAACTAATAAATGGATAAACAAGAAACATACAGCGAAGAAAGTAACGTACTGAAATAAATAGCCTACAGTAAATACCCGATGAGCTAACGGGAAGCTGTGTTGTTCAGAGGGGCACGGGAGTCTCAGTATCTAATAGACCATTTGGGTAGATGACACTAGCCGTCGGTGTCTGGGATTTACTTCACGTAGACTAACGGAAAAAGCCTGTAACATCATTCCGTGCAAATATTTCAAATGGCCACAAGGGGGCAGGGCTGTGAAGATCTTGAACCTTTATAGGCAGTCACGTCATGATTTATCACAAATTGAAGAGCAACGCAGTATGTTGGAAACTGGTCATGTCCAGGTTCTTTCAGCGCAGTCAATACTGCCGTAACATGGCTAATTAAAATGAATTACATTTTAAGGGCTGTGTGCGTTGGAGTATATAATTTGAGCTGTGCTCTACGGCAGAATCTGTATATTCTAGCTATTAGTAAACACCAGTTCACAAAATTTTACCGTTGACGTTGTACTTTCAGAAATGTTTTAATGCTATAAAAGATTTTTTTTTATTCATTCCCAGGCTCTTCGGTACGCTCATCATCTCTAACAAACTTTGGCGGCTTTGCCTGGGGATCTTCCTTGTAAGGCTACACCAGTGATTCCGTTGGCCGGTGTGCATGCTGGGCTGTTTCAACACGGCTATGAAATAATTAGAGATGAAATACACAAAATCAGACTTGAGCGCAGAACAAACAGTGGACCGGTGGGCAAAACGGCCGGATTTTATAATGGTAGAGCTCAGTTTCTGTTACACCAGTGCGCAGGACGCAGTTAGACCTGTTCAAGGAGAAGCTTCCACATCAACCGTCGTATTGGGCAATACGTTCAAATAGCTGCTTCGGCCATTTAAATAAAGACCAAGGCAGTATGCCAAATGGGGAGCGGAGTATCGTTATTGCAATCCTCAGGGCCGGGCAATCATATAGGCGACATAGGCGGCCGCCTAGGACGGCCACTTCTGAGGGGGCGCCGACTTGCCAGGCAATTTCACTTTGCCTCGGACAGGAGGCGCCGGTGTTCTGTCGAGTTGAACTACTTTGTCGAGTTAGGCTACCGTAGTGCTAATCGATAGCCCTAACCATAACCCTTACCCTAATCCTAACCCCCCAAAAACCCCTAACCCCCAAACGGTGGAACTGCACATGCGCAAAAAGGCTCGATATTACGTCTCAATAGGTAGCTCAACTTGTCAGAACACCGGCGCTGATGCTCGCATAGGACGAGGCTTCCTGGTTTCAGTATCACTGAATCATCATAATCAAATGAAAAGCTTACAACTGAAATTCGGATGCCTGAGACTGAACCAGTTATTAGGCTACATGCATGTTCAGTGCTAATCCATCGACAATAACTTTGGTTTTATGGCGAGAATCTCACACATTGCACAACGCGAAAAGTGTCTACTGTAAACACATGAATGTAGCGACTTGTTTTTCGATGAACACTTTGCATATCAGTGATGTCATTGCACCGGCTTCTTGATAGGGCATTGTCCGATAAGTAAGCCACATTTTGGAGCAGAGCGTTGGGCGAGAAGCCGGGACGGGATCAGCAGTCTGATGAGGAGCGTCGCTCCCTCCTCCTCCATTCCTGTTCTCTTCTAGTTGTGCGCCTGTCCCAGCGGCGAACCGCTCGCTCCCACCCCCGGCGACTCCATCCTGCAGTCCGCTGAAGTGGCTTGAAAGAGGGTTTTAGGAGAATCATCGATTATCCAGTAATTGATCCCGCGGAGCGTGAAGGTCCGGAAAGGCAAAGTGAAGGTGCGTGTGTGTATTTCTTCTAACGTGTGGTTACTTTTGGGACGACAGACGCGGTTGCTGGTTGTAAAGGCGCGTGTGTGTGTGTGCGTGCATGTAAATATGTGCCCTTTTCCTAGTAACTAAGGGTTAATAGATATTCGTGTCACGCTTTGCACTGCGCAGCCCTTGGGCAAACTTCGCACGCTTATGCAAAATCCTCGGCGTTTCACTATTAATATGATCGGCGTCTTATTGCTAAAGCAAAACTTCAGGATGTTTCCACACATGGTCAGGATCAATTAACGCAACCCTTCATTAGACTGTTTTGCTTTCGTTTTTATTAACAGGCTTCATCACCTTGGAAAAAAGTTTCTATATCTGTCTACCCAAAGTCTACGTAATTTTTAGTCACTAAACTAACCCAGTTTACTTACCCGGTTCTCTATTAATTCGGAGTTTATCCCATACTTTATTCAACCGCGGTCTTTATTCACGGAGTCGTATAAAGTCATCAAATCTCGCCCACGGTGAACAGGTAACACATTTGCTCAGTGTCGTTATTAAAGTAAAAACTGATTGCTTTGAAAGTGGACGTATATCTTTGTCCTGTTTAAATTAAAATCTCTTCATGTAGCTTCATAGCTAATTTGGCATTACGGGTTCTTGGCTATTTTGATGAGGGTATTAACCCACCAATCAAAAGTCGAAATCTTTATCTGTAAATAACTTAAAAGAGAAGGTACTGTTGTATTTTTTTCTTTTTAAATGAAATATTTCCAAGACGTTGTTTACGTTTAGTCCCAGCAGAGAGCTTGTTTGTGCAGATGAGCGCATCTCTCTGGTGAACAGGAGCGACAAGGACATCGTTAGTGTTAAGGGTCTAATTAGCCTGTAATTTAGAAGCTAGTATGGCGGAAACCTATGATAAAACGTGCAGCCGGAAGGAAACGTTTCTGCCTTCGTTCGGAGTATAATTTTTGTTAATTGGGTATGCAGAGTTAAATTCATGCTGGGGGGAGCAGTGTCTGCCCGGAGTTTTGCTCTTGTGTCCAATCGCAGGTGAGACTGCGGTAAGAAAATACACACAGAACTCTTTCCCTTCTTAATGTCCTTACGAGCAGGGCTCGAAATTAATCTCGACTGCACGCCTGAGGTCAGTAATTTAGACGAAGGGCGACATTTTATTTATTTTATTTTAAAAAAAAACTGAAGTAACCAAGTTGGCTAATAGCAAAAATTCTTAAGTTCAACCCCAGCTGTCAAGCATTTTTTCCCCAGATGGACTTTAGACCAACATAGAGCAGACAGAGCAGTGCAGTGCAGGTGTTGTTGGCCTGTAATGCATTTGAAAGGCAGCGGATTCGCTGGTGTGAGTTTCTTCTGCACACGCTGACAGTTTACTCGTCCATCTAGGGGCTTGTGGTCAGAGCGCCCATTTAGAAGACCTGGAAAATGTGCTAATGATAAAGGGCAGCCTTTGACCCCAGAAAGCATGTGCTTAATGCACCCAATGGCTGTTGACAGTCTGCTTGTTACAGGTTCACCCCCCCTCTGGCTGCCTTCACGGGCTACAGGAGGACCAGGAGGTCGACAGTCCTGAAACACGAGGGTGGCATTAACCCCAGTGCATCATGGGAAACTCCAGCAACAAAGATGTCCATGGATCTGCAGGTACTGCACCTCTGTAACCACCAGGCTATGAAGTATTCAGGCAGAAGCGCTCTTCGGGATTTCATCTTCCTGCTTCTCACAGCCGGGCTTGTCTTGTGTGGAGGAGCAGTCCACCACTTTGAATTCTGAAGCCAGCCTGAGACATTTCGCTGTGTGTGTGTGTGTGCGCGCGCATTTGTATGTGTGAGCATTCAGCAGTGCTGCTGTAAAAATTTTGTATGCCTCTCACTTGCACCCACTCATATTGTCCAGTGTCTAACCTGCGCCCCCGCCCCCCTCCCCCTTTCCTGAGCCCTGGCATCTCAACAGCTGTGGGGCTCCTCTCTGGGGGAGGATAATTTTTTTTTCTTTCTTCCCCCATTTTCAGAGGACATGGCTGGTTTGCACCCCCTCAGCCTCACTGCATGTCTTTCTGCTGTGCTCAGTGGGAGTGAGGATAATGCATTTTCACCCACCCCTCATTCCCTGGCTCCTCAATAAGCACATTAATGAAGTGGAAGTCCGGGAATGAATCCCCTCTATATCAGTCAGGCTGCCGTTCGGGGTTTGGATGTTTTTCCGGTGTAATGAAACATCTCGAACGTTGGTTTATTGCCGCGTCTTTGGATTAGATATCAGCGCCTGTGTTCGTCTGCGTCACCTGTTGACATGTCGAGGTCTATCTGCAGGTGCCCATTTGGACTCCGCTCACACTCCTCCTGTATCGCTACTCGCTCGCACTGCCCTTGGGACCCACCCACCTCTCAGCTCCACTCCGGCACAGCAGGGTGAGACGGCACCGAAGGCCGCCAAGGTGGCACATCGGGGGGGTCCCACCCATGCTCGTGATGCCTCCCAAAGCACCGCCCACGAGTGGGCAGTCATCGGCCCAGCGGGCACTGAATCTGACAGCGGCGGTGTGGTGGATTGTGGAGAGGCCCATCTGGCCCGCCCAGTGATGCCTCACACCCAATCAGCACTCTTGCCTGACCTTGCCTGTACATCTGAGGACAGTGGTCTGGACCAATCCGCAGGAGAGAGAGACAGGGTGGGGGAGGGGTGTGGGAACGGGGCCACGCCCACCTCAGAGACCCTGCTGGAGCAGTACCAGATGACTCTTGGGTTGAGTCAGGGGCAGGATGGACCTCTGAGCACAGCAGGTAGGTGTTGCACAGCTTTCCAACAGCACGATGGGGCAGTGTGTGGCTCAGTGGGTTAGGATGTTATGCTTGTAATCAGGAGGTCATAGCTTCATATCCCAGGGTTGGGGGTGTAATTTCACCACTGGGCACTTGAGAAGATTTTACTTACTTGATTGATGAAGATGACATAGTTCGTGGCATTTTTTTGGATAATCTCTTTCCATCTCAGATCTAGTCAGATGTGTCCTGGTGGAGCGAGACAAGCTTGCAGATGAGGTGCAGTATCTGAAAGAGGTGATGAAGGTAAGTTAGACCCTCTGAAGTCCTGGTGCCCCCGATGGTGTGAATAGACACCCCAACTTTGCATTTTAGGGGATGACCCTGTTTTTAGAAACCGCTGGGTTGACAGGTAGTAAGATGGACACCCGATGGCAAACAGGAACCGGCCCTCAGGTAGGGAAAGAGATCGGTGGGGGCAACCTGAAGATGGCAGAAACAAAGAGCGACCTTTCATATCTGCCCATGCAGAGGGGAGCCGGTGCTGCTGGGGGGCCGTAATGGCCGCCTTCCTGTCCCACAGAGCCTTCCAACGGAAATGCCTGTAGCCGACGCCTCTGATCTGTTACTGGAGTCTTTTCATCAAAGGTTCTTCTGTTTAGCGATACAGGAGGGAGAAAATGACTGTGAGGAGTTAAACTTCCCGGAGCGTCGGTCAATTCCGCATTCCTTGGGGGGTTTAGATGAATTCCCCCTTTTTAAAACAATTTTTCTTGTAATTTCCTGTCAACCACCAGGCCCCAAACCTGTAGCCATCTCTGTGTGTGTGTGTGCGTGTGTGTGTGTGTGTGTGCGTGTGTGTGTGTGCCGGCAAGCTGAACGTGGAGCAGAGTCTCGCTTGTGGCAGAGCCCATGTCACGCATGGGGGGGGGGCGAGACAGAATGAGGTTTCTTTAAATCGGCAGCTCCACAGTTTTAAAGAGAAAAGAAAGAGGCGCTTTGGGGGGAGCCTGTTAGTCTGAGTGGGGGGGTGGCTGTGTGTGTGGCTGTGAGAACTTAGTGGACACAGACACTTTCAGCAGACAGTGAGCATTACCCCCCCCCACCACCTCCCCCCCAGTCCATATCCTTTGGTGTATCTGCAAGCCCTGCTCCCCCCCCTGCCCCCCATGCAGAGTCTCAAATGATGACCTCACAACTTTTGCTTTCTCTCCGTCCGGGGGAGGGCATTTCCTTCCATCCATTGCATCGCTCGATGCTTTTTCTCCTGCAATGTGAAGTCGCACCCAGCTGCTTTGCATCAAGCAGACGGAGGTGGGCGGCTGGGGGGGGGGGGCGAGCAGCTAGGGGGGCGTCGACCAAGGCATGGGTGACTGGGTCCGGTTACTGACCCGGGCCTCCAATGGCTCGTGTTCAGGCCTTGGAAATGCGCCGTACATCGCTGAGGCGCAGGGAACAGGATGCGCATTTAGGACACGTTTTTGCATTAAGTTATTGTTCGGGGGGGGGGGCTGAATTGCAGAATGGAAAAACTGCAATGTTCTGAGTACGGGCGGAGCTCGCCATTTTCAGATTATTTATAATCACATGGGGTCGTTACTCTGCGGTTTGGGCCTAATGAAGATGGCGGGGATGACTGGGGTAAGCAGTTTGGGAATGCGACGGTCACGCGCTGCGCTCCTGATGCCAACCTCCGCTGCCCGCTGCAGCCCCTAATAGTCTGACGGCTGCTTCCATAACCCTGCTTGTCATTTAGTGCCAACATTGTCTGTCTTCTAGCCAGCTAGTCAGAAGCTCCATTTAGTTTCCTTTTGGGCTGGGAGGGGGGAGATTTTTTTTTTTCCTGCCTAGATAACAAGGCTCCAGTTAACAGAGGATGCGTTACCGTGACGACCCCTCAGCTGGCCGCACCCCCGGGCCTGGCTCACCCACACCGGCTGCTCCGCGCGGGGGCCGGCTGTGACATTACCCCGATCCGGGTCTTCATCCCCGGTATGTTACTGGGCGTTGGCTCCGTTCCTTGTTCACACGCCCCTCCCTGGTCAAGCGGGCGCCTGGCTGGGATGGGAACAGGGGTGTGGGGGCGGGGGGGGGGGGGGTCGGGGCCTCCGCACACATCTGGCGTACCGGCAGGCTTTGGATAAATCCCAGCCCCACTGCTGGAAATTGTGTGTGTGTTCGTTCCTCAGCCCTATGAGTCAGGTCATTTTTATTCCCGGCCTTGGATGTCCGATAATCAGCGCCTCACTTCCTGCCTCCCCCCCATCTCCGTGTCCTACTGGGGAGGGAATGTCTTGGCTCCTGGAGCTTGGACTTTATTCTCGCTATGCCGCATGACGCTCTGTGTACATGTAGCAAAGGTAGTTCTGTGTTATTAAATGCATCCATATGTTGCCCTGTATGGGGGGTGGTGTAATCGCCCCCAGCTGTGGAGTAGGGGCTCCCCGTCCAGCTCCTGACCTTCTTACTACCCCCCGCCATCTCACCATGCTTCTAACCACAGCCGCCCCCCCACAACCACCGTATCCAATACCCTACCCCCAGCTGCCATCCCCGCTCGTCGGACTCCCGCTTTCACATCTGGCCATCTGGAGGTGTTTTTGCCCCCCATGTGCTCTCTGTGTGGTTTAGTGTTGCGTCTGGAGCACGCCACACTGCAGGAAGCTGTCACTGGGGGTGGGTGCCAGCGTGTGCAGCGGCGGCACCGTTTTGCCTGGTGTGCCGCGTTGAATCTGTGTCACGGCTGTTCGGTAGACGGCTCTCCGATTGGGCTGCATGGCAGCTGTCACTGCTTGTCGTGCTGGTGTGTTGCAGTGCACATTTTCACATCGGTCTGATTGGTGCTGGTTGTTTTCTGTGCTGTTGGCCTGGTGTGTTTCTGGCCTAAGCTGGCAGGGTTTGGCTCAGGCGAGCAGGAGCACGATCCGCTTGGATCCTTCACCGATTCGCCAGGATTGGAATGAGGCGGGCCGAGCAGGTTTGATCCAGTTCACGGGGAAGTGACAGGGTTGCCAACTAGCTGACATGAGATTTTCAGTTCGAGGTGAGTCTGCACACACACATTTACATGTATGTAACAGTTTTATAACTTTGTAAATAGTCTGTAGGGTTTGCAAACTACCCCAACGCTTTTGATGTAGCTAAGTTTATAATGGAGTAATATAGATTTGCTGCAAGATTTCTTGTGTGAGCGTGAGAGTCAGAAAGTGTGAGTGTCACGGCAGATAAGTGACAGCTGGCAACCCCGCATTGAGCCCACTGGATCGTGTCGTCAGTAAATGTGGGTGCGGTTCTTAATGGTTTGGCATCAAATTCATGGTCCGTCGAGCGTGTCGCCCTCTTGTGGCAGAATCGCACTTTGAGGTGTGTGCCACTGAATAGGGCTGGCCTCTATTTGTTTCAGCCCGTCGGTCTTAGAAGTGAGTTCAGGTGTGTGATGAAGACGAGAGGACCGGTGGGAACTGGAACGCTTCGATGGAGTGTAATTCTCCGTGTCGGGACTCAGAGCGGGTTGCTGGTACATTTTGACAGCTCCAGAATTGGTGTTTGGTGGTTGGAATCTGAGCACAGAGATTTCTCAGCTTTTGTGGTGGACTGGGTCAAGCTGCACCCAAAAAAACACTTTTTGCTTATTGTATTTGTGAGACGCATTAATTTTGTTCTTGGCCGACCGGCTATTTCAGTGACTAATGGCAGAACATTAGTCACACATTGTATCCTGATAATAATGAACGTACTGTTTGAACTAGAGGAGCGTAGATTAGTCATTCCGAAGGGTGTTGCTCGCTCGCCATCTTTGACCTCGTTGTGGCCCTTGCTGTCCCCATCCCAGGAATCTGTTTACAGCTGCTCTTCCTGTCCTATGAATTGCTCCTGAAACTGTTTTCGTTTCCAAACCGGCACTTTGGGCCGTAGCCAAACTGATAATCTCCCTAACTACATCTGGTTAATTTGTGGTGGGTGAAAAACCCGATTTGAGGAAGCTCATCCACACCCGTAGCATCTGGCACGTAGCGTCATGCTGTGTCTCCTAATGGGGTACCGATAGGATCTGTTTTTATACAGTCATTTTGCTGGAACCGTTTAACTTAACTCACTGAGAGGTACAACAGCACAAATTCTGGGCCAGTAACTGCAGACCTGCCATTTTTTACTCGAAAAAGTTAATGTTTTACAAGCAGTATCTTTCTGGGTTTTTATACCTTCAGTGAAAACCTTGTTTTGATAAGTGTGTTTATATAGTATGTGATCTTTCACCTCTGACCTTTGCCATGAGCAATTGACCTCCATTATTGACAGTTTAACTCATCCACTTGCAGACGGAACGCGGGGAGTGGCAGCAGTTCCAGGCCGACCTGCAGGTGGCAGTAGCGGTCGCCGACCGGCTGCGCGTAGAGGCGGAAGAGGAGCTCAGCACGCTGCGGGGGGCCCACCGGGATGCGGAGCAGCAGCTGGCCTTGGCGCGACGGAGGCAGGAGGAGACTGACGCCGAGCTGGAGAGCCTGAGGACTCGGTACCAGGAGGCCTGCAACAAGCTCTCCTCTCTGGCCAGGGAGAGCCCAGAGACAGGGGCCCAGGAGGAGAGCGCAGTGCCAGGAAGGTGGCGGGGAGAGGAGTGCGCGACAGAGACAGACTGTCCCAGGAGCGAGAGCCAGGGGACGGACAGGGGGCGGGTCCTGCCGAAAGTGACCAAACGGGAAGAGGTGGCTGTTGGGGGAAAGGGAGTGGCAGAGGAGTACCTGCGGAGCGTGGCGGCGGAGAGCAAAAGGAAAGAGGAGAGCCGTGCAGGGAGGGAGCCACGCAAGATGGGAGCGGCGACAGAGAGGTCCAGGTGAACATGACACCATGCTGCCATAATTGGTGACTCGGACAGATTTTATAAATAAATAAATAAATAAAGCAACACTCAGACATGAATGCTGACTTTGGCAGAGGCTGGTGTCAAAGGGCTTTGTACACGTTGTGCTAATTTTAAGCTCATTCTATTATTCTGCAGGAGTCTGTCCAGACTTCCCCTGTCATCCGACTCCCCCTTTGCCATCAATGGTAACTCCCAACCCGTTGCCACGACGATGGGGCCTCTTAGCAAGGTAAGGTTTCTCAGCAGGGCTGGTGGCATCAGTGAGCCTGAGAATAATTCCTCAAATATGCTGCAGTGCTGCTTGCATGTCCTGCAGCGCTGAGCCATTTCCCTGTCGCTGTGTCACTGGTGTCACTGGTGTCAATGTCAGGGGACACGGAGCCACGTTGCCCGCAAAAACATTTCAACATGACTAAATTAAAAAAGCATGCCAAGACGAAAAAGCAAATCAGTCTTCTATAAATAACATAATGTGGTTGCAGTCCTGCTCCCCCCCATTTTAAAATGACACAACACATTGTAATGATCCTTTCATATGCATTAAAACCCATGGAATCTGCATAGTGAGTTTGGAGCATAATAAATTGTTAGTTCAAGGACAAGTACAAATAGCTGAGCCCAGTGAGGAATTAAAAGGCTGTACATCAGAGTTGTGGCTCGGTCTTGAAGCCGGTAATGGTGCTTTTGTAAGGGGGTAAGAATGTGCAGCACGCTTTGATGATCTTCCGTGGGTCTGTTGGGCACATTTTTTGCATCCTTGCGTAATATTTTGAATATTTACTCAGTTAGCCGGCTCAGATTATATTACCCTGCTGCGTGCACTTTTTTTTTTGTCAAATCCTATTTTTTCCGGATACAAAATAGAAATTTCTTCCATCTAGCTACAGTAACAAGATCCAAGGTCTTTTTTTAAATGTTTGCACACACATTTGGTATAGATGATAACTTTCTATTTATGGATGTAAGACTTACTGTAGATGTGTGTGGCTCAGTGGGATAGGACGCTGTGCTTGTGATCGGAAGGTCATCGGGTCAAATCCCAGGGTCAGTAGAGTGATGTCACCGTTGGGCCCTTGAATAGGGGCCCTTAACCCCCAACCACTCCAGGGACTGGCTGAACCGATTTCGTCAAATTTTTCTTGCTTTTAATTAATTAAAATGTAAGAACGTTAATCTAAATCCAACATCGTAAAAGACTCATTTAGCCTGTAATACATAAAGGTTATCACGCTTTTTCACTTTCATAAGTTTTAAGGTCGTTAACATGCTAGACCCACATGCATAAACATATTAAACTAACTCTGCTGCCTGAAAGTCAAGTATGAAGAGTGTCATAGGAGGAGGAAAGGGAGAAGCCGCTGAACGTGGGTGCCGGAAGTACCATTAAGTTTTTATTAATCCACAGTGATTCCAGCAGGGGGCGACAAAGCACGCGATGGGGAACCCCGTTAATGCCGGATCCCCACAGGTCACAATGGGCTGCCCTTGTTAATGAGTTGCTGCTAAGCAAAATGTCGGTTTCTGGCTTCATATTCAGGCAAAATTCACGGAGGTTCTCCGGTAATAAATCCGAGCACAAGACTGCCATGTGTCGGCTGAAGGGGCGTATAAGGGCAGTCGTTTTAGCGAGCGCTGCACATTACCCCATAAATGATTAAATCACCTGAGCTTCAACTTATTGGGTCACTGCCATTAGTGGTATAAATTTTTACATGCGCATTTAAATTGCTGTAATTAATCACGGACTCTGCAAGAAGCAAGACAGTTGTCGAGAGGGTGTCTGACTCGGTTCATAATGAATATAATTATGGACTCGGTGCTAGTTACACTTCCTCTCACTTGGTTTTTCCAGAACCAGCACACGGGCCAAGGAAAGAGGGTGGAGCAGGTTCTGGAGCTACAGGCTAGCTGGACTGGTGCAGGTACAGGTGGGCCAGGGTATGGTAGGTGGAGAGGGAGCCACCAGGTGGTTTGTCTGCAAAACGGCTGGATGACGTCAGCCTGCGTTCCTCAGCCAATGAGCACATTGGCAGATTTAGTAAATGCTGTTCTCTGAAGGCCTGGGCTTTAGGTTCTCTTGTGAGATGGTACCAGGTTTGTACGTTTGTGTGTGCACACGTGACAGGTAAACAGGAAGTGACTGCCAACCAACAAAACGCCATCCCCAGTGACCTCCCCCTGACAGCGGGTACTAAAGTCAAGTGAGTATTTGACCTAGGCTGGAGTTTCCTTCAGAACGTTCTAGCAAAACGGCATCGCTGGCATTCATGTCTAACGAGGAACATTTCCAGCGCAAGCAGGTATTATAATGAGCTGTTAGTGGTGCACTATACAGCCTCAGTGTGGCTTTTTGTGCAGTAGCAGCGATTCAGTAAATGTGTGACAGAGGTGGAAAGTTCAGGTCCAGAGAATACAAATCCAGACCAAGATTTCATTTCAACCGTGCAGTTGAGTACTTTGTGAATGTCTTTGCACTCAACTGGTTGGTTAAAATGAAATCTTGGTCTGGATTTGTATTCTCTGGACCTGAACTTTCCACCTCTGATGAGTGATGGCGCTCTGGTGTTGCCTGTTTTCATTCCCCATCAACACACTTGTCCGTCTAGGCAGCAGGATGGACTCAGCATGCTGTTACGTCGACACGGGGGCTCGAAGAGGAACTCCCTCCTCCGTTGGTGTCAAAGCCGCACACTGGGGTATAAGGTAATTGGGTGGCACAGCCTTCAGGAGATGGAGCACACGGGTTCTAGGCATTCAGTACTGCAGTCGTGTCAACGGAGCTTAGTGATCCTCTGCCTTTCCACACAGAACATCGACATCACCAACTTCAGCAGCAGCTGGGCGGATGGAATGGCGCTGTGCGCCGTGTTCCACACCTACCTGCCATCTCACATCCCATACCACAGCCTGAATCCAGAGCGCAAGGTGAGAGCGGAGTGTCCGTATACACCAGTACCGGGGGCTGCCCCCAGGGGGCGCAATTTCATGAGCGTGAAGGTGCCTCTTTATTTTTGCAGAGGGAGAATCTGGACCTGGCTTTCCGAACGGGGGAGAGTGTGGGAATCCAAACTACTCTGGTGAGATCCGTTTGAGCTTCAGCAGTACAGTCAGGGACGCAGGTATCAAAAGATACATTGCATTAAAAATGAAAAGGTCACTGATTGCAGGATGTCTCACCCTGCCAGCCCAGTGTATATGTTCCTGTACTCTAAACCACTTAAGCTGTTGACAAGTGACACTGACTAAGTGCTTACTTAATTATAAGAGGGTAGAAGAAGCAATGTATCAGTTGTAGACAAAACGGCATGGATTGTGACATGTCCTGACTAAATCCTACCATTTGTTTCTGTTTGTTTTTACTTATTGAACCCCCCCCCCCCCCCAAATTAGACAGCGGAGGAGATGCTGAAGGTGGGAGGCCCAGACTGGCAGGGGGTTCTGGGATACGTGGAGAGCATTTACCGCCACTTTGAGATGTGATGCTGGTCCTCCTGTTTGAGGATCATTTGAGGAACATGGCAAAGTGTCCTTATTTATTGTCTCTTGAGGAAGAATTGCTTCAGGCTCAATAGAACAACCTGAAGCAGTTCTGCCCTAGAGCCGCCTTGGCGGAACCAGACCCGAAAGCTCGGCCTGGCTGAGTGTCTTCCTGTCACTAGTGGTTTGGCAATTTGAGCCTAATACTTTCGTGCAGCATTTCTGGAAGAAGGAAAACAACACTTGCAGGAAAAAGCTGTCCTCTGTGTTTTAGTAACTGGATAAACGTACAAACACAAAAAGGAAGCTGGGATATTCAAACTCGGTGTCATTAAGCACGTGCCAGTTTGCATCGTCCGTGAATTGAAGCTCACAGTTTTACATAACTCTCCTTATTTGTATAATGCCTCGGTGGGGGGTGGAGTTTTATCCTTGTACAACTGAAATATCCCTACTTCAAACAGCGGCCTTTCAGACTCACCACGCTGTTGCCTTTCCCTCTGCTAGTCAAATTAATACCATAGTAAACACTGATGAGGGCAGACACTGGGTTTATAACCCATGAAATCTTCCCTCTTAAAGTAACTTTTACTCAGTGTTGTGCTCATTGGTTTATATTTGCAAATTGTGTATAGTAGGGAGTTACAAAAATGAGGAAATATCGCATTTCCCCTTCAAATTTAGAGAGCGTTCTCATGTAATATTTTGAACTGGTTCAAGGGTAAGAGAGCGCGCAGAATCAGTCCACAGTAATCATGGTTTTCTTTGGGGTAATTCAGAGGCTTGTGACCATTTTTCGGAGTATGTGGTTCTTTTGAAGGCGCGTGTCTTTAGCGGTTAGCGACATATGTCATAGCAGAGCTTCGTCCTGATTGGCTGCCAGTGGCTGCCATCTCTCTGCTGGAGTTCCTCCATCTGCCATCTATAGCAAACCTAATGTAATCACGGGGCACCCTGTAAATAAACATGCACTTTCACACGCACTTTGTACAGGCGAATTTTAAAGTGGACGCCAAACTGTCGGTGACACTGGTGGCCTCGTGCCCCCATCGCCCAAGCAAGCTTTTTAACGGTTCTCCAGAATGACCAGAGGTAGAGTCACTCCACAGATCTCAAATCGGTGTTCTATCAGTGGAGGTCCTCATGTAGGCCTGAAAGTGTTTTTTACTAAAATTGTGCCTAAATGCTGTTTTTGGTGCGGAGTCTGTAGCCAAAGACTTACTGTAAAATAATAAAAGTTGTCGGCTGAGACCATTGTGTCCCCAGTGATTCCTGGAGATGTGAAAAAGGACCCAAGCTGCAGGCAGCCTCAGCTGCACTGCTGGTATTTCATAATAGTTGGGATTTGTAAGCATGTGCCAGTGTGTCACTGGATTAAGAAGTCCCCATTGACTAATGTGCCATAACGTCTCATGATGTTTCCCGGAATTCCTTCTGGCAGGGGAGTGTAGATCACGGTGGTGGCATCGTCGGCCTGCAGGGGGACCTCCATTGCATGTGGACTTCTTTTGGACACCGACCCCCTGGTCACCTACCAAGCCATCTATCATCTGCTAGCTGGTGGTGGATGTTGACGTATTACTCAGCCAGGTCATGGCAATGAACTGATCCCTATTGGCAACTGCTGTCATCATTCATCCTGGACCATCTTCTAACTTACAGGACATCTCAGTGATCACCCACTTACTCATCCCTAAATAACCAGACATTGCAAATACCAAGCCAGTCTGAATTGGCCCTACATTTATGCATGACATTACACAGAACAATGTATTTTTCCCTTTATTTGATATTTATTCATTAACAAAATGTTGAAATGGTGGGTCCAATGCAAAACTGCAAAATGTACTTTAAAATCACCTTTAAAAACAAAAATGCACACGGCTAACTTAATCGCCTTTGGAATCGGGCGCCATCATGTAAGGTTTTGAGTCTTGGCATGAACAGCTGAGGGATGTGTAACAGGCGATGGCTTCCGAACAGAGCCGGGTCCCAGTCAAAGTAAGGGAATGTGCAGCCTGATACACAGGGACAGTTCATGGTGCGTAGTGTTTTTCACAACCCCCCCCCCCACCCCAAAGCACCCAGATCAGGAAATAACAATGGTGTTTCAAAGCATTTCAGCATCATTTCGCGCTTGAAATACTTTGTTTCAGCTCCTAATAAATAAACGTCAAAGCATTCAAAATCAAATTACGTTAAAATAAAAACCTGAAGGGAAAACAGACTCTGGAATGAAAATTTTCAAACACAAAATTGACAAAATACATGCAATATTACTATTAGTGATGGCCAGAAAGAAGCCTCATGAACCATTTGCAGTACTTTGTGATGGTACTCTTGGCTTGCTTTGGGGAATCTTTGAGCCCTATTTTTTAATGACAGCACCTTCTGGTGGAGTTGAAAAATACAGCAAATGGTTCATAAAGCCACATCTTCGAGATCACTAACTAGAAGGAATTTAACTGTGGGTCTATGATGCTGTGACTCCACCCCCAATGGGTGGGACTGACAATGGAGGCAACAGGAGCGACTTCAGTTTGACGGACATTGCAGCGATCTCCGGGTCTTGGGTTTCATACATCTTGACCAGTCGGGCAAATTTAAGGACACCTAAAAATTGCAGAAATGTTTGACAAGTTATGGGTACTTCCTGGCTTGTACCTATCAGCATGCTCTTCTTTTTCTGGGTTTTACTTTTGCTAAATCTTTTATTTACTCTTGTGGCATTTCCTGTCAGCTTTCAGTAACGCTGTCTACCATCTACATGACTGGCAGAATTCAGGGCTAACTGAAGCCTTGTCTGGACCCCGTGCGGAGATCCTTACCCTCGCCCTCATTGTTGAATCCATAGGCCTTGATCACCTCCTGCTGGATCTGCGTAGCCACAGGAAGCACCAGCTGCAGCATCTTGCCCATGTCGTTGCAGGCACTCTCCCGGGCCTCCTCCATCCGGGCGGCGTTCTCCGGAAGAGAGAAGGCCTGGATCACCTCGCTCAGCACCACTAAAACCCAGAGGCCATGCCCAAATGTCAGGTCTGGCAATGTAGGTGACCACAGGCTCCATATGCAACATGTATGGGAGTTCCACTTTATCGCAATATTTAAACGGGAAAAGAGATCACTAAAGCCCAAATATAATAACGATTATACACTCTGGGAAGGGCAAGAGGCGATACTGAAATCATGTGTGAGACGGGTCGCCATCGCAGTCATGCCTATTACCTCTAGCCTGTTCCACAGTCAGGATGGGCTGCTGGGCAGGAGCGGACGCCATGCTGACCACCTGTGGGGGTGGGAGAAGCAAAGACAACTAAAGCTACAGGAAACATTGCTGACAAACCCGTAACAGCCGAAAGGTCCGCAACGGGCAGTCGACAATAAGGTTATTCCCCTCCTGAATCGTTATATGCAGTATGGTAATGAAGCGTCCGCCATTTGAAAAGAAACAGGTAAGTAAATCTAGTATTGGACGCGGGGACGTACAATCCAGTCGTGCATAATTGTCATTTTGGTGTAGCTAAATTTATTACGTTAGTAATGTTCATGCACTTAACCAGAAATACATTAGGCAGAGTCTAACTGCTACCGCACAGCACAGCTCCAGATGCCAAACCTCAGGCGGCTACTTAAATGACAAAGATGAATAAAAGAGAGGTTGTACCTAGATCACGCGGTGTGTATCTTACACACAAACACACACACGTGTGCTGTTGATGTGAAGAAAACAGCTGTACACACACACACACACCCAAGCTGCAACCAGCGTCGGAAAAAGCACTTCCGCCTCCGCCAACTGTTCCGGGATCAGATCAGATAAATACTTCGTAAGGCTCGGCGGGGAAGCGGAGGACGGGAGACCGATCGCAGATCAGTACTTAAACGTTTAGGGTTACGGGAAGAATACAGGGATATGTACCATAGATAGCGAGTGGCGGTGATTTAGGAAACGTAGTTCTTTTGTCTGCCATCTAGCGATGGTCATGTGTAACTTTTTTTTTTTATTGCATTTCAACTTTGCTCTGATAAAGTGAAATTAAGCGTATGTATACAACAGCATTCGGGTGAATTATGGGTACCTGCCCACCAAAAAAGTACGCCAAACGTAATAAGACAGGTTTTTAAGCAAAAAAGAAATGGCTGCTTAGAAAACATTACGTCTTTAATAATATAATCCTCACTACACAGAAACGCTACATAATTAGGTGTAGGTTAACACCTCGAGCTAAATATCTTATTGGCCTCTATCTCGGCTGACTCCTAACTCTTCAGCAGTCACTCCCCATAAATTGGAGCGTATTTCCCCACGCTGGTTTCCCAGGTAATCGCCTGAGTCCGCCTCTTCATCATGTCCAGTGTCCTCCATGTCGTCATAGTAATAATCATCCTCCTCCAGTATAGTGCCACTCATCCACAATGCTGATAAACATATTGAGGTGAGAGAAGAGGAAAAATCAGTAGAAGTCTAAATGAATTACTGCCATGTATGGATTTACATGCATTGACATCTGGGGCGGATGGGATGGATCGTGATTGGCTGAGTGATTGACCGTATATATCTGGCTCAGCCTATCCGGGGGGCTGCCGGTGAAATGACCTCATCACCATGGCTTGGTTCTGCTCACCCTGTCAGCACGGTGAGACAAGCTGAGGTTGAGGTCTCCCCCAGCTCGTTACGGGAGATGCAAGAGACCCTGGATCTGCTGCCAGGTGGATGCTGTGTACCTCCGAGGTCCCCCACGTGCCTGGGGACGCAAAACGGGGAGTCTGGCCATGACAGAAGAACTCGCTTTAGAGTTTACTCACAAGTCCTGAATGCATGTTAATGGAGATGTATTATCTCCAATCCAATACCTCTTTTAACACACAATGATTGTAAACAGCTGCTGACTATATATAACACTGCAGTATACTTACTGTGCCGCAGTTTTAATCTGTATTGCTTGAGGTTTGGTCTGACTTGGTTTTTAGCTACAGTTGTGGATAGACTTAATATTTTAATAAGTGGACGCACTGGATTTTATATTTAACATGTTTATATAATATATGTTATAGGGTATTGTACACATGATGTAAGGCTCAATAAATATTTATTGCAGATTTTATATGCCTGAGTGGATGGCACTTATTGTTTCACACTTCTGTATAAGACCTATAAGTCACTTAGATGTGATGTGGTTTATATGAATCGTTGTCTTTATGGTGGCAAAGGAGACTCTTCTAAAAGTCACAGTGATGTCATTAGACCTGGAAGGAGATGTGGGGATTGGCCCTAGGGAGGCAGTTGCTGATGCCCCTCTTCCTTTGCAGCTGAATATGATGTCATTTCCTGAATAGTTCTTCAGGTCCCTCAGTGGAAGGTGTGTGGGGCTGAAGGGAGTACAGGCAGTAAAATGCACAATTGCTCATGATTATTGTGACAAATTGTGACTATTTATTTAGTAGACAGTATTGTTACAAGTAAAATACAAGTGGGGAGAGCTTGGGGTCAGAGAGCAGGGTCCCTGCAACACCTGGAGTTAAAGGGCATTGCTGAAGGGCCCCACCTTAAAATTATTACTCTGTATGACATTACCAGAAATGGGATATAAACCCACAACCTTCTGGATGTGGAACCCAAACCCCACAGAGCCATACACTGTTCACCGTAAATGATGAACCGCACAGAGGATAGCCATAGTGTCACACTGTGCCATCACTTTATTCCAAACTTATGTTATAAAGGCTACTTTACCAGAATCGCACAGCAGAACTAAGCTGTGGTGATGAGGTCATTTCACCAGCAGCCCCCCGGATAGGTTGAGCCAGATATATACGGTCAATCACCTAGCCAATCACGATCCATCCCGTCCGCCCCAGGTGTCAATGCATGTAAATCCATATATGGCAGTAATTCATTTAGACTTTTACTGATTTTTCCTCTTCTCTCACCTCAATATGTTTATCAGCACTGGAGGAGGATGATTATTACTATGACGACATGGAGAACACAGCTGAGCTGTGAGCCGCGTCGTCCCCAGAATTACTGGCCGATACGGCATACGAACTGCCCCTGGACTGTAGATCTTCCAAAGAACAGAAAGCCCAAAGCCTGCCGCTGGAGCAGCCCCTCCCCTCATCCCAGCACTCCTCTCCCCGCCCTGAGATGTTAATCTTCCCACCCCCTCCTCTTCCAGACCCTCGCACCCCTCGCTGTCTGCAGGGCCGTGCCAGGTGCCAGGGCTTCTTCCACCCGCCTTTCGACCTGAGCCAGCCTTGCAGTGACTTGTCACACTGTGGTCAAAAGTGGCAGGGAATATAGAAAATGCAGGACAGACTTGCGGCGACAGGCACATGCTAGATACACTAACAGCTTGCTGCTTGGTCTCATACACACTCTTTATGAACCTAGCATTCCAAGTAAACCGGCAATATGATAAAGCGTTCATGAAACAAATGCATAAATTAGTCTAGCATAAAACTCTGCCTCGTATACACCCCAAGTTTTTCTCTGCAGTTAAGGTATCTGGAAGAGGATTCTGAAATTCCTGCTTTTGGCAGATATTCTTGTATAGTGTGCTGTGCACAAAACGTGTTCTCTAAATGTTTTTTTCATTTTTCTGAGGAGAAATCTGGTCAAATTTCTTCCTCAGTGATACCGATAGCAGACATGCAATGTGATATTTCAAAGAATAATGAAAGAACAACGTCCCTAAACCTCATGCAATGAAGCTGGATTGGTGGTCATAAGTTCTCAAGCTTTGCTGTCGTGTTTGATGAGCTTTAAACATAGCATGACAGTTGTTTTTTTCATAATATACGGTTCTTGGACGCCCCCTCCCCCCCCCCCGCATAGTAAAAATAGGCTATTAGTCAACAAGTAACTGCAAGTATTTGTTCTGCGCCAATAGTTCGTAAATTAAAAATAGTAAAAAGAACTTCCTTAACATATTGAAAGTTACAAACTAACAGTTCTGTATGAATGATAAAAAAGTATAGTTTTGTGAATAATTATTAACTATGTTTAGTTTGTCAATTAGCTTTGATCCCAATAGGTTTACATGAAGGGGGCATTTCGTTCATTATTTATTTGGACCCTCGCTGCGCACCGTAGCGGTCCGTCTCTTTAAATCTTCCGGAAGAACTCTGGGGGATAAAATAATACTCAAACCGCATCCGCGCGTTTTACTGGGTCATATTGATCTCCTGAGGAGAACGCTCACGTCTCCATGCTGCTGAGCAGGGTCGGGGTAGTTAGCTTTAGTGTACGAAAATGGGGGCTTGGTACTCGAAGAAGTATCTTTCATCCTAGCCTTCACGTACAGCTATGTCGATGTCAAAGTGCTGGCTCCTCGGGAGTCACGGCTCAGCATTCGGGCGACCAGGGCGAGAGAAAGTACCGTGATAGTGTGCTGCTTCCCAAGACTGACTTTCCGATGAAACTGAGCGGTCAGAAACTACTGGATCGGGAAATAGAAATACAGAAGGTAATTCGCCGCAAATTTTATCTAAAAGACTAGAAAAAAGAACCGGGGCATTAGCTGGTAAATAATTGTGCCTCGCTATGGCGTATCTAACTGGGATTTCTGAAAACGTGTTTTTTGGTAACTACACGAATGTATAATGAGCCG
Source organism: Hyperopisus bebe (assembly GCA_026777045.1). Lineage (NCBI taxonomy): Eukaryota > Metazoa > Chordata > Actinopteri > Osteoglossiformes > Mormyridae > Hyperopisus > Hyperopisus bebe. Next base: position 22,342,841 of record JAODJW010000026.1, on the reverse strand, counting down.
GTACTTGTGTCTTTATAGTTGTGCGGATTCTCAGAGTTGTACGCATGGCAAAGAGATCGTAAGGCGAAAAAGGAGTTTTGTCTTCATGACGGCCCCCCTTACGCTAACGGAGACCCCCACGTGGGACACGCCCTGAATAAGGTACTCCTACACATCCAGGTGTCTGCTCCTCATAAACATGCCGTGGACTGAAATCCAGCTCCATAAAGGAAAATGCGAGCATGTGCAGAATGTGTTCCTGCTCCAGCTGAAGATTTTCTTTATGAACAAATTTTTTTCCTGAAGTTTTTTCTGTGGTTTTCAGATCCTTAAAGACATTCGCAATCGCTTTGAGGTCCTGCGAGGTAGGCGTGTTCACTACGTGCCAGGCTGGGACTGCCATGGGCTGCCCATCGAGCTAAAGGCTCTCGGAGACCTGGCGGTGGAGGGCTTGACGCCTCTCCAGATCCGGCAGAAAGGTCAGGAGATCAGAGGCCCAGAATCGGTTTCAGGTTCTCCCCAGAGGAAGAGGGGGAGAACCAGGATGAATCTGTGGGGGGGGGCTATCGGTGATTTCAGGTGTGTGTTTTGGTATCCAGCCCGGGAGTTTGCAGAGGGAGCCATTTCCCTGCAGCGCGCCGCCTTCCAGCGCTGGGGTTTGATGGCTGACTGGAGTCACTGTTACTACACCTTCGACGGACGATACGAGGGTCGGCAGCTGCAGGTCTTCCAGGAGATGCACAGCAAGGTCAGTGACGGAGGCGTATTCTCACAGTCGCTGTTGGGCAGGGCAGGTTCAGGACTAAACTCTCTTGTCTCCTACAGGGCTTGATCTACAGGGACTACAAGCCGGTGTTCTGGTCGCCCTCCTCCAGGTATAGGATGCGTTTATTCAGCATTTTAATACTGAGTCTGTTAGGCACTTTCTATCCAAAGCAACCTGCATTGCTTACGGTTTCATCCCAGAACCTATTTATACAGAATATCTTACTGAAGTACAATAGTTGCTCTTTGCTACAGTACCAGTTTCCTTCTGGAAGGTTCCGCTGCCCTGCTTCTCCAGCAGCCTGTCTCTTTCCTATCACTTCTCTCTCTTTCTGGAGCAGGACAGCCCTGGCGGAGGCGGAGCTCGAGTATAACGCACAGCACGTGAGTCGGGCTGTTTACGCCACCTTCCCAGTGAAGACCCCGCCCCCAAAGCTGGCTTCTGCTGCAGGTGAGACCTCCCTCTGCCCCTACGTGTCATGTATGGGTCTGTATATTGACCTCTGACCGGACCCACTGCCTTCCCTTGTGCATAACTCCAGAGGACTGGAGCAGTGCGGCTGTACTGGTGTGGACGACCCAGCCCTGGACCCTCCCGGCGAACCAGGCCGTCTGCTTCATGCCCAACACGCAGTGAGTCTGTGGCGGGGGGGTCGGGGCCGGGTTAAAACACCTTATTCGTCAGCAAACGCATGCGTGACTCCCCCATCACTTTGTACTGAGAGGGGAAGACAGTGTCAGGGTTGGGGGGTTAATGACCATCTTTCATACAGAGGGCCAACCTTAAGAGCCAATGATATGTTTTGCATTGGTGAGTGACAGGGGAGGGGCACTCTGGGGGCCAATCAGCTTCTTCCTTGTGTTCCTGTGGCTCTGCCCCTGACCATGAGGCATGTATTTATCCAAGGTGGAGATTTCGAGTTCAGAGAGCACAAATCCAGACCAAGGTTTGGCTGAGTGCTCTGTGACTCTTTTTATACTTAACTGGCTGGTTGAAACAAAATCTTGGTCTGGATTTGTGCTCTCTGGACTTCAGATCTACACTTTTTAGTATTCATATACTGGAAACACACACTTATTATGCTCATGTCGACGACCGGTTTTTAGGACAACATATTATACAAATCGGGAACATTTGGAAGTGAAACATGGTAAGTGGTGGTATTGCTTTTCTTTTTTCCAAGATACTCGCTGGTAAGGAGAACGGATAGCTCACAGCTCCTCCTGGTGGCCACCGAATGCATTAGCAGGCTGACGGCCTCTCTGGGCATGCAGCTGGACGCCATCAGCACCTTCTCAGGTAACCCGCTACCGCGTACTATTTTTTTTAATTTTTTTTTTTTGCGTCACGGTTTCCCAAGATGACGGCCACTTTCTCTGGCGCCAGGCTCGGAACTGGAGGGTGGCGTCTGCCGACATCCCACCATGCCCGGCAAAGAGGTGCCGCTGCTCGCGGCTAATCACGTGACCATGGGCAAAGGCACCGGGCTGGTGCACACGGCCCCCGCCCACGGGATGGAGGACTTTGGGGTGGCCTCTCACTTTAATCTCCCCGTGGTGAGCTGTCTGTCTGTTTACATCCCTGCTCTGATACGTGACGATCGTGCTATAAATGTTTCCATTTTCTACCGCAAGGAGTGTTTGGTGGACGAGGAGGCCAAGTTCACAGAGCTGGCAGGTCCTGAGCTCCACGGCCAAGAGGTCCTGGGACAGGGGACAGATACGGGTGAGAGTCGGGGCGTCTTTGTCCACCCTTTAGTGTAACCATGGCGACTTTGCCCGCATGCCTACTGTGACGCCGTGCCTTGTGGTGGCCCGCAGTGATCTCCATGCTGGGGGCCGCGGGGGCCCTGGTGAAGGAGGAGGACTGTGTGCACAGCTACCCCTACGACTGGAGGGCCAGGCGGCCTGTGATCATCCTGCCCAGCAAGCAGTGGTTCATCAACACGGCTTCCCTGAAGGACAAGGCCAAGGTCAGCATGGGAAGCTGGGGTGGGGGGGCTTGAATTATGCGGCATCGCGTTTACCTCGGAAGGCAGAGCTGGGAATGACGTCACACACCAGTTCACCTCGTTCCAGTACAACGAGTCAGAAAGCCACGTAGGAGTGTGTACGACTGATTTAATGAGACACGAGTAAGTCATAAAGTCTTAATAAACAGTATATGACCACCACTTCCACTTTGGAACTGACTTCCCAGTTCAAATGAAACGCAGCATTAGGCTACTGATACGTAACGGCTGCTTTGTTACATCTTGTGAATTCCCCCATCCGCCTACTATGCTTCTCTGGCAAATTGGTCAATATTTATGTCAATCACAGAGAGGATGGGAGTGGCCTCCTCTGTCATCCAGGGGTGCGTTTCCCAAAACCATAGTTGCTAACTACACCACGTTCAAAATTATCATGCAAATTGTATTTAAGTGTCATAAAAATTAAAATTTTTGTTTTTCAATTAAACTCTTGGATGGTATTGTGTCTCAGGGCTCTTTGGATCACTCAAATCAATCTCGGACACC
>JAODJW010000026.1:22274274-22304553 GCA_026777045.1 Hyperopisus bebe | reverse complement strand
CGATGGGCTGGCCCCCCGTCCAGGGTTGTTCCCTGCCTCGTGCCCATTGCTTCCGGGATAGGCTCCGGGCCCCCCGCAACCCAGTAGGATGAGCGGGTTGGAAAATGGATGGATGGATGGAAGTTCAAGGTAGTTATACATACGGTATTTTCATTATTATAGATGTATTGTTAAAACTGTATATTTTTAAGTATGTGTATGCCATTATTTGTTTGACTTTACACAGAAATATTTCCAGGCGTTAATCAGATTTCAGCAAATTGGTTAGGCCATAGTTACTTTTTTCATTCAGAGTTTCAGTTGATCTGGTTGATCTGATTTTTTCCTTCGAAAATAACCAATTTCAAACTTCTCCTCTAATGAGGTGTCATAAAAAGCGTAGGGGGCTCACCAGCCCAAGCGGGATGATGGTGGTCTGGAAGAATGGCTGTATGACCACGGCAAAGTCTTCACGCCCGCTATAGCGCCCCCCCCAGACCAGCCGCTCGGTCTCACTCTGTGTGAGGAACACAGACAGAGCAAATTCCAAAAACACGTTTTACAATGGCCACTCTTATGGTCATATAGGGAAATTACATTCATATCTGAATCATATGTCTCTCTGTTAATAATCATATGAGGATGGGCTCATTATTCAGAGTACACAGCTACTTCCAGTCGTCATACTTAGAACCCCCCGGTTGGATTACTTTCTATGACATAGTCATCGGATTCCCTCTCACATCAAGACCCACCTGCTCCAGAAACACCTGTCCCAGTCCAACACTTTTCCATGTTATAGGGTTCTTGCTTTGTTACAAACTGCTGAGTAGCTACTCACACTTACACTTGTAACTGGACATTCACAGGAAGGTCCGTGTTGCTCCACTTACACCGAGGCGACTCCCACACAACTATATATCAGAATGTGCTATTTGACTCACCTGTACGGTGGACAAACCCGTAAATGCGTAAACCACAAACTATATCTCACTTTACTAAACCATCTATATTGCTCGCTTCCTCATACCCCTGATGCTCCCTAATCCCCTTGAGCCGACCTGGAATTCCCGATTGATCCGTCTCATCTCACTCAGCTCCAGGGAGTCCTCTCCTGGAGTCAGAGCACAGGGACACAGGTTCCTGGGGAAGGGAGCAAGCAGGAAGCAGGAATGAGACACTCATCCACATGTAGAAACTATAGACACCAAGGAACACGGAGAGTGAGGTGCCCTCATCCACAAGTAGGAACTGCTGATATCAAGGGTGTGTCTGAAATTGCATACTTGTTCGCTATACAGTAGGAAAAATGTAGTATGTGAAGCCAGCCTCATGTCCGAGTCCTGCCTGAGATGGTAGGTGAACGGTATCTGGATGACATACTACATCTTGTGAAATTCTGAAGCATGCAACTGATGGATACTACACTGTCCCAGAAGGCCACTGGAGCGAAGAACGTCACTAGCTCAGAAATTTGTGTCAAGATAGCAGAGGAAGTGCCATCTCTGTATAAGTATAAAACAAGACCTAGTTACATACGTTGACCAAATATCAATTTTTTTCATTGATACTTTTTAACAGTTTTAACTTTTTTGGGGGTCAAGCATTGTCACTGGTAAACATCCGAGTCAGGTAATATGCAAGATGGCGACCGCAGTGTGTTCGAGTGCATGCATACTGCTGTCATGCATACATGCAATATGTGCTACATTAACAGTAGTAGACTTCTGATAAAATCCAGTGTGTACTGTGCAAGTATGCAATTTCCGATGCACCCCAAGGCACACAGACACTGAGATACTCTCAAGGGGAGAACAAATGTGCACTAAGATGTCAAAACTTACTTCTGCAGCAGCGAGCAACCGAGTGAGTCTCTCTTGATCTTCCTGAGGCCATCGATCTGCAGGATCTCCAGCACATTGAGCAGCACGCGGGGAACCTGACTCACATACATACAGGGAACACAGCCTTGACTTTTGGAAAATGGAAGAGCTGTAATCCAAGTCTGATCAGAAATTTTAACCCAACCCACTGCCCTAAATACAGGCGACATCATTGAAGCGACATCATACAGGCGACATCATTGAAATCAACCTCCTGCTCAAAATGAGAGGCAAGCGGAGCAGCTTTTTACATAACATCCTCTGCTTTAGAACTGCCAGCAGAACAGTAGCTGCTTGAGAAAATGACAAAAGAGATATGAGGAAGGCTGAAAGCAGTTCAATAAATAAAAAAAACAAGTCCATCTATTAAACCACGTGATTCGTGATCGGGGTCCATGAGGATGTGACTCCAGTGAGCACGCTCCAAGACACCAGGCCTAGACTCACATTCCTGTACAGCAAGTCCAGGCTCTCCATCAGGTAGTGGCTGTAATTCTGGGGTGACAGGGAAGCCTGGGAAGAGAGAGACTGCCTCACACATGTGCAGGGGGCACCCAGAATGCAGGTGAATCACAGGTAGGGTTTGGGTTAGCAGTGTGGATTAGCAACCTGGACCGTAACGCCCCTGTAATGGTACACAGGAGCAATGTTCATATCCTGCTGCGGTGTGAGACCGCTGGGAGAACACAGGAGTGAAGGTCCTGCTTTATTTCTGAAAGTGATCACACGACAATCCTCGCTGAAAGTCGCACCTGGGCTCGTCAAAAACAATGAAATCACCACAGCAGCGGACGAAAGTTAGGGAAGGTCATGGGGCAAGGGGTGGAACGTGTGATTAAGCGCCATATAAAAAACAGTGACACACTTTTTAATCCACATGTGAGAATGAAATATGGGAGGGGGAACATCGTCGATTTGCGCCTGGCTGATAACTGCTTGGCCCAGTCCCCAGATGTCATAAGTAACTGGAGAGAAATGTAACAGATTTGACAATGCGAGGCTAAGTGAGGGTCACCTATCTGTGGGTGCTGGCTACACCAGCGTAAACAAGGACTTTTGGAATCCCTCTCCCCGGGTTACTAAGCTACACTGTTGCATTTTGGAGGGCTGGTGTATGTACCCAGCGATGTATATGCATCCTGTCCTGGGTGCATCCCTGTGCTGCCTGGGGGGGGCCCTGTGACCCTGACAAGGGCTGGAAGATGGTGTGTGTGTGTGTGTGTGTGTGTGTGTCTGTGAGCAGGTATGCCTTACCTTATGTGATATATAGCTGTTTTTTCCCTTATGAGAACCAGTTTCCTGATTCCCATAAGGGAAAACTCAATTTAATAAAAATGTGTGACTGCAATGAAAACACTAAAAATGCAAAAACTCTTGTATTTTGCTTGGTTATTTATGGTTATGGTCAGGGCTGGGCAGGGGTTAAGGTTGTCACAGTTAGGGTAAGCATTTTTCCCATAGAAATGAATGAAGATATGTTTACCCGACATCTGTGTGTGTGTGTGTGTGTGTGTGTGTGTGTGTATGTGGTCATGTATATATTACATTGTGGGGACCAAATGTTCCTGCAATGTGGTTATTTTGACATTGGGGGGGGATCACTAATTCAGTCCCCACAAGGGGAAACTCAACTTTTTAAAAATCTGTGACTGCAATCAAAAAACTAAAAATGCCAAAGGTCTTGTATTTTGTGTGGTAACTTATGGTTAAGGTTTGGGCTGGGTTGTCGTTGTTGGGATTTTCCCATATCCCATAGAACTGAACAGACGGGGCCTACAGAGATATGAATACAAGCAGATATGTGTGTCTCTCTCGGTGTGTGTGTGAGGAACCTGGAGACTCACCCGGTCCTGACAGTACTGGCACAGGTCGTTCCCCCCAATAAACAGCGTCACCAGCTTCCAGTCATTCTCAAAATCCACTTCCTGAGCGCGGAAGGTGGCGGAGGCAGTGGGCAGAGGAAGAGAGACAGACTGACGTGATGAGTGATGCCAGCTGATTTTGTGCCCCACCTGGCAGGCACCATGCCGCTGAGTCAGTGGTCTTGCAACCATGGAAACCCAGTGTGGCTGGCAGGAGCGTCTATGAGAGCCATTTGATTCGCTGACGGCCGAATGCGCCAAGCAGTGGACAGGGAGGGAGACTCACCTTGCTGTCCCTCAAAGCCTGAATGAGCTTCTCCACCTGGGCAGGGATGTCACTGCAAAAAGAGAGGGAGGGGGAAGAGGAATGATGAAAAAAATGAAAAAGGAAGGAAGAACAGAGCTGGGGGAAAGGCATAGTCAGTAGGAAGGTGATGAAGAGGGAGACGAATCAGAGGAAGATCAGCAGGCTGACAGCAGAGGTACAGGTTGGCACAGTTATGGCATAGTTCGGCACAGTTAAGATATACAGAGCTAAGCAAGTAAACTCACAAAGCTTTGGCTCCAGAAACGGCCATATTGAAACCCCTCTGTGCAGTTCCAACACCCGTGGAGAAGCCGTGCAGAGATGGATTGAATTTCCTCAGGATGTCTAATGAGACGGCGCAGGAGGAGAGACACTGCTCAGGATTAAAATGCCTTTGAACAACACGCTTATGCTAATGCTGCCATCTAGTGGGAAAAAAATGTAAAGCAGGGCACGCTTACTTGGCAGTGTAGTTACAGTCGCCAATGTCTGATCTCCCCCAATGCTGTCAAAACACACACACCAGAGCACACATGGCTGACCTCAGGCCCATCAGACACAGGCAACAACAAGAGTCGGCGTCTCTCTCACCTCCATGAAACGCCTCTGTACTCGTTCTTCAGCTGTAGGAGGTTCTTTGCTTTGGCTCCAAACCCAGCCTGACAGGAGATGAAGGGTGTTAAAAAGAAGAGACAAAGAATCAGTCAGAAAGACTGACCCACACTCACAGATAAGGAGTCTCCCAGGGCCGCCACGACTTTGATGTCACTGGGTCGCAACCTGTGAACTGAGAACAAGGCGAGAATAAGCAGCTGCCCCTGTTGATATCATGGTCTAATGTAGCAGGGCACGGCAGCGTCTAACAGGGGAGGTCCCAGGGCAAATGTAAATCATGTGGTTAAGTTTGTCGCAGGAGTTTTATGGAATCTGCAGTGGGTTGGCACCATTCGTTACTCATGCTGGCATGGTCTCACCTGAGGATGGGACAGGGTCTGAAGGCCCATGGATGGCACAGGACAAGTCACTTCCCCAGTTCTGGCAATCAAACATGCAATTATAAACACGCTTCACTGCAGCACAACAGCATTTATGAAAACTCAATGGGCCGGTCATTCCTTAGTAGGAAGTCTTAGTCGTTAGTAAGAGATTCAAAGAGCATGCAGACTTTCACTGGGCTACGTGTGACATCAGACTCCTTCCCATACCGTGATAGGTGGCCTGGTGGGGGCGGGGCCATCATAACTGTAGTTGCTGTTATTAAAGGTTCTCAGGAATGGTGAGGCCTTGAAGGAAGACACAGAAACACATATGACATTTCCCACAAGAACATTGACTATGAAGTGTTACATAATGCCTGACACGGCCAAACACAGCTTTTTCTGCAATCAAATGAAATTTTGAAACAACTTTGGAGTTGGTTCTGTCTCCAAAATATTAACCTGAACCGACAAAACAATTTACCTGAGAAGGGCATTTGAGTGGCATGTCATTGGTGAAGTCATGGGTGTAAGTCTTGTTACCGAGAGGCTCCAGCTGTATGTGAAGGGAGAGGAAGAAATTCATACCTTCTACAAAGAAGCAGAATGAATTAGGTGACAGAATCACAGGGCAGCTCTCTTACACACAAAGCACTTCACTTTGATGACTCAGAAACTGACATTTCCCCCTCACTGAAAGAAAATCTGAACATAAAACCAAGGACATTTTCCTGCTGTGAGCTGAGAGCTGGAACGAGTTCAGGAGTTGCCAAGAACATCTGAGCACAGCGGGTCGAGATGCCGAGAGAAGCCCAAGGCGATCCGTTATTCAGCAGTGCTGTGACAGACTGCTGCGTTCAACCAAAGCGTTCAGAACTGCGCCAGGGTGTCAGCCGACGCACTACCAAAGGGCCACATCTCACCATGTTATTCCACAGGGCGCGAGCCATCAAGGAGTGCGACTTCTGGCTGAGATGGAAGCAATCAGATGCAAAGAAGGAACGGTCGGGGCGGCCATCCTGGAATATGTAAAAAAAAAAAAAAATGGCATTGTGAGGAGGAGGCGTGGGAAAATGGGTCGAAGTGGGCGGGATTAAAGACTAATAGAAAAAAATCAGTGCTAGCCAATGCGCGATTCCAGCACTGCAAAATAAATAAAATATAAAGGACTTTAAGAGGAGAGGCAGCTAAAAAAGAATGTTGGGGTGCTCCGAGGGATGCTGTATGTCTCACCTCCAGCAGGGGGAGCATCACCTCTCGAAGAAAAGGCTGCACAACCACGGTGAAGTTGGAATGTGTGTCATAGCGACCGGACTCCACAAGCTCCCGCATGCCGCTCTGAAATAGGTAGGGAAGGACTGTATGGACTCTGTTCCTACTCAGTTACACTTAAGCGCATCACTGACACGGGTTTGAGCGCATTCAAGCCTCCCATTGGACACATGGAAATCTATGGCTGCTGTCCTCAGATCACAGATGATGTTTAAATGTCAGAATGTGTCATGATCTCTGATTGGCTCGTCCGCGTTATGTCCACATAGTAAACAGCACCTGATAGGCCCGGTTGAGATCCTTCAGCACCTGGACTTCTGCTGAACCATCTGGAGGTTTCACCACACAACGGCACAACATGCTAAGACAGACACACACGGTTCATAAAACCAAGAGTGGGTGAAATTCTGTGCCCATAACTATTCCTGCTTGGCTGTTAAATAAGCGCTCCTACTGTAAGTGTTTTTGCATCGCAGTGTGAGGACAGTGCAGGGAACTGTCCTCTTTTCCAGATGGAAAAGCCCAGAAGAGTATTTAACAGGAGGCGCCCTCCTGTCATTCGAAGGGTTACCCTTTACCGCTTTACTGGTAGCTATCTGAGAAGAAACTTTTCTTTCTGTCTTTAGTTCTTTTACAAAATGTCACTCTCTGCAAATATTGGTGCAGCTCAGCAGAGACACGCAACGTGAAACGTGAGAAAATCACAAAAACATAATTTGGCCAGTTTAAAGCAAAGCTCTTCCAGTGAGTAGATCTGGGGACACTGGACACTTACTTGACCAGCCAGGTGGGACAATTGAGGCTCTTGTCCTGGTGGAGGCGCCGCAGTGGGATGATATTCAGTAGCTCCACTAGGTTCACTAAGGCACGGGGCACCTGCAGCAGCAGGGGTCAGGAGAGGGCAGACGTCAGGAGACTGACACAGAATGGTGAGAAAGAGGCTAATACAGACCACGGGGATGCACTGGCAGAAATGTAAAGAGAGGAGGTCTACACAGAAAGACATGTCAAATCGGAGCTGGAGTAAGGAAACAGAGAGATGGGCAGACAGATTCTGGGGGCGCCCGAAACCGCAGACTTACACACTACATACTGGATTTTGTTAGAAGCCTACTACTTGACCATAGAAGGTAATGTATGCATGCATGAGAACAGTATGCATGCCCTCAGACACACTGTGGTCGCCATCTTGTATATTGTTTGACGCGGATGTTTACAAAGATGTAGCTTGACCCTGATGAAGGTTAAAAACTGTTAAAAACCACCAAAAAATTAAATACTCTAGTCAACTTATGTATCTAGGTATTGTTTCTGCTTAAATTTGTGGAGATACAGCATTTTCTCTGCCATCTCGACACAAATTTCTGAACAGGAGACGTTCTTCATCCCTGGTTCCAGCTCCAGTGGCCTTGTGAGATAGTGTAGCCTCCATCAGTTGCACTCTTCAGAATTTCTCAGAATGTAGTATGCCATCCAGGTATTGTTCACCTACTGTCTCATCCATACTAAGGACTCAGGCATACTGCTGACTTTGCATACTATATTTTGCCTACTACATAGCGAACAAGTATGTGATTTCGGATGCACCCTCAGTAAATATGAACAAAGGTTTTTGTGTAACCTCTTGATGGAGGATATCCAGGGCCTGACGTATGTGGGAGACAAAATTATTTGGCGAGAAGTAAACCTGCAAAAGAACAAAAAAAATTAGCAAAAGCAGCGGTGTCTGCCCATTGCGTGTACCCACAATGCTCAGCGGCCGGACACTCACTGTGTCTGTGCAGTGGTCACACAGGTCGTTACCTCCGATGAACATGGTGATCACCTTCCAATCATTCTCGAAGTCGACACGCTATGCCAAAGACACAAGGACACTGAGTGCCGTGGGACAGCACGGCCTACTTCGAAACCGGCAGGACTGGAGTGTCGGCTGACCAATACGCTTCTGGCACTGCTGGGCGGGTAGGAGCCTTGATAGACTCGACATTTCATATATTGCAAGACACACTGAGTGGATTCCCAGCAGCCAGGGTGAAATGTAGCAGAAGTACACTACCAGTCAAAAGTTTTTGCACACTTAACATGACTCACTTAACATTTACTAAAAATACACTCTATTTACTGTATGTTCTCCGTTTGAGTACCTTTGTTAGCAAGAAAATGATCTGATATCTGATTCATCAACGTAACCCCCTCTAGCAGTTATAACGGCAGAGGAAATTCAAGGTATTCTTCCTACGAGGGACATTAATACTGCTCTGTTTCATGGAACTAGGGCAGTTAAAGTTAATGGACAGCCTATTTGGATATTCCATCTCCACATAACCAGCGAATAGGATATCAGGAGTGCCTGTTACATACTCTTTCCATATTGTAAAGGAAACTTATTTTATTTCACTGATATTTTCATTTATAGTTCACTCAACTCTCCAATGATTAAGAAGGATGAAAAACCTGCAGCTTAGAAATGAATGGAAATGGGGTAAAATCTTCTAACTGTTTATCTTGGCATTCATTGTAGGGCATGTACAGGGAGGTGAAATTTGAACCTTCAGACCTAGAGGCATGAGGTGACCGTGCAGCCCACTGAACCATCATACAGCCCACTGTTAGGATTTTACATTCAGTGAAACATCATTAGCATTACATGGATCATTCAATGATTCTGGCAGGACACAGAGCACAGTTTGCTGTAACTGATTGCTCTCATCCTTCCTCTGTCTGTGTTTATGGCCTTTATATGCGCTTAGTCTGATGCATTTACTGTACCTCCACTTACCGAATCGTTCCGCATCATCTCCACGAGGACGCGCACCTGGCCAACCATGTCACTGCAGGGAAGAGACGTATATCAGAGAGAGAGCAGTGACCCTGTGGGTCACTACAGGGGAGCCGGGGGCAGAGAGACTCACTCGCTGTTGGCGCCGGCGACGGCCTGGTTTAGGAAGGCGTGGGGGGAGCCTTCTTTTCCAGTTCCCACCGCGAACCCGGTCAAATTGGGGTTGAACTCCCGAAAGATATCTAGAAAGAGAAGAAGATAGAGAAGAAAGCTGATTTGTGTCATGGCTGCAATTATCTGAGCTAAAGTAAATTTCACTGGGCTGAACGATGTAACTTACTGGGAAGAGTGGTGACGCTGGTGAGATTCTCATCACCACCAATGCTGTGAAACACAGTGCCTGGTCAGCTGGGAATGCTAGATAGCACCGAGTCGCCAAAGACACAAAATAGGTGCCTGTTGCACTGCCTGACTGCAACTCCACAGGACCCCACCTCCAAGACAGCCCCCTGTACTCAACCATAACATCCAGTATGTTATTGGGTGACCCTCCAGCTCCATTGGCTGCCTGTGGGGAGAAAGACAGCAGCTGGAGAGTAAAACACCAATCAAAGACATTTTTTATCTGTTGGCTCCTGCCCCTTGGGACTAGTGAAACACAACTGCATAATGCAGTGCAGAGACACAGATACACTCAAACTCACCGTCAGGGAGTCTCCCAGAGCAGCCAACACTTTGATATCTGCAGGGCGGAGAGTATGGACTGTGGGAAGGAGATACACAGAGTGAGAATGATAGAAGTCAGAGCATCTTGCAGGGTTGATAAATGAGGCACAAGACGCGCAAGGTCATCAGTGCTGCACTCAACCTTCCACAACAGCAAACTGTCTGGCTTCACTCTGCCTTCTGGCCTTGCTCTTGCAGCATTTCCCCAGCCGTGGGGCAAGGGTTATATTGCAGCAGGAAGTGCTTACCTGATGTAGGAGTCAAGGGGGAGGGGCTTCGGTCTTCACAAGTGAGCTCACTTCCTGTTTTCTGAATGGACACACAAATGATTCATCTATGAAGTGCAGTGATCTGCAGTGCAGTAACCCACAGCACTGAGAAAGCATCACTGTCCTATTGTCCAACTCCAATGCTTGCTCAGAACAGCCTAGTTAGGCACAATGTGACTGAACTACATCATACAACTAAAGTCACAGCACTCCACAGTGGAGCAGGGACCGAAATCTGATTGGAGCCTGAAATTGGAGGAGGTACTTACCTGGTCCAGGAGGTCCACATTGTCAGCGGTGCGGGCTCGTGGGTGGGGCTCTGGTGGGAAGTTTCTTTGGGTTCTCAGAAAGGGCTGGTAATAAGGATTGAAACCAATAAGTATGGAAAGAGACAATCAGCTGTCATTTCCGGATATTTCCTGCTTTCACTCAAAGGAGCCTCACTAGGACCTCACCTCACTACGGCATGGGCCACTGATTAAGTTATGGCTGTCCAGGTCAGACTCCCCGGTCAGTGGCTGCAGCTACGAGAATTTGATGGGTTAGATCAGCTTCTAGGACTTGCACATACCGACCCTTACAAATGCTTCACTGTGACGCTCTGAAAACCTGTGTGTATTATTCCTTATCATGCTGCTCATTCAGGGAATGTCTTATGTTGGATCAATGGTTCAAGCCAGTATTCTTCACAGGATCTGGCCCCAGTGTAACGTAAACAAAATCCTGCTGAAGACTCACAAGGTTGGTCCAAAGCTGAGTAGCCACTTTGTTGATGTTCACTGTTCTCTTTCCCGAAAGGGGTGTCCTTCCTCCCTTTTACAGGACACAGGGATGGTCATATCAGTAATCATATCAGTAATCATATCAGTAATCATATCAGTAAGCAGGTGTCTCACCCCCCTCAGTCCTCATCGAAGTTTCATACATGTTCTACTAATCTACTTGGATGCCACTTACTGATATGTGTCCAACACCCATATCCATGGGAGTTTCCTGCAGCAGGACAGCAAAGTTCTCTCCGTCATTGTACCATGGTTTTACCTCTAAGTGGCGCTTAAGAGACTCCTAAAAAAAGAGCACATGTTTACAAGTAAACAAATGAGCGAATTTATGCCTTGGAGAAATGCCTAGATATGCAATTATCCAATGACAGTACCTGCAAGGACAGGGCAAGAATACCCTTTGTCAGGCTGAGTTCAGCAGCATTGCTGGTCTCCTTGCAATGGCATTCCCTGCCAATATTCATAAGTATATAATATATTTGCAAGTGTATCTCATTTTAGATTAAGGGTATCTGTGAATTGGTTGTTTAAAAACAGTTTGCACCAAGATCATCTAGGTAAATGCTGCTGCGGAGGTGGGTCACCTTTCTTTCTGAGAATGTCCAACATCACCATGTCCAATCCACACCATAGCGTTGACCACGGTGCGCGGTAACTGCACAGTCAGAGATGTAGGAAGATTAGGAAGATATACGCCTCATACACCCATCCAACGCACACACACACAGAAACATTCTGCATAGTCTTGGAGATGAAACACAAAACTATCAAGGTTATTATTGCTGGGCAGATAAGGCATATCTGATAAACAACCAGAAGATTAAATCTCAAGGCCAATATCGATGTGTTGTGGTTACAGTAATGTAGCTTACACACATTGGCTGAAAAAATGACTGGTAGACAGGGAAATGCAGAGGGAACGAGGTGCACATATTGTGAGGGACCCAAGTACACCTGCTGAGCAGGAACCCGTAACCCCTTCACCTGTCCATGTAAGGTCTGCAGGGCCTGGTCAAACTGGTGCACAAGCGTGGCCACCTGTGAGCTGGTCTGATAGGGAGGCAAACACAAACAGAAAGATGGAGATCACTGCATTCTTAATGGTGAAGACTGCCTCGCTCTACAGCAGTGTTTCCCAACACGGTCCATGGGGACCCCCAGATGGTTCACACTTTTGTTCCCTCCCAGCCTCCTGCTAGACAGTCCACGTTTTTGCTTCCCCCCCAACTCCCATGGACTGTCTGAAGGTCCACGAGGACTGAGCTGGGAAAAACTGCTCTACAGAGCTATAAGATCTGGTATCAGCTAGCTGACCTGCTCTGGGCAGCCTCTACAGAGCTATAAGATCTGGTATCAGCTAGCTGACCTGCTCTGGGCAGCCACAGAGATCATCCACTGGGACCAGAAGCAGCACCAGCTTCCAGCTGCGGTCGCTGTCAATTGCCTGCAGAGAGATAGCAGAAGCAGGAAATGTTGGATTAATCCCGTGATTAAACCTGCAGGACAGAAGGCATCATAGTGTAATGAAGGACCAGAGAGAAACAGGACAGGAAGGAGTACCTGGTGGGTTTTGAGAGAGAGGGACAGGTGAGCAGCTTGACTTGGGAGGCTTCTACAACGCACACAAAGGAGATGGATGAAATGCAGAAGCTTCACCTAAACTCAGAGAATCAGGCTGACTGACTGCTATTGTTTTGCTGCCTATCCATTAGCTATTCAGCTTAGGTACATGGCTTATGGGCAGGGAGAGATGGATCCCATCCTGGGACTTGAAATAGCAACCATCAGCTTACAAGATAAAGTCCTTAACCGTCAAAGCATGTGTCGTTACCTCTGAGGATACTCTGAGAATAGAGTGTCGGACTGTTCTGGAATCACGCTGACTAGGCTGGGGTTAAACAAGGACAGGAGCTCTGAAAGTGAGAATGACAGAGGCCAAGAATAAACTGTTCTAGAAATACAATAAGAGTGGAATAACATCAGGACAGGGGTTTAAAAACATTATTAAAACATGCACCACCAAATCAAACAAGCCCAGGTTAGGGACACCCTCCCATTATAGCCTAAACATATAAGTAAGTAAGCACTAAGGAATAGGGTGGGGTGGGGGGGGGTGTATTTCTTGACAACATATGAAATCAGTGTTCTTCTTCACAAAGAGGTAAATGTTCACAGAAACATATATATGGGCACACACCCAGAAGAAGAGCATGTTGGCCAGGCTAGTTCACAGATCCTGCTATCTTTATGGTAGGGTAGATATCATTGTCATTGTCTGGGGACACTGTCAAAAGTGCTGTGGCATGTGCTCTGATTGGGTCATTTACAATAATGTTTATACTGGCTTTGTCTTCCATCGTTTAGAGTCATAATAGTTACACTAAAACCATTTATACAGCTAGATATTCCACTATATCTAAAAATATCTAATGTACCTGTAAAAATCAGGAAGTGTAAAAGCAGTGATCATTTCACTCTGAGGTGAATTATTCCATGGTCACAGACAGATGGCATAGAGGACATACCAGATAATCTTTTCAGGACTGTGAGCACCTCACTCCTACAGAGAGAGATAAAAATATTAACAGGCAAAATAATTAAAATAGTAATGTTAGTGATTGGTGACTACGAACACTTAAAGTGTTCATTTTGTTTATTTATTTAGTCAAAATTTATTACAACTTAATTCTTGAACCTAAAACACAAGAGAAGGATGAAGCCACAAGCAGAAACAATTTGGACTGGTTTGCACTGTGAATGTTCAGCGGGGGCTCAGTGCTCTCCTTCCAGAAAGATTCCAGTCACGCCTAAAGAGAACACCTGAGGCAAACACCCAAGGAGAAGACATGAGGAGAATACCCAAGAAGAACATCCAAGAAGAATGCCTAAGGAGAACACCTGAGGAAAACACCTAAGGAGCCAACCTGAGCCAATCACCTGAGGAAAACACTCAAGGAGAACACCTAAGAAGAATGCCTAAGGAGAACACCTGAGGCAAACACCTAAGGAGCCAACCTGAGCCAATCACCTGATGAAAACACTCAAGGAGAACACCTAAGAAGAATGCCTAAGGAGAACACCTGAGGCAAACACCCAAGGAGAACACCTAAGAAGAATGCCTGAAGTAGACAAACCAAGGGTCAGTCTACCTGCTTGAGCTTGGGAGCCCAATGGCGGACAAGGCGGTGACATCTGAGGGTCTCACAGCATGGGCTGGGTGGGGGGAGGGGGTGTGCAGGCACAGAGAGAGAGAGTGAGAGAAGGAAATAGTACCAGGGCTGGGCACGCCTCTGTGGAATCTTTTCAAAAGGCAGTGATCCAAAGATGAGGAAGGCCAGACCCCAAGGCCATCTGGAGGTCATAACCTTTCTTTATACTGCAGTGATAAATGGTGGCTGCTGATTAAACGTCATAAACCTGTAGGGACTGAAATCCTGCTGAGTGTAATTCTCTATGCCTGTGATAAATGGCACTGATATAACAGAGACAACGTAGATGGCAGACAGTCAGGTAGGCATACAGTAAGAGATAATGTGCAGCACAGCATCATAAACGGGGATCCAGCCATCTGGGGATTGGTACTTATTTCTAATTGGCTAATCAATGCATAAGGCCTGTGTGCTGGCAAGACCTACCAGAGGAAGGTGGGGAGAGGGAGGGGGCAGGTTGGGCACAGAGCAGGGCCAGCAAGCTGTCTGTCTGTTAGAGAATGAAGATATCCTCTTTATAATTACACACACAAATCCGCAGGCAAACAGTCACACACAAGATGGATTTTCACATACAAACAGTATACAAAGACATTTACACAGGGAGAGATGTACTGGGGAAGACCAAATACACAGTGAAGAAGAGACATACAGAAACAGGCAGAGGCACAAGTCTACCATAGAAACATAAATGTAAATGTTTTTATATGCACAGGCAAGGTGTGGTCATGACCTCACCTCCTCAGTCTCCCACGCTGAGAGGTCATTAGTCTCTCCAGTCACTGATTGTAGGGAAGAAGCTACAGAGATGAAGATGAGTGGAGGAGAATGAACCATCTACAGTGCATATACAAATACTGACCAGTGTAGCATGCATCTTCCTGCTAAGCCGTTCCCAAAACAACAACCCGTGGCATCTCTGCGTGCTTGGACTTTGAGTATACGGATCCTGTGAATTTTTGACACATATACAGTACTGTGCAACAGTCTTAAGCAGTCACAAAAAATGATGTTTGAATAATCGTTGTGTTGGTGTAAGATTTATTATGTCTGCCAAAGTGACAGCTTGGCCATTTCAAAACCTCTCCTAAAATTACCACAGAATTTGCAGCAACCGTCCAATTCACCCATGTATTTTTTGACTCAACTACTACCCCACCTTGTTTAGTTAATCAATACCCCGTTGAGTTAACAAATCAAGTAAATTTATTATTGAGCTGGGGGAAAATTTAAGAAATATATAAAATGGCTGAGGTGCCCCTAAGCAGAGATTGAGGAAACAAAGTGCAGTTTGTCCAGCCATCCAACAAGATATCAGTGCGTTTTTGGAAAACAGACAAAATGCTTGTTTATTTTTCATTATGTTACTGTTAATTTGCTTATGTAATAATGTTAAATTGTGTTTTTTTTCCTGAGCTAACATGCAATTACTACCATGATATATAGCCTTAAACATTTTCTTTGAATGCCTAAGACTTTTGCAGAGTGCTGTAATGTATTGCTTCAAAATCCTGTTTGGAATGTGGTTCTATGTTCCACCAAATGAGGCAGAATAAACTTAGTATTCCATTGCAAATTAGTGAAAAACATACTGAGAATATCAAGTAGCTGCAATATTTTAGAAATCAGATATTAAGATCCATCTGTGATCTAACCAAACTAACACATTCTTTGCAGTAGGGGTGCAAGATAAAGTGCCTGCCCCTTCACTATAAGCGCGCGTTTGTGTGTGTGTGTGTGTGTGTGTGTGTGTGCGTGCGTGTGTGAGTTTCAAAGGAAAGCGAAACATGCAGAAAAGTATTCCAGTGTACTTGTGCAAATGGCAAAGGAAGGATCATTTCATTAAATTTACTCCCTTATTAGGTAATGACACAGGCAGAATGGGTTTGTGGGTACCTGTGATGGCAGGTGAAAGCCACAGCAAGGCCAGGGTAAGGAACCTGAGCCGAGTCCATCCATACACATCCATGATCACTGGCAAAGAGCTTGCTCATCCAAAAAATATCGCCGGGGTCCTTGGATTAGGTTAACTGGATTCTGTCTGCCTGCACTGCCCTGCTGGAGGTCTCCTAATCCATCAGTCTGCCCGCTCACCTGCCAGCACTGCTCTCCCCACCTACCTTTTTGTCTGCAGCACGTATATGCAAGGAGTGTAGAAGAGGCGGAGTCTTTTCCCCTAAAACTGTGACGATCGCAGCTACCTCATTGCATATGTATATTTATATTTCACTGAGAGTTAAAGTTTCTCATAGAATGACATTAGAATTTTCCATCCATCCATCTTCCAATTGCTTATCCTGGTCAGGTGGGAAAGGTGGTGGGGCTCAAATCTGTCCCTGGCACAGGGCCAGAGAACATCACAAGCAGAGTGCCCATCCATCTCAGGGAATTTAAAGAATTTAAAAAAGTTATTTTTCATAAACTTACCTCCCAAACATAATCGATGATTATATATAATAATGTCAGTTCAGCCCCAGAAACTTTTAAAAGTTAAGTAAATGCACAAAGGTTGGTCTGCGGCAAGTTTATTACATCTGTTTATGTTGGTGTTATTGTACCAAATTATACCATAGTGAAGCAAGTCCATTAGTATGTTTCCTCTAATTTTTGTTAGAAAAAAAGGTATGGTCTCACTCCCATGGTCCTTTCCTTCTCAACATTAGGAGAGTCCATCAGTACTCATTTACTTTGTTCTGTAGGGCTTCTTGTACCATCCGAGGTGGTACTGTCCTGGCTGAGGGCAGAAGAGGCTGAGTATCTGGGTGACAATGGGGAACCGTACATCAAGCTAAGACATACCATCCCTCATTTAGAATCACGTCAGCATGTTGAGAAGTGAGATACAAACCACAAGTCCGTGCAAAACGCTTTATGATGCCTTCATAAAAAATTAAGCCAGCAGAGTATCTCCTTTTATCTGATGAGATCAGGGGTTGTTTCTAGGCACTCTAGAAAGTTCTATATTCAAAAGCAAAATAATGGGTATTATAATTTCACCTTAACTTGAATGATTCCAAGGGGCCAAAGGTTATAAGTTCATCGTTCTCTGGCTCCTGAGGTAAGAAAACAAAAATGCTCCACTTTGACAGATGGGTGATACAGTTGAAGAAAGGTCTCATGCCACCTTCAGGCCACTGACCTGTAAATGTTCACATTATCTGTGCAATCTGCATTGGTAACATTCGACGCAATTTCGTGCAGCTATTCCAAAAAAAAAAACAAAAAAAACATCCAGTGTTATTTATTGAGGACCACTGCAATGTTTAAAATATGCGTATGAGCCTCCTGTATTTCCCCATTTCCCCACCCGGAAAGAAGTTCAGTTTGTTCACATAACTCTATAAGGTGTAGAACGAGCTACTGCAGTCAGATGAGTGAATGACACTTTAAGATATTGGCTAAATAATTTATTTTCTGTCAATCAATAATATGTTTGAGTCAAAATCAATAAGGATTATTGTAGAGCTGCACAAATTTGGCAGTGGTGGTTACATGAAATAGGACCAGCGGTATTTCTAGCACAAATTATTAGCGAACCACTTAACAAGGACTTGTGCCATGGAGGGGAAACCGAGTTTTTTTTAATTATTATTCAAATTGTCCACAGTGGTAAAGAGAAGAATATATAATACGCATACCATTCACATTCCCATTGTCAACATAACATCATGACGCATTAACCTATCTAATCTCAGCCCTGTTCACATCAGTATTATTATACATTTGTCAAACATTTTCCTTCCGCGCCTTAACGACTGGGCATGACGTGACACGTGTACGGTCATCGGGTCACTAAATTCAATGCCATTCTGATTCTTAATCAAACTGTAGTCCTCCTCCTTAACTAGAGACGACATGGGCGCGGAAAACACGCACAACAAACACTTTCTAAACCTACTTCCAGCGTGCAGCGGCCGCCTCGTGTGGCCCCACCTACGCCCGTCAGCTGATCGCAGAGGCGTGGCCACGTCGCCGGACCGGATGTTGATATAGAGTCTGCGGGAACAGCTGAGAGAGAACAACAAAGCGGGAGCTACGCTGAAAAGCGGAAAAAAGCGAGAGTTAGGGGACACGTCGCGAACAGTGGTGTTTGCCGAAGAGAAACAAATACTCGAAAGTGCCAAACCCCGGCGAGAAATAAAGCATAAAAACCGAGAATCCCCCCTTAAAAATCAGACGGAGAGGTGAGAGTGAAAGGCGCGGGTCTGCCTGCTTGTGTGTCAACAGTAGCGCGTTTATCTTTGGAGTAAAGGTATACAGAGGAAAGGCTTTTCTGTGGGTACTTCTCACGGCCAGAGTGGGTATTACCGTTTGCTTATTGGTGCCAGAGCGCATACTTTCTGTCCTGTAGGTAACTTTTGAGAGCTGGTCGTCGGAGCTCAGTTTCCCGTTCCGACGGCCGTTGGGTGTCTCGAGCTCCCGGCTCGCGAGCTCGCAGTTGCCAGTCGTGTGCTGACTGTCAGCAAGCTAGCACAATAACTCGCCGCATTGATCAAGTCTGGCAACTATCTAAAAACGGGGAAAACACATTTTCGTGAAGCATCTCAGTCCTGCTCGATGCATGCGAGCCTGTTTCTGATTTGGGGAACTGCAGAAACTGGATATCGATCGTGTTCGCGTCGTTCATTTAATCCGATTGTGCGCTACTTTAACACGGAATGTGTGCAACCAGATCGGTGCCTTTCGAGACAACTATACTTTGACAACTAAGTTCGACTTACACTGCCTTTTTTGCTCGCTTTGAATGCACATTTTCTTTTGGTGTCAGACCGTATGATTGTGTAATCGTTGACCCAGCTGAATGATGCGAGTTTCCCAATTAACTGGAATTTACTTATGCTCATATTTGTCCGGGAACAACATGACCTAGACCTAGTGTTTCTAAATGGACGCGAACCACGCTGCTGTTTTGGCTCCGGTCGGCTGCCTCCACCACTTGACAAGGTTATCGATATATTAGGTTATTAATATACTACAGTCCTGCTGTGTGTATTGGTGAAGGCGATGTAATCTTTTGGCCGTTTTCAGCTCGTCCGCCGAGGGCTTCGCAGTTCTGGCGCAGTCGTGATGGCAAATGCCCTTGTTTTCTAACGAGCCCTTTAAATGCAGGCGGTGACCTTTGGGCGTTTTTTAAGATTCATACATTCGGAATGTAACCCAAATGTTTCGAAAATTGGATGTATTCTGTTAGGACAGATGTGGTTCTGTTCGATTCCTGAGTATTACTGCCTTTTCCTCACCGATACCATAATTTCAGCTTCCTTTATTTTAATTTGCTTAATGTGACTATTTTTATCTAGTGGATTGTTTTAATAATGTACACTACCGCTGTTTCTTTTTTATGTCACGGAGGAACTTCCTTGTCATCTCTGGCAATGGGGATGAGTGTTAGGTTGTGAAATGATTGTGAAGCCAGCATGGCCTCCACACCAGGGGCATGCCCTGTGGTGCTGCCTAAGGCCTGTAGCTCAAGCTACAGTGTTATTGAGACACACGCAGCTTGATTTGGCAGAAGCAGCACTTCCATTACCAGTGCCGGTATACTGTCACCATGACGTCATCGTAGGTCTCGGACTCAGTACATGTTCCTTAAAGCTACAACTGGGCTCTGTCCCATATCGCTGTCATACTTGCCGTGCAATAATAGTCACAAATGCACGACACATTGTTCTCTGAAGGTAAACAGCCCCAGACACTGCGGTGTGACATCGCCGTCACTCAGACAGGAGAGCCGTCAAGCCTGTGGATGTCACATGCCAGTGTTCGCCAGGGCATGTACAGCAGTGTAGCCCAGTAAAAGTACCCTGTGCAGCTGTCTGAGAGCAAGACGGTTTCAGCTGCAGTCTCCAAGGTAATAATAGCATCACTGATGCTAATAATAAATCCTGGGTGGAGATGAGCAGCAGCAGGGTGGTTGGGTGCCATTGTTCGGGATTTGGCTGCCATGGTCAGTGGGTGCATCGTAGGTGAAGGAAACCGATATGCAAGTTTCACTTTTTGCGGTTGGAAATTATTCTGGCCGATTGACAAGATGCTCAAGTTTAATGTTCAGTCTCCATTTGTTAATAGAATGCAGGCATCTCTTGCCATTGCTGATGGTGCAGGAGCGGTTTGCGTGTCCCTGGCAGGGTGGGAGGCTGTCAGAGCTCTTTGTTCCAGTCTCCCTGGCTGCATATACGGTCCAGTGAGTCATCGCCCCCATCTGGCCGCATCTCGCACAGGCAGCACATTTTGGCATTTCATCTGGAAATGCAACTTTGGCTGGCTGCCTTGCTATTTCTGACCCATGTGTTTCTTTGGTCCTCCTTGTGTATGGCGTGGCCTGCGGTGTGGGTAAGCACCCTAATTCCCCATCCGTTGCTCTCTGTGCCTGTGTGTTTCTCTTTTTCTCCCTTTACTGAAGCATTGCAAATGGATATCTGCAGCCTGTAGACTGCAGCAGTGGTGGGACGTTTTCAGAGCATGATAAGGCAAGAGTGGCATACACACACACAGTTAGGCCTTATTCAAAACTGCAGCACAATGATTAGCACCATGTCAACATACAGCATGCTGCTCCATAGTCAACGGGTGTGCTGTGTTACTAGACTGGCCACAGTAACAGTGCATGTTGTCAGCGGACAAATCAAGAAAGCAGACAGGCTTTAGCTTGTCCAGTACATTCTGTGCTCTGTCTGGTTGGCAGGTACTGTGTGTGCATATAAGAGACAATGTTGTAATCAGAAAGTAGACTAGACTAAGGCAGAATGATAATAACCAGTGGCAATTTATCTGCATGACTATGTGTCTTGGTTTCAGTCCACAGGAGGCTGGGTGGCCTGTCACAAACCGGAAATGGCCCAATTCAGTACATCCTCAGACTAAAAAAGCAGTCGTGTTACTCACCACGCTGACGTGCTCTGGTCCCCGGTGCCAGTGTCCTCTGTATGTTGATCCTGCCGCTCTTTCCCAGGGACATCCGGGCCAAACCGAAAGCAATGGGGAGGATCTTCTTGGACCACATCGGCGGAACACGCCTCTTCTCCTGTGCCAACTGCGACACGATCCTGACCAACCGATCTGAGCTCATCTCCACACGCTTCACTGGAGCCACGGGCCGCGCCTTCCTCTTTAACAAGGCAAAGGCCAATTTACCTTCTACCTGTCACTGGAGAGCATTGCCCGCATCACTGCCTTGACAGAAGCCATTCACACGGGCATTTGATACATCAACCTGATAGACTGGGCTACCTGTGGGCACATTATGCTTTGGCACAATAGACCTTGCATAGCGAGAGAACTGAAAGTCATAACTGTATTATTTAGTTATTTGTCCAAAGCACCTTATATTTTTGATACACTTGAAAAAATCTGGAATTATTGCTGAATTGATTGTTCAGTACCTTTCTCTGGGGTAAAGTACTAGGCTATGTCACATGACTGTAGCCTGTTCACGTTACGAGGCTTTGTTCCTAACCACAACACTCCTGCCATCTTAATAAGGATGCTTTTCAGGGAGTCACTGTTGGGGTGGTTAACTCTAGGCCTTGGTTGACCTCAGCCAATGTGCTTTATTGGTGTAATATTTCATATTGCATTTTTGGCGTATCAGGATTACGTTGGATACCAAATAGAATTGATTGAGGATGACGTGTGAAAATAAATGGCTGGCTGTCGCCCCCAGGTGGTGAACCTGCAGTACAGCGAGGTGCAGGACCGTGTCATGCTGACAGGCCGGCACATGGTGCGTGACGTCAGTTGCAAGAACTGCAACAGCAAGCTGGGCTGGATCTATGAGTTCGCCACGGAGGACAGCCAGCGCTACAAGGAGGGTCGTGTCATTCTGGAGAGGGCGCTGGTCCGGGAGAGCGAGGGCTTCGAGGAGCACGTCCCCTCTGACAATTCCTGAGTTTGACCCCCCTACCCCCTACCCACCGTCATCGCCGAAGCAACCCTCACACTCTCAGAAATCACTGCCACTTAGCTCAGTTGCCCCAGCCTCACTGCAGTATTCTGCTTCCCCTCCCCTCTCTCTTCTACCATCTTCTGGCCAAACAGAGACTCAGACTGGCCCCAGCCTAGCAGCTGTCTTACATGCATACAAGCACCAGCACGCTGTACCTGCGTGTGTGTCCGGTACACCGTTACCAGACACGCTCATGTACACTCAGGCCACCCCTGCGGAAAACAGCATGCACATGCACTCCAGGTCACAAGATGCTCTTGGCAGATAAGAAAACATGACTTGCACATCGATCTGCACTGGTGCCCTGCTGTTTTTGTATGACGTCGACACCGAGTTTACACTTTGTTCTACAGCCTATGGTAGACAGTATGATGAATTGAGGCACGGGTGATTCAGTTGGCTGTTTTATCTTCATTTTGGCCTTTGTCCCCCCCCCCATAGTTCTTGCCCTCAGTGCTGTGGTGATCTTATTCTTACAAGCTTTCGATTCAAGGTCATGTTGTGCGTCGTGATGCTGTTTCGATGCCAAAAGTGTAAGATGTGTTTGAAAGGGTTTTGGTGACAAGGTCACATTTACAAGGATGTGGGTAAGAGCAGCTCCAGATAAAATCGTGATGAATCAGAGCTGATGTCTGCTGTCATATTTGTGAGGACCCACCCCCCCTTTTCTGTTTACTCTGCTCCTGGAATTACATGACTGGACCCACGTGGACAGCCGCGTGAGGCTGCACTCTGGAGCACATTGCATGTGGCCCACTGCCTTTCAGAAATAGAAAGGTTCTGTTTGTCAGATAATTCAGTTCAAATTGCTTAGAAATGTAAACGTTTTGAAAAGAGGACGTTCTTAGTCTTCACTTCACTGAGTGAACGGATTATCCCTTTAAAGCCATTGTGTGCAGAAACTGGTACTGAAATCCTCCCTGTTCCTCTTACTCCCGCTTAGCCAGCATTGGAAAGCTTGTCTTTTCCATGAGGGTCTGTCTGAGACATGCATTTCAGCAGCATGGCACCGGTGCCCGCACATGACTGGGACCAGCCTTTCCAGTAAGGTAACAGCTGTGGCACACCTCTGGGTTTGGAGGGGAGGTCTTTGCCATTAGTCTCCCGATCACGTTTGGATTGCAAACGGGGGGCCTCCTGCTCATCCTCTGAATGCAGAGTGTTCACTTCACACAGCCCATCCTACTGCTGTGGACACAAGTCATTCGTATTACCTTATTTTAATAATTGTGATTATTAATGGTGTTTTATTTTTCCTTGAATATAAATCAAATCTTTTTTTCTTTGCCAAGTTTTGTTCTGTAGTGATTTTATCAATAAATTGAATAGTCATGCCTAAAAAACAGCAGGTGTCTTGGTTTTATGTTCTACGGAGTTTTGCATGGTCATGCTCCATGGTCGTGTATGAGAAAGGGCAGGAAACTGCACATGGTCCAGTAGAATGAAATCAGTCTATACTCAGAGACTCTGCATCTCCCCACACGGGATGCCCTGATGACATTTCAAAGGTTTCATAATGTTTGTGTATCTGTCACAGTGTTTTCAAACGCAGAAGTGAAGTGACTCCTGGCACCTCAATCACATTTGGGTTAGCATGATAACTTAAATCTGACAAGTGACTCGGCTAAATGTAAGTGAACAAAGATGAGGTCCATTTACACTGGGATACCTTAATTCCAGCAAGTTAACTGGTGAGCCAAAAAATCTTGCCCCCATTCCCTCTATACACAGCTTTTGCTTCCGCAGTAAGTGCATTTGTAAATTACAGCATCCTCATAAAATTGGGATTGTTTTTTAATGAATTGCAGTTCTCTAAAATGAAAATGTCTGTGGTTCTTCGGTTAGCAGGTCTTTGATTAAAAAGGTAATGGGTCAAATCCCAGGATTGGCAGAATGACTTCACCGGATCCAATTTCTCCAGGGATTTTTGTATTTATATAAATGTTTTAAAGGGGTGTTTTCCTCTCAAAGGAGACTGGTGAGAAAGTCGCTTTGTTTAATTTTTGTCTATCACCCGAGTGTTTCATATTCCATCTGTGTCACGAATCCTGATCACAATCACTGGCTGTTTTACGGCAACAGGCCTGTCTCTTGTGGTTCAACAGGTAGTATCTCCCTACAGTGGAAAATAATGCAAGTCTCCACCATATTCAAATTACTGCAAAACAACCACTTTTCGTCTGCTCCGCATACTTAACGTTTGGCTCACAGTTAAAAATGTATCCTGCAGATGGCGACAGAGGTTAGCGACAAGATTTGATAACCGCGTATTTCATTACTGAACAGCTCTTTAAAGTAATTAAACCTTTTGACTGGGATCACTTTTGTACTCTGCACACTCAAACTTTTGTTCTCCAATATGAGGTATGACTAAGGGCAATAAATGCACATGGCCTGTGTCTTTTTTTTGTATTTTTTCTTATCTGGGTGCAAACTTCAATACAAAGCGCTGTAAAGTCTTAAATTGAAAATCTATTGAACAGGCCACAACACTAACATTGCAATTGCCAGACACCATAACTCTTATCAGCCATTGAATGGCAGTTTTTTCACTGTATGTGTGTTTGGTGGGCTGGAACCTTACAGCCATAATTATATGCACATTGTGACATTGGAAACAGTTATATATAAAGGTGTTTTTAAATGAAAAGTAACATGACTAATACCATTACGGATTAGTACACATTAGGTTTTCATTTACCAAACTTCCCCTGCTGGCCCCTGGAAGATGCCCCCCCCTTTGAGTCTTGAACCCCCCAAGGTTTCTTCCTACTTATGCTTGTTCTCTGGGTGCATGGGGCAGGAATAATGTAAAGGGCTTTGAGACAATGTAATATTGTAAAAAATGCACTTTACACATAAAGTTGAACTGTATTAAATATACCGTATATCGGAATGAGCTTCTGCCAATATCATACTAGTAGCACCTGCATGGAATCTGCATGGTGCATCAGATACACAATCTGCATCTCAGAGGCATGAGCAAAGTAGTCTTATGCTGACAGGTAAAAAATAAATCATCAACACAATATTAAATGCTGACCCACTGGAACAAAGATCCCACGTGTTCGTCTTTCATGGGTAACTTAAAAACAATACTATCATACACTGTATTGCCAAAAGTATTGGGACACCCCTCCAAATCATTAAATTCAGGTGTTCCAATCACTTCCTTAGCAACAGGTGTATAAAATCAAGCACCTAGGCATGCAGACTGCTTCTACAAACATTTGTGAAAGAATGGGTCACTCTCAGGAGCTCAGTGAACTCAAGCGTGGTACCGTGATAGGATGCCACCTGTGCAATAAGTCCATTTGTGAAATTTCCTCACTACTAAATATTGCATGGTCCACTGTTAGTGGTATTATAACAAACTGGAAGCAACTGGGAACAACAGCAACTCAGCTACGAACTGGCAGGCCACGTAAAATCACAGAGTGAGGACAACGTACGCTGAGGTGCACAGTGTGCAGAAGTCGCCAACTGTCTGCAGAATCAATAGCTACAGACCTCCAAACTTTGTGTGACCTTCAGATTAGCTCAAGATCAGTGCATAGAGAATGTCAAGGAATGGGTTTCCATGGGCAAGCAAGTGTGATGCAAAGCATCGGATGCAGTAGTGTAAAGCATGTCGCCACTGGACTCTAGAGCAGTGGAAACATGTTCCCTGGAGTGACGAATCAAGCTTCTCTGTCTGGCAATCCGATGGACGAGTCTGGGTTTGGCGGTTACCGTGAGAACGGTACTTGCCTGACTGCATTCAGTTATTTAACAAATCAAATTCATGAATTAATAAAGCGGATGGAGAAATTTAATGAATGCATAGAATAGAGGTGCCCCTGAGGAGAGGTTGGGGAACCAAAGTTTGTTCAGCCATTCAACAAGGTATCAGTAACTTTTTGGAGAACGGATGAAATTCTTGTTTATTTTTTGATAATTTGCATACGTTATAATGTTAAATTGTGTTTCTCCTGATAAAGTATGCAATTACTACCAAGATGAATAGCCTACGACTTTTGCACAATACTGTATATAATAATTTCTTTCAAAATTTTGACAATTTATACAGACCACAATGTAGCCAACAAATGACTAAATCTCAGTTTGTGACACTTTTGCTCTTTGATCTGCCTTTTGATAGAGTGTGAGAGACAGCCGGTTCAACGCCTGATAATTACACAGATTTTATGAGTATGTGTTCTGATACCCTGTGCATTCATTGCCAGCAATACAGTGGGGTCACCGAGTGTAACAATGCAAAAAAAGAGCATTCTTTTATGCTTTTCAACAGTGTGCCTGAAATTATCATGCAACTGTAATAGATTTAAATATCTTAAGAACAGGTAGACAAAATGAGTCACTGTTTATCCTATACCAAGAACAATGTACTAGCTTTGTTGCTGCCTGTTATACAGCATTGTGTGACCTCTGTCTGCTAATAAGAAACCCACCCCTGTAATGATATTACAGACTGAAGAATAACACAATATAAAAAGCAAATATCTGTGTTTAAAATGGGTAAAACCAAAATGGGTAAAAAGGAAGACATGTCAGCCAGTGAGAAAGTGAAAATGGTGCAATTATCGGCTGATGGCAAAACAAAACTGGAGAATTCAAGGACATTGCAGATTACGCAGAGACCACTGAACTGTGGAATGAAAGCAGCGATACAGTCTACAGTCTGATCACACTGATTGAATTCACATATAACCGTGTTTTGTCTTGATTCAGGATAACTACAGTTGAGGCCAAAAGTTGAGAATGACACAAGCATTGGTTTTCACAAAGTTTGCTGCTTCAGTTTTTTGTAGATCTTTATGTCAGATCTTTCTATGGTATACTGAAGTACAATTACAGGCTTTTCATAAGTGTCAAAGGCTTTTATTGACAATTACATTAAGTTTCTGTAAAAAGAGTCAATATTTTCAGTGTTGGCCCTTCCTTTTCAAAACCTCTGCAATTCGCCCTGACATGCTGTCAATCCACTTCTGGGCCAAATCCTGACTGACAGCAGCCCATTCTTGTGTAATCAATGCTTGGAGTTTATCAGCATTTGTGGGTTTTTGTTTGCCCTCCCACCTCTTGAGAATTGACCACAAATTCTCAATAGGATTAAGGTCTGGGGAGTTTCCTGGCCATGGACTCAAAATGTCGGTGTTTTGTTCCCAGAGCCTCTTAGTTTTCATTTTTGCCTCATGGCACGGTGCTCCATCATGCTGGAAAAGGCATTTTTCATCACCAAACTGTACGATGTTTTGGTAATATTCTTTAGTCATGGCTGTGTTCTTAGGCAAAATTGTGAGTGATTCCTCTCCCTTGGCTGAGATGCAACCCCACACATGAATGGTCTCAGGATGCTTTACCGCTGGCATGACACAGGACCGATCAGAATATCAGTGTGTCCCTGATGTTTTTCTTGGAGAGAGGTGTCTTCTTTGCTGCCCTTCTTGACACCAGGCCATCCTCCAAAGGTCTTCGCCTCACTGTGCATGCATCTTACTTGCAGCAATATCCTTGCCTGTGAAGCCATTTCTGTGCAAAGCAATGATGTCTGCACATGTTTCCTTGCAGGTAACCATGGTTAACAGAGGAAGAACAATGATTTCAAGCACCACCCTCCTTTTAAAGCACCCAGTCCGCCATTCTAACTCAATCAGCATGACAGAGTGATCTCCATCCTCACTCACCTGTGTTAACGAGAGAATCACTGAAATGATGTCAGCGGGTCCTTTTGTGGCAGGGCTGAAATCCAGTGGAAATGGTTTTTTTGGAATTAAGTTCATTTTCATGGCAAAGAGGGACTTTGCAATTCCTCTGATCACTCTTGATAACATTCTGAAGCACATGCAGATTGCCATCATAAAAAATAAGGCAGCAGACCTTGTGAAAATTAATATTTGTGTCACTCTCAAAACTTTTGGCCACGGCTGTAGATTACTCAGCCCCACTCATGAAATAACGATAGAAATGTATATCCGCGGGTGAAACGTTATCCCCCGTATCTGCGAGAACTGTGTTGTAATTTCTGCATGGTGAAACCGAAATGTATGCAAATACCTGTTAATTAAAGTCTGGAAAGTGCACTTCAATCACGTCTGAGTTGTTTGATTTGAAATTGTAAATCGTGGAGCAGAGGGGTATGTCAAGGAAAATGTGTTTTTGTCTCAAACATATGGAGGGTACTGTAAATGACAAATTAAATCAATTTAAATAATCATTTAAAAGATATATTTATTTATTGAATATATCGCAAAACACCTTCCGTACAAAGCAACTCTGAGCTTCCAAAATTATTCTCTCGGGCAATCTTTTTAACTTACATAGTTTCCGAACATTACGGTCAAACTGTTTAAAAGATATATAGGGATCTAGCAGCTTGGAGCCATAGTGATCATATTTGCATTATAATTTCAGACACTTATCAGTTCTATTTGTTTTGTACAATAACGTTCTGATCTTCCCTCCTATCTCCCCTTTCTAAAAGGTTTCTAAATGTTCAGAGACATTGACACGCAAGAGCAATGAGCAGTCTAACTTCCACAAGATGCGTGATACCGGGTGGGTTTGTTGTTAGGAACTTAATAGACCACAAAGATCACTAATCGTTAATTATTTATCCTACTGAAACTTGAACGTGTCATGAATTAAGATACAAAGCATTCGTGTCTAATTGCAAAATGCTTATAAATCCAGCTGATATCACGCAACCACTCGTCAGACTTTTGTTCAGTTAGGCTGACTAAAGGTCAGTGCTTGTACCCGTGATCAGAGTACCCTCGCAGTCACTGTACTGGTTGAACTGGTCATACCGGTGATCATAAAATGTATATTTCGACAAGAATGATCGCGTTGTTGCCGGCGTCAGTAGGTTTTTTTAGGCGACTCGCAAACTGAAGTCCCTCGACGAAACATGACTTGGCAGTTTCTAAGGAAAATGCAACAGAGATCTCCGTAGTCATATCCCAGGTCGCCGGCAAGCGAGGTAAAGGAAGAAATAGAGTGACGGTGCATCTAAAACGGACTGGGCGAGGCACCTTGTTCACTCCGGACTTCACTCGGGAATTTCACAGCGTGTATATCCGAATCATTATCCGAATCATCCGTTTTTTTCCGCTATCGATTGAGGAAGCCAAGGCTCGGGAAGAGAAAGCAGTGAGATAACTCAAGTTAAGAAGCCATCTGTATCGGCATCAATGGGGCGCTACACCGGGAAGACGTGCCGCCTGATTTTCATGATCGTTCTCACGGTGGCGTTTTTCTTTGCAGAGATTATCGCCGGATACATGGGAAACTCTATAGCGCTGGTGTCGGATGCGTACAACATGTTGTCGGACCTTCTGTCGCTCATCGTGGGTCTCACGTCGACCCGCCTGTCACGCCGACCCCCTTCCGGCCGCAGCACCTACGGGCTGCCCAGGGCTGAGGTGGTCGGGGCTTTGGCCAACGCCGTGTTCCTGGCCGCACTTTGCTTCTCCGTTTCACTTCAAGCCATACAGGGACTGGCCGATCCGGACATAATCTCCGACCCTATGCTAGTGCTGATCGTAGGCGCGCTGGGTCTGCTAGTCAACGTGGTCGGGCTGTTTATATTCCAAGACTTCAGCTGCTGTCGCCGTGGGAAGGGGCGGCGAAGACAAGGGGGCCGCGAAGGGGGACCGCAAGAGAGCGAAACGAAAGACGAGGAGAGCCAAGCAGGTGCTCTGAAATGCCAGTATTATTTAACGTATTTCTAAAATGCACTTCAGTTGCTTTGCAATAGACATGCAATCGATGAGTCTTTGATGAGGCTACGCGGATTTAATGGTATTTTACAAAACAGCAATATTTTATTTCAAGTTACTATGGAAACATGACTGGAAAATGACTATCTAAATATATCGTTTATAATGACTTCGTGCTTAACTAAATCCCCAAATATTCTGTCGTCTGATACAATTTACATGCATGTGACTGCTCTCAAGGCGGAGAGTAAATTAAAAATCCTTTCAATGAGCACATTAGAAAAAACGAAGTCGGACCGCGTGATATTGCAGTGTCACGTGCCGTTGTCATGGCAATAATTCAGCGTTGTAAATGCGCCTCTTCCCATTTATGGAGGCCTTGTTATGAGCGGTTATAGTCATCTAATGCAGTGGCGGGACTGTGAGTGCACTTGTTGCTGTGCTTGTGAATTGGATAGACACGTAAGCCACGTTAATGAGCATATTCAGCTCCCCGAACAACGGTGCCGTCGGTGCATCATGTCGCTAAGTATCTCGCCCTCTCTTAGGCAGAGCGCATACACACACA
>JAODJW010000026.1:22236615-22252532 GCA_026777045.1 Hyperopisus bebe | reverse complement strand
TTTCCCCCCCCCCCCCCCCCAGATTTTCTCCACTAAATATGCGCCTGTGAACACTCGATGGTTATGCAATAAAATCAGCTGTTGCCCAAAAAGAATTTAAATAGCATGTTGACAACGTGACGGCCATACCAGACTGCATGCAAGTGTATTCTGGTTTCCATGGACACAGATGGGCAGCCCATACCGTGGGCCAGTGCGTAGAGAGACAGGAAGATGGACAGACAGATAGGGCGGGTGGGAAAGAGAGACAACAGCACACAATCAGCTGTGCACCAGGATCGTGAGGGAGAAATTTGCACTAGCTTCCCCGTTCCTTTGGACCCATCCCTGCCTCTCCCACCCTGAGGTATCGTACCCCATCAAAGCAACAAAGCACTCAGTGCTTGAAAGGCCTCGGATTAAGGGGAGCCATAACAGAACAGAGGGGGGGCACCACAGTACCAAGAGTGTCTCTTGAACTCCCACCCGTCAGCTCAGTCCTCCTTCCCAGCAGCCACAGGTCTCAGCCCTGCCTCGCTGCTCCAGTGCCGATGGCAGGCCATCTCCAGCAGCTCGAGCCCTCCTAGCGCCCTCTGCTGACCAATAAAGAACAGTGCCACAAGCAGCAGGTAGATGCGCAGTGGCGGCCAGAGCCAGAGGCCCACGCAACACAGGCCGACGAAGGCATTCCAGTAGAGCAGAGAGGCCGCTTTGATCAGCAGCACTCGCGCGGCGGTCTTGCAGGGCGGTACGTGGCTGACACCCGGCGCGGCGTCGAAGCGCCTTGCGCCCGTGTAGAAATCGCGCAGCCGCCGCTCCTTCTCTGCCCAGCGCTCCTGGCACCAGGCCTGCAGCTGCTCAGCAGAGTCGGGCAGCTCGGACGCTGGGTACCGCTGCACATGGAAGTGGATCTCCTGGGGGAACTGGCCCAGTATAAGGTGGCGCTCCGTCTGTGGGATGTTCTCAGGGTAGGCCACAGTGATGTCGTGAACGGCATCCAGATTGTCTCCTGTTCGGATTGGTGGACGATTAAGGAGAGACATTTGTACGTGGTAAAAACAGGCGTGTGCACAGTGCAGCTCAGGGCCTAGCTGATAACAATACACCGGTCTTGGCAGCTAGGCGGTTTGTTTGTCCCTTTATCAAATGGGCCTCTGCTGAGATAATCTCCAACATGCTGTTCATGCTGACAGACATACACGGATATGACATCTGGGGCGTGCAGTGTGTAGAGCCCCCGGTGGAGGGGAGGGGTATGGCAGCTCACCCTAATCACTGGTAAACAGGGGAATAATTAAGGGTTTCATAATGTTTTTCTTAGGCATACTGCTGACTCCCCACCCGTATGCGAGTTAATGGGATTTAGCCATGAAGCAGTTTGATGATGTGACCTCTGACCTTTGCGCAGCGTGTCCACAATGAAGGTGAATCCAGTGGTGCGGGGGTGCAGCACGTATTCGTATCTAGGCAGTCCATTCTTCTCGGCGAAGTCGTGGCTTCGTGCCTTGGTGTTCTCTGAGGGGAGGAGGGGCACAAAACTGACTGGGTGTTTGCAGAATCCCACTGAAAGTGCATCTCTGTGTACGTGTTTGAAACAAACTCATTTAGTTAGGCAGGTGCAGCTGGAATAAGATCCTCGTGGTGCCCAGCCATTATCGGCACGACCACGCCTGTAACACTAGACGCCGGACCTCCTCCCTCTCCTTCGCCTGATGCGGATCCTCGGCACGCGAAGCCACATGCGTGATTAAGGATGACGGCGCCTTGCACCTCCGCCAGCATTTAGACCTGACGTCATTTCTTCCAGAGCCCACGATATCTTAAAGGCGGCTTAACGGAGCCCGCTGGGCGCCATGATGTTTCTCGGCGTCACGTGACCCCTTTGCCTCCGGCGGGCTCAAGACATGACGACACGGGCCAGCCTCACGTCTCGCCGAAAAGAGAAGAGGATCAGCCCTGGGAGGATTAGCGACGTCACACCGCCAGAGTTGGGCCCGCCAAATCCCATAAGAGGATTGCACGCAACAGGAGGCCCTCAATACCATCCCACTCATTCCAGGGCATCCTAGGATGCAGCGGGAACTTGAGGGTTCTTGGATAATCATACATCTGTCCAAGTTAATCCACCCCACTGTGTACAGATGCTCAGCAAGCCTGCCGTTTTGTAAAGTACCAGAATGTGACAGGTTCACGTTTTGTTTTTTGAAGAGAAGTGAAAGGACGACGGTGCACCCAGAGGATGCAATACAGCTCATTACGCAGTTTTCCTCCAGCAACTGCATCATCTGCAAAACTGGCCACTTCCCTTTCTGCGGCATGCTCACCAGTAAGGTCGGTGCCCTCTGGGAAGATGAGCAGCTGCAGGGGCTCGCCGATAGCACAGAAGTAGTCCAGCATGTCGCCCAAATGTCTGCGATCCAGCTCCCAGCGACGCTGGATGAAAACAAAGCAGGCCACCTGCATGGCCCAGCCTGCGGGACACGGACAGGGGATCAGCCTCGGATGAGAAGCCAGGGCCGGGCAAGAAACCACACCTCCAATGAGCTCGACAAGCACCATCATCGGCATCAGGCTGCTCATATGCAATTTTACATACAATTCAAATAAGGCACCCTACACTCTAAGGTGAGACAGCCAGGCCCCTTCAGTCTCTGAATGCTCTAGAACAATGTTTCACAACCAAGTAGGGATCCCCTAGAGAACCCACACTTTTGCATCCTCCTAGCTCCCAACACATCTGTACCAGGTATTTGGTGTCTTCAATTGGCTGGAAGCTGGGAGGGAACATGGACTTTCCGGGCGTCCCAGCGGACTGGGATGAGAAACACTGGTTTAGGGATATAAAGTCACACGGCGCCACCCACCAAACCCCGGCACCGCCTTCAGCGCCGCCTTCAGGCAGATCTTCTCCAGCCGCAGGTAACTGTAGCGGAGCAAGCAGCACCATAGGAACATCCAGTCCAGGCGTGTCCTGTGATTCATGACGATGACGCTACGCTCGCCGGGGATGAAGCCATCGCCGGTGATCACCACCTTCACGCCGAACACCAACTCCAGCAGTGCCTAAGGAGGGTGCCGAACAGGCCACGTCAATGTCACAGACGTGGACAGCGTTTGCGGAAGCTTGCCCACAGACTGTGGACGAGGCGCAGGGTCTAAGACGCACCTCGGGGAGGCGCTCTTCCGAGAGATTGCTGTTCACATGCAATATTAGATCACAAGCGCGACAGCCCACTTGGAATTTGGGCCTAAACACTGAGCTGTTAATTTTACCCTTCCCAGGCAGCACCATGAGGCATAACATTCGGGAGTAAAGGACAGACAGAAATATGAACAAGACCACCATTTGTGTACATGGAGACAGAGGGAAGGGGCGAGACAAAGGAGGGGCCACCGCACCACGGGCAGCGTCAGCCAGGTGGCGACGATGCGATCCGTGAGCCAGCGGTACCAGGCCGGAGACAGTAGCATGAGTGGTAACACCGGGCCCAGCATGAACACGCTGCCGAAGAAACTGGTCAGGAAGAGCGTCGTCACGAAGTAGAGGCCCCGGGCTGACACCGCCATCGCCGTCTCTGAGGGACATGGAGGGAGGGAGGGTGTGAAGGAACGAGGAGAGGGGACACAGAGAGAGGGGGGACAAAAAGGAAGACAGAGACAGCGTTTTTAGACACGAGAAAACTGCCGTGCCGCTCTCACATCCTGCGCGGTGGCTTCAAGGACGCGAAAAGCACAGCTGGAGCGAGGCCCCGCTGCATTGACGCAAGATCAACAAACGCAAGGATGGCGAGGAAAACCCGAACACAGGAAGTCGGCAAACGACGACGGCGGGGACCCTGCTCAGCGTCACCCTGACTGCGGCATTCACTTACCCAAGCACGAGACAAACAGAAACCACAAAATGCAGCACACGCCTGTGATGGGAAACAACTCGGGGAGGGGCAGTACACACACACACACACACACACACACAAACACACACACACACACAAACACAACACAACTGAAGCCCTCAAGCCATGTTGCCCTAGCGAGAGCATAATGACAATCATCATTTCAACAGTTCTACGTCCTACCTGGATTTAATCGCACCCCACGACCGCCTAGTTACTCCTGGCTGACTTGGACAGAGCAGCGCAGGTAAACGGGATGCCAGCTACATAACCTGACACCTAGAACATCACTGAAACGCTACCAGAGCTCGCGAAGTCCATCACCTGAGCGGCACTCCAGCTTGGGGAGGAGGGGTTGTGAGGGGTGACTAAGCTCTGCGGATTCCTTCCAATCAGATTCTGACCTCAGCGTCTGTCTAAGGCGACAGCTGCACTGTGGCTCATTCTCCGCTCCACAGGCCTAGCCACTCCCCCACCGCGGCCCTTCCTGGGGACACGGCTGCCCATCTGCTGGGGCCCACACGATACTCTCACCCGCTCCTCTGCTGGGGCCCACCCCCTGCTGGTTACTCACTTCTTCCTCTTATCCAGAGAGCCCTTGAGGGGGGGACGCCCCAAAAATGTTTTCCAACTTGCCCGCACCAACGCACACCCGTCCTGCCCACCTGTGGGATCTGAGAGCTGTGGCGGACGTGTGCACACACTCGCCGACTCGCTAGCGTGCACACACACGCAAACAATACACGCGTTTTCCATTTCAGTGCCGAAACCATGCTGCAAACCACAAGAATCAATCAAAAGCTAACCAAGGAAACTCAGTGTTCAACCCCGCAGGACTGCATTTTTTCCACCAATCTTGAAATGTACACACTGCACAGCACTGCTGCCCGGCACAAAGTGGTGAACATACTGCAAGTAACGCAAAATGTGTCTTCCTGTCACCGTTTATTCAGCCTGAAATGGAGATTGCAGGCCAGCACCACACTCTAGAAGCTGCCCATCAGAGGCGCACTTACAAGCAGATAACAGGGCCAATTACACAGCAACTCCGTAAGACTCCCTGTCAAAATGGCTCGGGACGCTGACTGAAATCCAACCATACCTCAAGCCCACAACACAGAGAAATTACACGCAGATTCAGAGCCAAGAAGTCATTCCGATAAGTCGGACATGAATGAGGATGGAAAAAAATTAAGAATAAAGCTGACAAATTAGGTAAAAAATAAACCAGCGCCTGCAGAAGTGAAAACTGACACGTCACCCATTAACAAGACACTTGTGCAGCATATTTCATAGACCAGTCACTGGAAGTCATGTGGGTATCATGTTTCTGCGAGTAACGGTGAGATTCCATTCATTTTCCATACATGGGGAAAGAAGAACACCTATACGATTACAGATAATGATGAAAAGGTCACAGGAGCTGAAGTCAGAAGAGGCATCGGCCTGTTTTTCTGAAATAAGCATGTTGTGTAATTGTTTTATGGAACAAATCTAATTTGGGACGTTCCCGAGGCGGGCGAGGCAAACAGCCACAGCTGCTCCAACCATGTTCATCCACCCCTCCTCCACCATAAACCCTAAATGACCCAGGCGAGTTCATCTCCATCTCCTGCTTGAAAGCCTCGCCCCAGCCATAGATCTCCCAACCCGCGTCGTCGTCAGCATGACACAGCAGCTTCATGCACCGCTGTAAAGTAGTTAATTCAGCACTTACGCCCCGGGCGGGAGTTTTTTTAACGATGGAAAATATGACGCGTGAGAGAGGTGAAGGACTCACTAACTCAGCACATTCATCTACAGTCCCCCCAGTCCCCACCCCAACCGACCCATCACACCTTCCCCCAACACACATATCTTCCCCAGGGATGGAACTCTCCCATCGTGGGAAGGGCAAATGTGGACTGCCCACAATTCCCTGTGGATGAAAGCTGTCATGCAAACAAATTTGCACGATAACATCACCACCTCACACAAGACCAAGCCACTCCTTTGTCTTTTTCCACCCAGACAGAGGTGTCAAATTTTACTTTTTGTGCCTTAATGCCATATACAATGTGAGAGTATAACGGAAGTGAATTACTATGATTAAGAGTACTATGCTAGGGCAAGACACCTTGTAAACCTTTCACCAGCACCCATGTGCTTACAGGTTTGTATCTGTCCACCATACCACCTGCTGCTATCACCCCCACCTCTTAATAAGCCCACAAACCTCACATATGCTTTTCTAATCAAGGTCACTCCGCACAAACGAGACTTTGCTGCATTCCTGTCTGTCTGGCCTTCTATTGGCTTCAGTCCTTCAAACCCTCTCAACCACCCACTTGAAGTTCAGTTTAGGAATCAGAAACAATACCACCAAAATCCCTAAGGAAACCACGGATCAGCCATCTGAAAATAAGCACAGGCCCCTGTTTTCTGTCTGTGCTCTTCCCATTGCAGACGTGACCCAAAAGCTGCAAGACAAGTGGAAAATAAAAAGGACTTCAACCTTGGGCTGTATCTCCCTGGCTAATCGCTGGCTTTAACAATCAGACCTGTTCCCAGGAGACGGGGTGGGGAGAGACACCAACATCAACATTTTAATGACTTTTTCCATCGACTCTCCACAAAAGGTCAAACAAGAGTCTACGATGCACTTCACTGGCATGACTTTGCAAATAAATAAACAAACAAACATCACTAGTACACTGGGTGCCTTTCACACAACTTTACACCATCCCAAATAGGACACTTTCGGCACAATACACCCATTAAAATATTGTATATATTTCTCTAATTATTTGTCCTCCCAGTGCTTAAAATGAGCATCACAGCACATGCTCTGGGCCACCATGTTTGTGTGTTCTGGTTGACTCTGCGACGATCGCTGTCAAAGGCTGAGGCGCATATTCCAGAGAGGGATCTTGTCAACAAGCACTTGGGGGGGGGGAAGCTTGTGTCTGGACATATCTGTAACACTCAGCACTGAGATCTTATGCTAAACAGGGCATGTTGCCAGGAAACTTTCTCTAACTGGGGAGAAGGGTGTTGATAAATCAGTTTGCTCCATTGATTGGTCGGAAAAAAAAAATTAAACCAGCCATCACCTCTGTTTGCACAGGTCCACTGGGCGAGATTTACATTCAAATAAACAGCTGACCTCTCCACCACCATCATCAACAGGCAAAGAATGCTGATGACCAACATGTAGCCGTGCGCCTCCGTGGGGTCACCACACTGTTGCATCACAACTTCTGCTTCTCCAGCAACTAATTTTATTACCATGCATATTTGGTCACCCTTAGACTTAATTAACAACATTATAAAAATCTGCATTTAACTTTTATCATAAAATCCAAAATCCATTTTTAATCAAACAGGAATAGCATGACCTACATCTGCAAAACAAGTTTGCTCTCATATTACCACACTAGACAGCAAACCCAGATGCTGGATATTTTATACGGTTGAAATGGCCAATGACTGCCAATTAAGATAGACCATCTCGGAACGCTCATCTTTGGTAAATGTGATAAAGCTAGAGGCTGCTTTAGTGAAACAAAGTTTTAAGGTGTCTGCTTTAAAGAAGCAATGACACGATGTGGCAAAATTCCAGTCATGAATCAGGTGCTAATTAACATACACCCGTAGGTATGTGACTTAAAGCCTGGAGATGGGTGGAAATGAACCTAACCCTAAATCCAATGTGGGTGGGATCACCACATGCTGTCTGTCACGTCCTGGTCTAACCACTTCTCTTCTATTATATTAAACTGGGAGGCACTCACAATTCCAGTTAAACCAAGCCACTATGTTTTGCTTTGCTCAAGGAGAACAAGAGGAAGGTTTATTAGGTAGAAATCACTGCTTAAGTTTAGACTTGCGACTGATCCTGGAAGGGTACTGCGTGATGTTAATGGTATAGTGATACAGAAGTGAAAGAATGTACGCAAGCGGTGAGATGTAACGAACCATCTCCTCTGTAACACCTAAATATGACCCGGTCAAGCATCTACTACAACCTGTAACACGTGAGCCTTTGTATGGCCCCAAGCACAACGACGGTAATTAGTTTAGTAAACAATGAAGAGGAACAATATACCCAACCCCATAGTTATCGAGCTGGGTTCCTGGGGGTGAAACCCATCGTGTATCACCATCTGGGCGCTAACATATTTGGTAGCACACTCACACGAGGGTGGTAGTTATGATTGTTAGTGACATACACTCAAGCTGATGTTCCAGTCACGTTTCTGCCTAAATGCGGGGCAAAGTTTTCCTTTTAACACGACGGCCGGTTTCACGCACACACCAGCTTCTCAGGAAGCATTTTGCATGTTTGCATTCGACATGCAAATTAAGGCGCCTCGAGCTGGCACGAGACAACGTCGCGCGTCGCTTAGCCACCTAGCAGCTAGACACATCGCTTAATTCCCTGGAAAATACGACATTCTCCATGTGACATCAGTAAATTACACTGTCTCGATAATAATTTCCTCGGAAACATGTTCACCAAGCGCTGTTACCAGTTATACACCATAACAGAGAGGCCGCTAGCAGGGGTACAACACACATACCGAGAAGGCTAACGGATGTAACTTAGCTACTCAGTAACTAGCAGTGGTACTAACTACCAGTGGTACCAAAGGTGTTCCAGTGGTTTTCCGATCAACCAACAGGGCGAACATCCCCGCGAATAACATGTGGTCGGCCGGTATCACTCACCTGAGTGGCCGCGGCTAGCCTTAGCGCGCTGGCTAAGCTTACAGGCGGGCTGCGACACGAGTCACAGCGCTAATGCAGACTGCTGGGGCACGGCGAGTTACATAGTTAACAGAAATTACAACAGCAGTCATGGCAGAAATAAAAACTTAGAAAGTCATATAAAAAAATAGTCTTGCTTCAAGTAAGCTACAGCATGCTGGACCGGGATAAGCGGTATCAATCCGTCACCACAGCGTCCCCGCGACCTCTCAACTCTTCACTTTCACCCCGCAGGGCGCCGCCGAAAAAACAGCAGCCAGGGGGCGCTGTTCTGCGTGACCCCACCGCTAAAACAAGCCAGTGAATTCGAGGTTCTCTATTAGGGACGCTTCAAGGATTTAATGTAATAATCCTGTCCCGTCTTATGTGTGGTTGGAGCATTTTAATGTGTCCGCAATGCGTGTGAAATGTACTATACTGCATGTATACCTGGGTTTGCATGTCAGCTTTAAGTTACCCTGGCTTTTTCCGACATGATACTTGCTAAAGAGTAATGTATTCATA
Source organism: Hyperopisus bebe (assembly GCA_026777045.1). Lineage (NCBI taxonomy): Eukaryota > Metazoa > Chordata > Actinopteri > Osteoglossiformes > Mormyridae > Hyperopisus > Hyperopisus bebe. The sequence goes on along the minus strand of JAODJW010000026.1, from coordinate 22,243,407 downwards.
GTATAAAGAAAAAAAATATGATCATTTCAGTCACCACAAAACATCCATAAATCCAGTTCTGATAACAAACAACACCGACTTCTTGTCTCCGCACATTTTTATGTTGTTAGAAAAAAATATATATCTTGGGAACCACGTAATAGTTCCAGTTTGACGGTTCACGCTTTCAGATGCCTTTTATACAGTTTCAGTGTTTTTCCATAGAGTAGTTTGGGTGAAGAAAGGTTTGTAAAGTTCAATCTGTTCCATCTGACTGCATACACAAGCTTACCACTATGAGGTCCAGATCGAGTCCTGTCCTCTATAAATAACGGCATAGGTCGAAAACACCCATTACCTTCAAACATAGAAGACCTGTCTCAGTTCATCACCATCAAGCATGATGTGTTTGTTGAGTGTGTGTGTGTGGCTGCACTAATGTGCAGAAGTTGCTGCTCACCATGGCGTTAGTGATTTTGACGGAGGCTATTGCTCTGCCCTGAGTGGCGGTCTCAAAGGGTCCTTGTGAATGTCCTGGACTCTGAGTGAATGTGTCAGGGCCTCTTAGTGTGAGTGACTGCTTTAGATGGGGTCACAGGAGTGGGGACAGTGTCAGGGGACAGTGAAGTGGAGAGTAGGCAGTTTCGGCTGGGTCCCTTGTGCGTGATGGGGTGTGTGTTTATTTCTGTGTGTGCATCTGGGTATACAAACTTATTCAAGAGAGTTTGTGTGTCTGGATGTGTAAAACTGTGCCTTTGCATTTATGTTTATATGTCTAGATACAGAGATGTCCATTTCACATCGCGGCTGTGGATATATATGAATCTATGTTTGCTTGTTTTTCACGTTTTAAGGATGCACAGTTTAAAAGTGTGTGATTTTTCAGTCTTGGACATCATATCTTGGGTGTATTTTAAAAAGGGTCTTGATGGTGTTTTAACGAGGCTTTTTTTGGAAAGAATCTGGGCTGGTTTATTGTTTTTAGACATTCCTCTGTCCGGCGACCTTTTCTTTTTTAGCAGAGAGCGGGAGGGAAACAGTGGAGGGGAGGACATTCAGGGATAATCCGTGTTTGGGGAAGAGGCTGTAAAAGAGGAGAGGAAGAGGGGGATGGAGAGAGAAACAGGATCAGAGGCCAGAAAGAGGGAGATTATTCCCTTAAAAAGCTCCCTGCTAATATATACATACATGCTTATCGTCTTCCGCTCCTTGTGGACTTTTCGTTTAGTGTCTTTCTGAGTTAATCCACCTGTCGGCCCCGCACCCCCATCTCCTCACCCCCTGCCTTCCGCCTCATTCTCTCGCTCCGTCTCAGTGTAACGCGCAGTGATGTGCTTTTTCCACTGCGGGCTCCAGGCAGCCGGGATGGTACAGGAGCAGATCAGCTGTCTATTTTTAAAGACGACCGGCTGCGGCAGTGCAGAGGCCAGTGGATTAGCACATTAACACATACAGGCGGACACACGATTGGTCGCTAATCAGCACCAGCGCTCTCTGGAGCTGCACAACGACCGAGATAAGGGAAGCACCACGTTTTTTTCGATTGGTTCCTCCGATACGGAACCGATGAGAGATCCTTGTCATGTATTTTCCAGTGTAAGAAAGTAAGCAGAGGATATCTCACTGGAGTAGAGGGTAAAGCGGGCGTGTAAAGGACGTCGGAGGGGGTCACTGCCATACACACTTTTCTAAGCGGGTGACTTCGGACCTATGGAAGCCCGTTCTGCTGTTCCAGGAACATTATAACATGGAACGTGGCAATATCCACGCTGCTGTGACCCTGACACCTGTTCCGCGTCCGCTTGCATGGTGCGCTGGTACGTCACGGCCTGACTATGCTTAAAGAGCGATCTTTGCCCACTGCCGTATTCTCTAGATCCACAGAATGATTAAGCCATCATGCTAGAGGAGAGCTCCTAATCGGGGCACGTACCGTGCCGATGTTGGCTTTCATCTTCCGTCTTTCCATAACCCTCTCCTCTCAACGCTCTCTCTGCCCCCCCCCCCCGACCCCTCTTTCCGTGGGAGCCCCCTGCTCCATGCCCCGCCCCCCTGCCTCTCTCCAGTCGGCCAGTGAGTGCTGTCAGCAGTGTGGTTTTCACGTTGCCCCTCTCTGGTCCCGAAATAAGTAAGCCTCGGAACCCTCTCTCCCTGTCCTGGGAGCTCTGCTTTCTCCTCAAACACCAAGGACCCTGGGAACAGAATCTTTCCCTTACGCACTTGGCATACTCACACTCAACCACAAGCACACAGCCGGGGGTGGGGGGGGGGGGGGGGATGCTTTGGCCTCATCTGTCCTCAACAAAAAAAAAAAAATTTATGAGGTCAAAATTCAGAATATATTCAGCACATTCATTTAATGGCGAGACTGTAGTTCAGAGATACAACATTAGCAAATGTGTGTCAAAAGTAAAAGCAGGACATCATCTGTACATTTCCTGACCTTAGGGCCAGTGCTGAGGCTGCAGCTGGTAAGTTTTATTTTACTGACAGAGCGAAAAGCAGGTGAGTGTGAGAGATGGGCTTAGATATCTGCAATTCAGGGATCATTTTCCGCTGCGTAATTCCAGTCTTGCAGGCTTTAAGATACTCATTAAATAACCATTAATCATTTCTGGATTTTTGTTTTCTTCATCGGAAAATACATTTAAAAGGTCTAGATAGAAATACCCGGAACAGGACGCTGTCAGATGTGTTACGTCTTCATTATAGACCAGGAATGTTCTGGAATGAAAACAGCCACAGTGTTAAGACCCAGGGTGTAGGGGCGCAGGGTAGAGGGGGGGTGGAGTGCATGTCAGCGTGTTAGTGTATGCTTTTAGAACACGGGTGGGGGGGGGGGGTGTAGCGGACAGGCTATGCTGGCGAGCCCCTGGTCCAGGGCAGATTGTTTCCATTGGAAAGAATTTGGGGAATGAGCATGAAGAGCTATCAGAGGCCGCGGGCTGGAGGCGCTGCAACGGCGGCTGGAAACGCAGAAGATGCGGAGCATGGCGGATGTCACTCGGTCGAGGGGGCGCCGTCTGCTTTTCCTCTCCGAGGACATTATTGAGGAGCGAGACTGACGACCTCTGCGATAAAACTAAAACAGTCCCAGTTAGATGTGGCTCACTGTGGAGCCAAGAGTGTCCTGTTTTCCCCGTGTCTGTCATCGCTATTCAAGCCTGTAATGAACCACAGTCCAGCAAACGCCTATTGCTCTGCAGAAAAGCACTGTAGCGGAGAATTACCATGGAGCTTGATGATGATGTCATTGTTACATTGGCATTCTAATACTCTTTCCAAATGATCCTTGCCTCAGGAACAGGTTTTAATCCATTTACAGATCCAGTACATCTACTGAAGGGTACCATGGTGGGCCTCCTTGGTGCGTCATGATCTTAACCACTGTACCCCCTCCTGAATGATGTCCCCATACAGACAGGATGGTCTGATCTGGAATGATGGACCCAAACCTGCAGAAGAACCCTCTCAGACTCTATTAACTCTGGCTTCAGCAGCTGGATTTGGGGCAGACTCACTAGCCACGCGTCTGCAGCTGCGCATAAAGACTCTTCACGAGATCAAGAGATAACTGAAAGTCTCCCAAGGGAGTCTGCACTGGTGAGGGGCTCCCATCTGTGTATTAATAACTCCCTGCATGCAGTTTTTCCAGGAAGTTTGGGAATGTGATCCCATTGTCCCTCTTCCTGGAACGGCGTCCAGGACCTCACGAATGCCATGTCACAGCCGATCAGGGACCCTTGCTCCCTGACTTTGACTGACGCTTCTGGGGGCATGAGAGCTTATCTAGGATGAACCACATTAAGAGGGTATGGATGATGGAGGGGAGTGGGAGAGCAAGGTCGAGCTCCCGCGTGGGTCAGTGTGAGACTCATGTTCTAATACCTGCAACACACCCCGTCCACAAGTCCACAGGCTCATCAACGTGAAGATGCTCTGCACCCGTTTACATTTTTTTTTTTTTAAATGTATCAATGCAGGAGGGCTGAAATGGATCCGCCCTAACGGCGCTACATACCGTGAGACCTCCGGCTCATGCAGACTCCGAGGGACCAGGACCGCAAACATCCCCAGAGATCATCAACCATTTTGGGTTACTCGTTACAGCACGCAGGCACTGAGATAGACGCCCCGTACGAGTGCTCAGTCGAGGTCCTCTGGGCCCATGGGCCAGTTAGGAGGGAGCCAGGCACAAACGTGCAGGTAGAAAATCGACCAGGTCACCCTTCATAAACTGTAGTCAAACCCATACCAATTATTCAATCCTCCCCGGACGTCGATTAAAACTTTAGTTTATGACAAGATGAATAGCTTAAAAAATAATGCCATATAACAAGTGATGTGGGGGGGGGTAGTTGTTTAAAATTTTTTTAAAGAAAAACAGGTCAGACCTTGGTGAGGGGGGTTAAACAGGAAGTCGAACTTGTGCAACTATTTATACACATGGGGAGGAAGGCGGCTCTGAACGGTGCGGCAGGAAGCGAATGCGTGCAACTTTCAGTTTGCAAATCTGCGCGTTTGGGGGATTGCAAGCACGAGGGAGAAAAACAAAAGCCCGGCACTTTTCCGATGCACGACGATGAGGAATCATCACCGTCTTCACGATCACGTGCTCCAGGCCCCACCAAAACAGACACAGGCGACAGGAAGTGCACTTTAAAAATGTTTATTTACAACCTCTGCACTCAGGACAGAGAATGAGGTCTAAGTACAAAAACAAAAAAGGAGAAAAAAAAAAACAACACAACATAACCTGCTGAATCTCCCTGAGCTTTACAGAATCAAAGAGAAAGATGAGAGTACATGTGGGAGCAGAGAGAGAGAAAGAGAGGAGTGGACAGAGAGGAGGACTAAGGTTCATTTCGGGGAAATGCAGGAGCTGTATGCTCAAGAGACACAAATCATATTCAGTACGTGAAAGGAACCACAAATACAAGGAGATGCACGAACATCCCATCTCATTACATTCCTTAATCTAACCCCCCTGCCTTCCCCCACCATCCTCCTGAAGCCATGGGACAGACCCTCACAGTCCATCTGTCCAATCATCTTCCATCAACCATCTCTATTTTTTTGCAATGGGGGAAAAGGCGTTCGCACCAGCCCGCTCCTCTCAAAAGTCTGGCTGCGCCATTAAAACCAGCCTGCTTCTTTCAGATTTCTGGCTGCATTTAACTGGATACTGGCTTGATTTCCTGCACCTGCCACCCCTTTCCAACCCAGTAAATCAAGTGGCGAGGAGGGATGCAAAATTAAAAAGCAGAAAAATTCCACCCCCTCCTGTTTATTTTAATGCCACTTGAACCCGGTGTCAGTGGAGACTGACCTCGCTGACTTCAGCTAAGGACGCGGCTGAGAGGAGCATGGCGATGACAGTGACATCACTGCCGCTCTGCAGCGTACAACTGCATGGAATCAGAAGGCAGACAGCCCAGCGATGGTGTAAGACAGTGGCTCTGTGCCAAGAGGCTGCCCTCGCTCTATGATCTGGAGTCATGGTTGACATCTGTTTGGCTTATTTTTTTCCCCTCTCTACCCATATCGCTCGTGGGAGAATTACACGTCAGGAAAACATGAACCCATCGGGAAACTATGCATGGTATCGGACACGTAAGGGCCTAGCGATGCACTGCTCAGTCACAGATGGACCACCTAATGACAGGCCAGTCCAGAGGTCTGCCGCAGTGTGGAGATGGTACATTTCACCCTGCAATGTCCTCTTAAAACCCTTAACTGGTTAGGACCACCTCTCACACCACAGTCACAACCGTGCAAAAACAAGAATGCCCCACCCCCATCCACACCGAACACGAACAATAAACTTATAAACTGGCTCTGGAATCCATAAAACAATGACAATAACTAGATTCAAACACATATGCAGTATGAAGATACGGGAAAAAAAAAAAAACAAAAGAAAAATGTATCGTTTCCCCATGTACACCACCTCAGCATCGAATGTCCGGCCCAGTCCGTTGCTCTGATGTCATGTGACAGTCATGGCGCTGGCGATCCGTGGTCATGAGACACAGGAGCCGTGGGATTATGGGGCAGAGCGTGTGCGTGCGCAGGCGGGCGCGTGCCTGCGTGCATGGGGGGGGGGGGGGGGAAATGGTGAAGGCCCCTATGAGCCCCATGGACAGCACCCTAACGCAGAGCCTTAAAGCGATGCCGTGCCGTGTCTCCGGAGATACTGGGCGAGTCGCCGTTCTCCAAAGTGTCAGTTTAGCAGTAAGTCCCGCCCTCCAGTGCCTCCGGACAGTGATCATGGCAAGTCTGTGCATGTGTGTACCCGCCCCAAACCCCGCCCGCCCTCCTAGTGCCCCTAATGCTGCGAGTCCGGTCCCGGCTGTCCGCTCCGCTCCTCGAGGTCCTCCTCTTCCTCCTCCTCCTCTTCCTCCTCCACTTCGCTGACCAGGAACTCCTCCGGGGGCCAGCGTAGCTCTCCGCTCTCCACCTCGCCCTCCGTGGGCTCCACCACGATGGACGGCAGCCTGTCCTTCAGCTTGCAGCTGCGGTCGAAGTCCGATGGGTCCGGAAAGATCTGCAGGGGAAGGGGGTGCAGTCCGGCCACAGGTGAAATGGAGCCCCCCCCGATTACTGAGAGCACAGTGCATATTCCTGCTGCAGTGGCACTAACATTGATGCTATGTTGACTTAACGTCATGACAGCAACTAGAGCTGTATTCGTACTGAAAGTATGGACATTAATAGAGGTAAAAACTTCATAACTAACGATAAGATATAAACAGTGAAAACAAGATGCTTAAGATGGCTTTTGGGGGGCTGTTGCGGGGGGGGGGGGGGGGC